>OX940978.1:47323147-47671545 GCA_954871275.1 Leptopterna dolabrata | reverse complement strand
GAACCGTCGTGTAATAATTTACCGTTGTGCAATGATTTACTATTGTGTTGTAATTTACCCATCAATAATAATTCAACTTTTGTTCAAGTTTCACTACCCATCAACAAACTCCAAAAGATTCATTTTTCAAATGAAATAATATCACAGAACAACCAACTAGACTTCATACTCCGTGAATATAATCAGGTGCCCCCTAGTAATGATGATCTCGGGCCAATTCCCGATTGTTAGCGCGTCCCTAGTATGATATTTGGGCTGGATGTATACAGTTTCATTCACCATCCTGTTGGAAATACCTGTCGGTGCAAACTTCTGGGCCTTGCTGTGAACTGACGGTTGGACGTATACAGAGCTCCGGGTTCGAGGACTATTTAAAACCGTAAAGAAAATTCGAGATAACGGTGTCCTGGAGATTTCTGATGACTGCGGATGAGTGACAGTAACGCCGAGCTTCGAGGACCAACTAGACCCCAAACGGGGCCTACACACAAAATTTCGTTAATTTTCGTTCATGGTAACTAAGAAAAGTGCGAAGTACGGCGTACGGCGGACGGAGAAAATTTTTGGTTTATTATTTTCAATAATGAACCTTTGGAGTCGAGCATGAAAAAAAAAATATATATATATTTAACCCCCCCCCCCCCCCCCCCACCACAAAATTTGATGGTTTCCTTTTCAAGGTATGTAGAATCCGAAAATGCAATAAAAAAATTTCTGTCTGTCTGCCGTACTCCGTACTGAGCACTTTTCTTAGTTACCATGAACCAAAATTGACGAAATTCGGTTTATAGGTCCCATTTGGGGTCTAGTTGGTCCTCGAAGCTCGGCGTTAATGTCAGTCATCCCTAAGGGGTGAAAAATAGGGGTTCAAATATCCAGGACGCCGTTATCTCGAATTTTTTACGGTTTTAAATACCTAGTTCTCGAACTTGGCAGTTTTTTAAGACCACCCGGGACATTGTACGTCCAGCCGTTCGTTCACAGTAATACCCAGAAGTTTGCACCAAAAGGCTTGGTCAACAGCAGGGTGAACGAAATTGTATACATTCAGCCCAAATATCATCACTAGGGGCGCACTAATAATCGGGAATTGGCCCGAGATCATGATTGCTAGGGAGCACCTGATTATATTCACGGAGTATGAAGTCGAGTTGGTTGTCGTGTGATATTTCATTTGTAAAATGATGGGTAACTCCTCTTTTGGAGTTAGTTGATATGTAGTGAAACTTGAACAAGCGTTGAAGTAAGAGTAGTATTGATGGGTACATTATACACAGTGGTAAATTATTACACAACAGTAAATTATTACACAACGGTTCATTATGCCATCTACGTAGAAGGGGCTGGAGTTCACTTTTTTCACTCCACACAAACAATTTCCCTTCAGAACTTCATTATTTGCGTTTCTTTTTGCCATTTTAGTTACTGTTTGTCATCGACAGAATTATTTTAGCAACATTTAACTCGTGATTTAGGTAGGTACCTAGTAACGAGTACCGGGTTAGGTACTAATCTACGGAGGATCTGCGATCTACATAATATGTATAGCATAGTAGGTACATATTATATTATATAGACGGGTTATCTATACAAAGAGCTGTGATCTGTAACAGAAGGGTATTCTGTACAAAATAATAAACCGTTGTGCAGGGATTTGCAGCGTTTTCCAAATGAAATAATTATCACAGAACAACCAACTCGACTTCATACTCCGTGGTTATAATCATGTGCTCCCTAGCAATGATGATCTCGGGCCAATTCCCGATTGTTAGCGCGTCCCTAGTGATGATACTTGGGCTGAATGTATACAGTTTCATTCATCCTGCTGTTAAAAATGCCTGTCGGTGCAAACTTCCGGGTATTACTGTGAACGAACGGCTGGACGTACAATGCTCCGGGTGGTCTTAAAAAACTCCCAAGTTCGAGAACTATGTAAAACCGTAAACAAATTCGAGAAAACGGCGTCGTGGAGATTTCAACCTTTATTTTTCACCCCTTCGGGATGAGTGACATAAACGCCGAGCTTCGAGGACCAACTTGACCGCAAATGTGACCTATAAACCGAATTTCGTCAATTTTGGTTCATGTTAACTAAGAAAAGTTCTCAGTACGGCGTACGGCCTACGTACAAATTATTTTTTTCATGCTCGATTCCAATGGTTCATCGTTGAAAATAATAAACCAAAATGATGGCTCTTTTGGAATTTGTTGATATGTAGTGAAACTTTAACAAACGTTGAAGTCTTATTGATGGGTGGATTATAACACAATGGTAAATTATTGCACAACGGTAAATTATTACACGACGGTTCATTATACCATCTACGTAGAAGGGGCTGGAGTTCGTTGGTAGTTACTTTTTCAACTTGAACAACCGTTGAAGTATTACTGATGGGCAAATTATTACACAACGGTAAATTATTACTCAAAGGTAAATTGTCGCACAACGGTTCATTATACTTTCTACGTAGAAGGGGCATTTATACAGGTAAATTATTACACAACGGTTTATTATTTGCCTTATGCTTCATGAATAACTACAAAATAATTAATGATTGAATTATTCAATCCCTTGCATTTGTAGGAAACTTTAATCCCGGGGCGGGCTCCAATACTCGATTTAGGGCTTTCCTAGTGTGAAGGGGGGGGGGGGGGGCTAGGGTATTGGCCACAGAAAACAGTGATCTACGCAGAAGGGGCATCTATACAGGTAAATAATAAACCCTTGTGTTTTAATTTGCAGTATTTTTTATTTCATTTTCGGATTCTACATCCCTTGAAACGCAAACATTCAAATTTCGAGTGGTCTGGTGGGGGGGGGGGGGGGGTATTTTTTTTTTTTTTCATGGTCGATTTTAAAGGTTCATTATTGAAAATAATAAACCAACAATTATTGAACTTGATTACAAAATAAAATACCTCGAATTAGGTATGCGCTCTTCTTTTATCTAAATTTCAGAACTCTTATAACTCCGACTCACGTGTTCACATGATTACAGATCATAGTCTCAATACGAAACAAGATCTTTATGGTTTATGGAGCTTTATGGAGGTTGGATGAAGGCGGATGAGGACGGATGAGGAAGGACGTACTCCGTAGGAGTCTTTTGACTAAAGCCCCGCGGTTTTCACTACAGCAGGCGTTAGTTGGAGGGAAGCTTAGCTCCCCACGGTTTTGACCACAGCAGGTGCTTGAGGTAGTGCCTCCCCACGGTTTTCACCACAGCAGGCGCCTGGGATGTGGGAGCTAGTACCCCGTGGTTTTCACCACAGCAGGTACTAGATGAGAGGAAGGTGTCCCGCGGTTTTCACCACAGCAGACACCTGGAAGATGGAGCTTAACACCCCGCGGTTTTCACCACAGCAGGTGTCAGAGGAGAAGGAAGTATCCCGCGGTTTTCACCGCAGCAGATAACATGAAAGAGGGAGCACCCCGCGGTTTTCACCACAGCGAGTGCAAGAGAAGGTATGAGAGAGAGGTCGCGAGAGAGGGTGGAGAGAGAAGTCGTAAATCGAGGGTTGGTCTGTCGAATGACGAGCTGGGCCAAGAGGTCCGCTTATATATGCCCGTTTCCACTCATCCCCCATCCACAGTCGGCTGTTATGACCGTTGAGGAGCGATGGCGGCTGGTGGAAGAAACCCTTCCCCCTTGGCGCTACCCGGCTCGTCGTTCCTTTCGTTTATTTGGTAAAATCTTTCTATATTAGATAGGAGTAGTTAGTGAAGAGATTGGAGGGGAATCACGACATATATTATGAGTAGGCCTAGAGCAGTTAATATAAAGAGCCGTTTGAGAGTGATTTGAGGGCGAATGGGCGGTTTCCGATACGGTTGTTGCCTCTGTCAGCTATCTGGCCCACGTTATTGCAACCCTCCAGTATGCTTACCTCAAATCAAGCAGACTGTCTTCCATGTCTGTAGAGATTCCTATATGTACAGAGATGAGCTGATACTACCTACTATTGATACTACTGGTACTACTATCTCTGTTCTAATGGAGTCGCTGCAAAACATAAATGAGACATAGGATCAATTTTTATCAGATTTAGTTCTTATAATATGTATTCCTTTCTTAATCGATTCAGTTTTGATCGTATTATGGAAGGAAACCGGGAAACTAATTTAAGTAATTGCAGTAAGAGTGCCCAAGCAATACAACTCTACAATACCCTGTGGTGTCCCCTGTAGTGCATTAGGTAGTACTCAACAAGATGTTTTTTGTCATACACAGGTACATTTTTCTCGAACGCTTTCAGTTCGATCCCAGAAGCTATGATGTACCTCCTTCCAGTGGAGTATGTATCAATGGTCACGTCTGGGATATTTATGAAGCTCAGGTAATTATGTCACTTACTGTAGATAGTCTGACGAAGTAGCATACTTTTTTTTACCCTACATCTCTTGCAGCCCAACAGAAAGATGGTTTTGATTGTACAGTATGACAATCATTCCATCAACCTTGAGGGAGGAGGGAACCAAAATGACAAAATTTACATGGCAAAGTTGAAGAAGGTTATCTTAATTTTTGGAATGTCTGTTTTGTTTCAATTTGCAGCTCTCTCCCATGGGTGACCTCATGGTTGCAGTACGTTTCCTGGTTCATGTACACTTACGAGTCAATGTCAGTGGCGCAGTGGAGTGGGGTCGAAAATATAAGTAAGTCAACCGCATCAAACATAATCACTAAATTATATAACCGTATACTCTTAAACCTACCTTGTGTCCATAACGAACAAATATAATATCATCCAAACTGTATCGTTAACTTGGATACTTACGTCAGTTGTGGCATACAGCTATGCTTGCTCCAGAAATGACAACCTTTGACTGGTGGATGGGTGGATTTCAGGGATTATGATTAAGTATGCATTTAATGGTTACGCATGCAGAAATACCTAACTCCGATGCCAATTCAAATCATAGGTAATTATTAACCTCCCTATCTAAAAAACGTCATCATGCATAGGTATTTAAGTATAAATGATATTAAAATAGGATTCATCGATGAATGAAACTAAAGTTATGTTTGTGGAAAGGATTTCATGATCGCGCATGCGCAGATGAAAGTATCAGTTCAATTTTGAGGCAGTTGATGTTTGACTATTTAAGAGCTAAGTTGTACAACTCACGTAACCTTTCCGACTTTCTCAAAATCATCGGATGAAAAGACCCGGAGTTAGGTGTGTGACAAGTATTTACGGATACGGACACTGTCAGCCGCGGAACCGAATTTGTTCTGAAATTACTAAAATCACTAGTTTGATTGTTCCTAGATCAGCTAGGTTCGCTGTGATCGGGATTCAAACCGGCCTACGGCTACCTAAGTTCTAATCTCGTTTTGTCTGTCTGAGGGCATGTCTATCGATTGGTGTGTCGAAGGCATCGTTGTTTCAATTTATCCAAGTACATAGGTAGGTACCTAATAAGTTGTCCTATTATTTCAAGATGTTCATCGTTGTTTTCTTGTTTGATAGCCTGTCCAGTGGGGGAGCCCCGAGCGACTTGTCTTTCAAACGGGAATGAAGTATTGAGCCAGTACGACTTCTCAGAGAGCCATCTCATCCGCAACGCAGCCGCCCTCATCGTTTTCATTTCACTTTTCCAAATATTCGGCTTCCATTGTTTTCTGCGAAAAGTAAAGAGAGAGTTATAAATCGATTCTTTCATGTTATACTACATTTTATCGAGTTGGCACCTACCCATCTAACGACATTTCGAATTTCCCCGTACGTAATCTCTTTGAAACCCTCTAAAATCAAACAGCTCTCGAAACCCCTCAACCAATGCCTTTTCCTGTATTTTAAATCTTTCTGCTTTCACAACTGTAATTTTATGTTGCGTAAGACAATCTCGAATCTACGTGTTACGTCGAACTTTCAAAAGCGATTGATGTGTGGGATAAACGTCAACAACTACAATCCTTGCCATCTATTCTTAACATGTATAGGTAAAAGCAGTGTGTATGTCTGGCACCGCGCGCTTCTTTAATACTTGAATGCCGGTTGCTCACAGGGTTTTGATGCTTTATTTTGCGAAAATAAGGCCAAATTCCTGCCCATACTGTAGGCAGTAGTTATAATAGTAATAAATAAATTATAAGTAAGTAAATGATAAGTAAATAGTTATTGAAGAGTAATTAAAACTGTTGTCCAGCGAGTGGGGGTATTTATGGGATACAGTCAGTCGGTTATAAGTTATCCACGAATTATTTATATTCACTGGGTGATTATTTGCTATTAACTGGAAGAGTGAGCGACTAATAAGTCCCCTAAACTACGAATGTAAATCTAATGGGTGTGTAGGCTCGTTATACACGCCCGGATGACGTATTATCTATTTATTCGGTTTATGGTTCTCATTGGACATCAACCATAGGAACCATAGGTGATTGGTATGACAGATAGGTTCAGCATCTAGGTAAAAATACTAGTACAAAACATTTAGCGAAAGCTTCGCTACTTTTCTTGACCGCATCGAATAGCACGGTTGCAGCTGTAATTCTGATGAATCTACAGTCTTCAAAGAGTCTTGACTAGCAAGTCGAGTGCCGGCGGCGGTTTCCATGAAAGGGTATCATAAGTCCGCCAAGAGAATAGGTACCGGTAGTAACGAAATATGCGATGATATCACTGTATCGCTTGGCCTATTTAACATTTTTGCATTCGGGTTTAAATTGTAATTTATGTTCAGGTTGAATACCTAGTACTTATTTGGATAACATCTACCTATTTGGCCTTGATCGATACGAACAGACTTTATGTTTCATTTGTATAATATATAACGACTGAATCGAGTGAACAGGAATCCTTGAACGCAACAATAATTTGTTCCGAGAACAGCAGACAACACTGTTGGCTTAGGAAAACCGTGTAAATTTGTCTCGTCATGAGACATCCCAAGTATAAATGCGCTAAAGTAACGCCGAGCTTCGCGGGCCAACAAACTAGAACCCAAATTGGATAGAACCAAATTTCATTAATATTGTTTTATTATTTTCAATAATGAACCATTGGAATCGAGAATGAAAAAAAAAAAAAAATTCTAACCCCCATTCAAAATTTGATGGTTTAGGTTTCAAGGTATGTACAATCCGAAAATGCAATAAAAATATTTCTGTCTGGCCGCCGTACACCGTGCGGGCCACTTTTCTTAGTTACCATGAAACAAAATTGATGAAATAAGGGTTATAGGTCCCATTTGGGGTCTAGTTGGTCCTCTAAGCTCGACGTTACTGTCAGTCATCTCTAAGGAGTTCAAAATAGGGGTTGAAATTTTCAGAACGCCTATACCTTTTTTTAAGTGAATATTTTTACGGTTTTAAATAGTTCTTGAACACCACACCACATCGTACGTCCAGCTGTTCCTTCATAGTAAGGCCCCGAAGTATGCACCGATAGGCGTTTTCGACAGCAGGGTGAATGAAATTGTATACATTTAGCCCAAATCTCGTCACCAGGGACGCACTAACAATCGGGAATTGGCCCGAGATAAAATCATTGCTAGGGATCTCCTGATTATAATCACGGAGTATGAAGTCGAGTTGGTTGTTCTGTGATATTATTTCATTCGAAAAATGATGGCTCTTTTGGAGTTTGTTGATAGGTAGTGAAACTTGAACAAACGTTGAAGTCTTATTGATGGGTAAATTATTACTACACAATGGTAAATCATTACTCAACGGTAAATTATTACACAACTGTTCATTATACCATCTACGTAGAAGGGGCTGGAGTTTTTTGGTAGGTACTTTTGCAACTTTTTTCACTCCTCATCAACAATTTCTTTTCAGAACTTCATTATGTGTGTTTCTTTTTGTTAGGTACTGTTTGTCATCGGCAGAATGATTTTAGCAACATTTAACTCGTGATTTAGGTAGGTACCTAGTAACGAGTACGGAGTTAGGTACTAACCTACGGAGGGTGTGCGATCTATATCATATGTATAGAATAGTACATATCATATTATAAAGATGGGTTATCTATACGGAGACCTGTGATATGTAACAGAAGGGTATTCTGTACAAAATAATAAACCGTTGTGCACGGATTTGCAGCGTTTTTTAATTTTCGTTTATGGTAACTAAGAAAGGTGTGAAGTACGGTGTATGGCGGACGGACAGAATTTTTTAAATTCCGTTTTAGGATTCTACTTACCTTGAAAAACAAAAACCATCAAATTTGTGGGGGGGGGGGGGGGTAAAAAAATGGTCACGGTCGATTCCAAAGGTTCATTAGGTACTGAAAATAATAAACCAAAAATATCAGGTAATTAAATAATAACTAGTGAAATTGAAGGGGAACCGGATGAAGGAAGGAAGGAAGTGAGCACCTTACCTTGAAAAGATACTAGCATGGGTTGGAATCAGTGCTGCAGCAGA
This sequence comes from Leptopterna dolabrata, assembly GCA_954871275.1. Classification (NCBI taxonomy): domain Eukaryota; kingdom Metazoa; phylum Arthropoda; class Insecta; order Hemiptera; family Miridae; genus Leptopterna; species Leptopterna dolabrata. Next base: position 47,663,167 of record OX940978.1, on the reverse strand, counting down.
TAAACATAGGTACTATTACAACACTGCACACGGATCTTGATGGGCTCGTGAAGTGAATGTGAACACTCATGTTGGCAATGGCCCTGGAAGAGAGACGATTGATACAGTTGATGTTTGGGTCTTCGAAGGCTGATTGACGAGTGTTAGCTATTATTTAGCTAGAAATTTATACCTTCAACACCGCAGGGAATTTGATAAAGAACCGTCCCATACGTAAACCAAATCGAATAGATTTCGTAGAAAACGTTCATTGAAATTTACGTTGACTGTTTGAAAAGACTTCCCGTGTAAGGTCACAAGAGCTTGACGTGAATCACCGTTACCCGTCACGAGGTGGCTTGTTATCATGAATCAGCACCCAGCGCTTTCAACCTCTCATTTCCACCAGGATAAGGTATTGTTGTTTATTCTGTGGACGCGGAAAGTGAAAATAGGTAAATGGGAGAAGCTTACGCCATAAAGAGTTGTGGAATTTTTAGGGCTCGAATTTGACCTTCCGCTTCGCATAACTATAATAGGCTATGGTAGATGAACCCATTTGCGTGAAACGAGTTTCATGATAAGCTCTCTTCTTCAACATTTTGATTTCCACCCAAATCCCGGAGGTAACTTTCGTCTGAGCTAATACTATAATATGCTATAAGTATGGCATTGGGGAGTATAGAGTTTATGAGTGGCTTTATTCGATAGATTACTAAAAATACTTTTAGGAACTTGGAGGATACTCGTTGGTAATTCCTATGAGTTGTGCATTGACCTGTTTAGTGTGTAAGTCCTCCGAAGCAAGATTGAAGGCATCCATAGCCAAAATTACGTATACATAGGTTATATCAAGAGGCTTTGCATGATTCTTCGATATGAGTTTTTGGAGGAACTTCACACTGTCATTGTTAGTTCGATGAATTATGAATGAAATCTTTATAGCTCAAAGGCTTAGAAAAATTGAATCTGTTCGAATAATTGAAAATTGTACTTGTTAGGTATCTAATTCCACCAGCTTCCCTGAGCTAACAAATCCCCCCCCCCCCCCCCCCTCAAAACACACGAACACACCAAAAAAATTGATTCAATGCGAAAAATAAGTTTTTGTGGCTTAAGCTCCGGTATAGAAATTAATCGGGAACCGGGGGGGGGGTCTTTACTTTTCCCAACACCCATAGCGATTGAGGACAGTATAGTTTTCCGGAAATAGAACCGTTAATGAAACTTGTAATGTATTATGACTACTTATTGAGTTTTATACGAAGGGTTTGGCGTGTTGGATGTCGTTACTCACTCGATAATTTCAGTTTCTTACCTAACTGAAATTGATAAAACATGATAAATTCAAGAAACTTGTTTTCTTAAAGGTTTCTTTTAAGTTTCCTTGGCAATCTGATCCTTTTGTCGGAGGCAGCGAACGCCTTTTCTCTCCAGGTGAATTTCCTTCGAATACGAAATCCCTCGCCACCACCACACTCAGTCAGTCACAGTCTATTTCCTTTCACGTTCACACCTCCCCTTTATATCTGTTAGTACTTTCTGTTTTCTGTTCGTTAAACAGGTGTGATCCCTGAAACCCTGATAACTCCTCTGGTATTATTTACCCATATGATATGCTCTTATTACTCCTTTCTTTTCCGTGGTAATAGGTACCTATACCTACATAGTTTTAATACTTAAATTTATTAACTCAGACTCAGATTTATTGGCTCATTTGTTAACTCAGTTCGACGTCAAATTCACTTTAGGATCACTTCTACGGAATCGAGGCCCAGGTGCGAGTTGAGAAGATGCTTCTCTCCGGGCATCCCTCCCACATAGAAACGTACTGAGCGAGTTTCACCTTTTCCAAACTAGATCGACATCGATTCGATGACGGAAAATCCCTCTGAAACGACGCAATAGTAAAGACTAAACCCTTAGAGGTACAATAGGCATAATGGGTCAATGAAGACTTCACCTACGTCTTCAAGGTACAACCGCTTTCCAATTTTGTGGATATTTATTTTTAATAGCTTTCCCTTAACTTCCCCTACTGCTTCCACACCCACTTCTCTTAACTAAAAACTCATGCATATGTTTAATCCAAATAATTGCACCGTCCATTATTCGAGGAAATGTTTCATTCATTTGTTTCAAATGGTATTTTTCAGTACCATCTGTTCCCCTTCAATTTATAAAGTATTCAAGGAGGATCCCAACTATTCCCTCGAACATTTACGAACATTTTCTTCTATCCAAGCACAATCTATTACGGCCTTGGGTCCACCTGACCACTTTTCACAGAAAATACGAAGCGTGTTTGTACTGAACAAGGATAACTCCGTCCCCCATCATATTTCATCGCTTGGCTTTGCTCAGCAATGGGAGACCTTTTGTTTGCAGGGCCTCCTTGCATAAATAGTAGACGCGTAGTGTTGGGTGTTCAATATCCAGCCTATAGGTGCAAAATCACACTGTAGTCTCGAATGAAAATAAGGTATCTAGGTGGCATGAATTTAACCATCCTATGCATTTTCTTGACCTTATAACACTTTCAAACTTGATCAATTTGATTATGAAAAGAAGTGGTAAAATCTGGCAGCTTCAGTCTACAGCTCAAGTTTAGCTAAAGAGAATATATATATATATATATGTGGAGGTTGTCTCCAATTGTTGAGGTGCAGTCGAGACAACCTCCCTGTCCTAAACTATTGATCAACAGTCAAAATCCTCCCATAGGCCTAGTAATGCACCACGACATCGTGAGAGAATTTTCGTATTAGCGAGAGTAGTCAAACTACCTTCAATCTAATAGGTCTTTACAATCAGTAACCTTACACTCAGATAACGATCATGGGTCAGAATTCACAATATTTACCTAGCTTACCTTTATTTAAACCTTTTTACCTTTTCGTTAATATTTCAGGCCTATCGTAAACCTATCGGCCTATCGGGACGGGAGGTAATATTTTGTCGAGAGGTAGGTACTGACCTCGTTGTATCGGTAACATCGTTTTGGTTGAGTGATGTAAAGGCGTCCACGAGATAGAATCTGAACCCAAATGTATTCTACTAAATTCTTCGTCTTCAAATTCTTCAAATTTTTGGGTCACATCCTCTGGAATCATTCCTGTAAGAATGAAATTTCCTGCACGCAAACACACAAGGAAGAGTAACTTAGTGAAATGATCTGCCGACTACGACTTTTCAAATTGGACTTGATACGAATCAAATGACAAGAGTTCATTTCCTTAAAAGCCAACGCAGTTCACTTTCTAGTTGGGAAAGTAACTCTGAAGAAGTTTACCACGGATGCCTAGGCATCTTAATAATATAATTATATATATTATATATAATTATGTCCTCGATACAAATAATCTAAAACTAAGTTACCTACGTAAAGATCTTACCTAGAAGTCATATTATTTTTAACAGGTTTTCTGGAAGTTGTCCATTTCTTGAGCATTCATCATACAGGCTAGGTACTTACTTCATATACATGATAAGATGGTTCGAAGTCCTACTTTTATGGTCGCATAAGCGGGAAAAATATGCGTTGACTTAGAGTTCCAATACCTAATTATAATTTTTATTGAATTTATCGGACTCTTAATCAAATCGTTTGCCGTCATAGTTGTATTTCGGCAAATGTGTGCGTGTATGGGTGTTTCAAAACGCTTAAAACTATGTATGTACTTCAGAATGTTTATGGCGGTCCCATTCAAGTTTTATCAGCATCCAGCTAACTATATTGTTCAAGTAACTATTAGGTACTTGTGCAAATTTAAAATCCTTGTAAAATCTATACCGTGAGACCAAATATAAAGAAGGTATTTTTGGGAACTAGTGCAAGGATGGTCTCATAAATATTGTATATTTGAATCCCGGACTAGTCGAGCCGAGTTCATTTTGGTATTGAACGTCATGTACTTACCCAAGTGTCAATCGTCGATTACAATAATTACAACGCTTTTTTATTATAACCGCGTGATATTTTTGGAACAAAAGACGTCTGGAACAGTTGGAACAAAAAACATCTGCCAATTCGGGTAGGCAGTATAGCTTTCTCACCTATGTAACATGGACCTGTATAACTAGTTGGTGTGAACAGTCGGTGGATGGATGGAGAATTAACGCGTATGGATTTGAAATTGAGAGATTCAAAAATTACAAAATTTTAGGATGGAATAGGAGTTGCAGTAACAATAGTAATAGTTGTAGTAATAGTGATAAGGGTAATATTTGGGGGATATTTGCATATTTTTTCCCTGAATAGAAACATTGAAAGAAGCCTTTTGTTGGTAATTTCACCATTCTGGGACCAACAGAATTTAAATTTATCGAGCATATAAATTATAAAACCGCGGTTTTCAGAGTAAGCGCATATAAATGCATATTCTAGTGGTTTTCGTCTAAATATTTCGTTTTTCTTCAAATTTCCCCCGAATTCGGGCCCTGACTATCCATAAGATTCGAAAACAGAAATTATTGAAAAGCGTATATCTGGTGCAAATAATAGGATCTCAGGTTTTTGACCTTTAGTGAGGCCATTCACGCACCCAATTACAGTGGCCTTCAAGGGTTGCAGGTTTTAATCCTCTGCCGGATTAGAGAGCGACTCGTCAGGTAAGCTGTTGTACTCGTATGCCCCAATCATCCTTTCTCTTTGAAAGGGGGTTGTGAGTTATTTTAGTGGCGTGCCTATTTTGTGAACCAGTATTGTTTAACTTGGCTTTTCCCATTAAGTGGGGGAAGGTTCGACCCTGGTTATGGTATACATTTGAAAGGTCAAGTCAAGTTTCTGCATTCTACTCTTAGTGTTCTCAGTTCGTAATCGTTTCCGTACGTACCTATCGAGTTCTTGACAAGAACTTCTTGTGATTTGTACGCGATGCCTAAAGTTAAGGAACCTCTTAGTGCTTTACTTCGGCGATGTGCAAAGGAAGACCCTGACTCGTTTTCCACTGACGGGAAAATTCTTTTCTGCAAACTGTGCGAAAAACAGGTAAGTTCTTATTGACAATTTCACATGTACGTTCTCGAAGATATTGCTGGTCAAACAGTTGAAATTTCAGGTAGGCCTTATGCGCAGCATGCGGTACCTATATAAACTAAGTAGAGAGAAATCTAAAAATTCGAAGTGTAGACCCGTTAGATAGTCAGATTTTATATTTCCGAGGCGGAAATTGAAATTTAGATTTTTTCATGGGATCGTTGAGGGAGTGCTCGTATTCCTACTGCAATATTTGAAAATAATTTCAAATCATTCAAAACTGAAAATATAGACAAATTCTTGTTGTACAGACCAACACGAATCTACTTCAATGACTCGTCTAGCAATACTGAACATTGTGTAAATAGACTTTTAAACTGTAGCGTGTATAAATGAAACTTGTCATATAATATACCTGAAACTTGTAGATACAATTATACATACAATATATACATACTAATTGAAAATAAAGCTCTTAGGTATATAAAGATAAGTTGTAGATTTTTTCGTTTCACTTTCCTTTCTATAGTTTCTAACTGTGTTTTTCGAGCATATCTATCGAGCATAAAACAGATGTTTTTCGAGTACCTACATCTGGAGATTTTATCGAGCATATCGATTCGGGCCCTACTAATTACCATTGAGAATATGGGACTATCTGTGGATCAACCCCCACCTACCCTCCAAACCTCATTGCTTCACGACGATTTCTAGGGTAGTTGTGGGCTCTCGAAGGACTTCACGTTGGCGCATGTGCAGACGAAATTTACGGTACTTATTCAATGAGTTTAATAGGGGAACGTCTGTGCTCCAACCCACGTCAACACTCCAAATTTCAGTTCACTACGACTATTTTTTGGGGTAGTTATGAGCGTTACAAGGAATTGGCAAACGTTTCGTGCTTGCGCATGCGCATCCGAATGTTACAGTCCGAATTTGATGAAATTTGCACCATCAGGTACCATCATGCATCTACCAGCCAACTTTCAGCCCTTTTCGATAATTTCTGGGGTAGTTATGAGCTTTACAAGGATTTCACATTTGCGCATGCGCAGACGAAAGTTGCGATACTTTTTTGATGAATTTAATATGCGACCATCGGTGGTTAAACCTTCACCTACCCTTTGAATTTCAACTCATTAAGACAATTGTTTCTTATAGTTTTCCCGGGACAAGGAACTGACCACAGACAGACAGACACGGAACCAGATATAATTATGTTCCTTAAATGTCTGAAACGTAAAGTGCGAGTGGAAATTTTCATTCTGGAGGACATCAATTTTTTCCTCTCTTGCATTTAACATGTCATACTTATTTGGGTAATAATTTTCACCACTAGTCACTTTATCACCCTTTGAGGATTTGCACTGGCAACTGTGGTCCGAGATCCGACCCCGGACAATAGGGAGGGCGGCAGGTCTACAGTGGACTTGCCGCCCAGTTGATGGAGGGAGGAGGTTTGGGCCTCTTCTGGCTGTGCCGTCAGGCGGCTTCTCTCCTCCCCATTAAGCCCCCCATACACGGTCGAACAATTCGCGCGAACTCGATGTTTGCGCGAACGTCTTTTGACGCCTGTTGCCGCGAACTCGCGCCCATACACGTAGCAACCTGCTGTGGTAACATCAGTTCATTTTGAGGCGTGTCTGATGACAGATGACACATAGTAGGTGCTAATCTAGTCTCCAGCTCGTGTCGTGATTAATAAAACTGTGTCATTAAGTGATTAATTTAACATTAATGTCTGATTAATTAACATCATGTGCCACAATTGGGATCAATTTCCTTCATTTTCTCAACGAGTAGTTTATACGCCGGGTCCTTCTTATTCCTATCTTTATAACCGTCACTCTTCACCTTACATAGATCAGGTAAACCACGATAAACGTCAATGAATTCTCTCCAAAATTCCCGCTGTTCCTCGTCCTTCGGCATATTCCTGCGTTATCAGCGTTATCAGAAAGTCCAAAGTAAACAAACAAGACGATAAAGAGAGTGTACCCTCCGAGCGCTGAAGTGGAACTGGCCAGGTGGCCAGAAGTTCGCACCAACACCACCATACACGGTCGAACATGTTCGCGGAACGGGATGTTCGCGCAACAAATTTTGGCCCAGACCGATCGTACATGAACTGTTTGCGCAATCACTCGAACAGCCCCATACACGGGCGAACTGTTTGCGCAAACACCGAGTTCGCGCGAATTGTTCGACCGTGTATGGGGGCCTTTAGGTTTGAGTACAGCTCCGGGCCCCACGGCGCCCCCATGGTCGGCCGGCCACACGCTGAGTAGCCGTTCTCCTGAATGCAGACCATATAAACGCTCATCCTGTTAGGGCTAGCGTGGTCATCCATTCAAGTATGAATTCTGGGTAGCCCACCTTTTTGAGGTCTGCTGCTGACCCACTATGCCGCAAACACCGCGCCAGGTGATGGTTGCGCCAATCACCTTTATCTGGCCAGGCCGGATGTCTGCCAGTCCTGCTGCTGCTTGTAGCAGCTCATCCACCTGGTACTTACGGATCTTAGCAGTATTGACGCCAGCGAGGGAGGCTTTCCTACCTTCGGTCGTTAGGAAACAAAATCGAATTAAATCTCACCGAACACACAATTTAGCTCTCTCAGCTGGTTCTGATTCGTCTCGAACTTGAGTCTGTTGTTGGAGAAGAACGGCTGATCATGAATCGTCCCTGAAAACTCATTCGATTCTGGGGATTTCAATATTTTAAAATAACTAGCTACATCAAAGAACTAAACCTAAAGAAGTTTTGGCCTTTCGAATTCTTGGCAGCTTAACCCTGTTTGACGCTTTGCACACGAAACTTTAAATTTTATAAATACTAAGAACTTGTGAACACTTCTGTAACTGGACGATTTATATATTTCTTTTTAATAGCAAAATAATACAGGCCAAAAAGGCAAAAGATCTAGTTGAGCAATGAAAACTGAACGGGATGACAAAATTACTGCCAAGCTGGCGCCAGATGCTGCCCAGCGGCCAAAGCATCTTCTTTTAAAATTAAAACCGACGCGGGGTTGGGTACATCTAGGCGAGTAGCAGTGACTCTCTAGTTACCTACAGCTTAGGTGAAGCCCAAACATCCTCCCCCACCGTGAGGAATCTCTCACCAATCTTCTTCATAGGTGTAGGAGTTAGGCAGAAGGAGTTACTTCAAATCTCCTCATCAGGTACCAGTGGACATAGTTTTCTTACTAGCCTCTGTATGATTCCTTGTTGAGTCTTGCTCGCGACTCTAGGACTACTCCGGGTTGAAGCGAAACAATTTTCCCCATAGGCCATTTCATGGGAGGCTGGTTGTCATCCATAATGAGAACTGTCTCCTACTTTTGCTTTAGGTATGTTGCGATTCTGCCACTTACTCCTGTCTTTTACATCCAACAGATATTCCTTTTTCCATCGAGACCAGAATTGTTGTAGTAGGTACTGTGCCTTTTGCCACCTTCCTCGAATTGAAGATCGCTCGGTAATGCTGCTATCAATAGGAGGAGCAACAAGTGGACGAAAGGCTTGAAAATGGCCAGGTGTTAGAACTGACAAGTCATTCGGTGAAGTTGAAATCGCGCTAAGTGATCTAGAGTTGAGGACCGCTGAAACTTGAGCAACAAAGGATCGAAAAACATCCATGTTCAATATTTCATTCCTCAACATTCTTCGTAGTAACTGCTTAGTGGAGCGTACAGCAGCTTCCCAAAATTCGCCAAAGTGGGGTGCATGTGATGATATGAAATTCCATTCTACTGAGGATCGAACTGTTTCGGAAATTATTGTATTCTGGTGGTGTGGGGAGGTTACCAGATTCTTAAGCCTAGTTAGCTCGTTGGCTGCACCCAGAAAGTTTCTGCCATTTACACTCCAAACAATGGATGGGAGTCCTCGAATAGCTGCAGATGACGCTTGAAGCCGGTGGTAAGTGGAGAAGCATTCTTCGATTTGGAGAGTACATAGTAGCGCCGTGTGACAAATAGTAAGCGGCTCTTGTGTATGGGCTTCCAATCGAATGACATCTTCATTTAGTGCTGGACGTATTCTCTTGAAGTACCAATTTTGAGGGGGTATAGCATCTGATTTCCTGGTGCTTTTTATCCCAAACTAAGTCGGATTGACTAGATATCTGGTAAGTTCGAGATAAGTGTCTTTCACCTTTGTTAGCGGTTCCAACATTAAGTGGCTTGTGAAGTTTGAAGCATATTTCGCTAGGTCGAGCTCTACAAATTGCAATCTTGTTGTTCAAAAAGGTCACCAACTGGTCGAGTGTGGGAAGAATTCCTTGTCCCGAAATGACCTTTTCGTGAAATTCGTCTCGAAGTTCTTGAGGAATTTTGTTGTATGTGTTGTGAAAACGAGAAAAATTTAAGGGATCAGTCAGAGTGATATGATCTATTGCTGTATATCTGTATATATATCTCTCTCCGTTTGCAATATACCTACGTAACTGCCATCTTTTAAATACCTAGGTATCAGTTACGTATATTGCTCTGGTTGCTGTAGACGTACCTACTACGAGTATAAACAGTGCCGCTTCTTCTGTTGGGGGAGGGGGATACCGAACAAAAGCGAACTACTACTACTATTGGTTACTACTAGATTCCTGGTATGAGGGTTCCTCGTGAGTCCAGTCAAATTCTGAGAACATCTGGATCATCAAAAGTTACTTGCGTGCTCTTCGCTATTCCTGACATGTACCTGATCAAGAAAGAAGGTGCAGGAACTTGGGGACCTCTTCAATTACTTGTTGCAAAGAGATATTCGTACACTTCGAGGCAGACGCCTACGCTATAACTAACGACCTAATAGAGAATTAAATATCGAGTATATAATAAATTATAACATTTAATTATATAATATAATATAAATTAATTAGGTAATTAGATAAGTTATGTATTAATAATTAATTATCAAGTAGGTATTGTATATCGAGTACCTGCGTGAGCGGGTTGTGAATGTCTGTAGATACCTACTACGAACTGATGAGATGGCATCTACAAAATGTATCGTACGTATTTCTTTGAAGTGAAGGGAGACGATATCGTTTGCCAGATTCCTCCATCTCCATTTCCAAGTTCTTTGCAGTCGCTGGAGTGCAATATAATGATTTGACGTCTAACGAGTTTGCGATAGTCACAAGTTCAGTGTCAGCCTACTTGTGTGAAGGAGGAAGATCTCTCGACTCCATTTACCTCGAAATTACGTCGGAAAAAGTCCTGGATGGTACCAAGGGTTCAGCAGCCCCTAGGTCAAATTCTATTAATTTCGTGATCACCCTAATAGAGGGTCTGCAACCAGTTTGCAATTAAACTTTTCCATTATCAATTCAATACTTGCTACGTTTTTCCTCCAGGAACGCGGCATTTCCAATCTTTCAATCCAAAATATCTCGATGAAATCAATAAACAAATTATTGTTTTCCTACAATATTATAAGGGAAGGTGATTAGAATCAAAATTCCTTTATAAAATACACTCATTTTGGAATTGCTTTATCACGATGAAATAATTTTTACATGGTAAACAACGTTTATCTCACTCAGTCATATTATGTTCACTATATATTTCTATTTTAAAGTTACTCAAGAAATTTGGTAACAATATATCAACAAATTTAGAAGGTACCTAATAAACGCATGATAATAATAGTTATGCCAAGCTTATGAGTAGAACCAGAAGTACCTATGTAACCGTGTGACAGAGATATTTCAGCACAATCCAACTCTGCATTTCACAACGGAATTGGGTAGCTAATGAAAAATGGGAGGGTTTCGTAACCACGTTTCGTATCACGTTTGGTATTAATACTGTTGTTTCCAGTACGCAAATCTAACACAGGGAATACGGTCCTATTTCATATGAAAAAACGCTTGTTCCTGTTTTAGTTCTTCATTAAAATACTGATTCTCCGTAGGGTTATTAAATAGACACAGAGTTCACCCCGTTAACGTGAAACAAGCAAGGAAGAAGACGGCCAAGTGCTCTTCGATTAACCTGGCCACCCTGTTTGCTGAAGCTTGGTTACGAAACCTTGAATTACACTGATACTTCAAAACCTTGAATTATGATGATGCTTCAAATTAATACACAAAATCACCGCATAATATTTAAAATAGAGTTAACACGCATAATATTTAAAATAGGTAGAGTTAACACTCGATTGACTGGTGTGTCTACCTGAAATATAACAAACTTACCAACAAATCCAAAGTTCGTTCGAGTGATGCCTTCTGATTAATGCGCGTGTAATGTATACTGTCGCAACGAAAAAGACTAGTTTGATGGGATATTATGATAATACGTTGATCGACAATTATATTTATATACACATTAAGCACCATAATAATATCCTTGCAGTATTTTGCCATTTATGTTGAATGAAAACGCTCTGAATTCTCTGATATTCTCGTCACACGGTTTAAAACGTAGTCAGACTACTCCTACCATTAGATAAATGTCGTATCAGTGAATATTAAATTTCTCTGTTGGGTAAAAAAACTCTAAGAAATGGGGCAGTGGGGAATCTTAATTGCTCTGCCGGCGGGAAAAACGAGAGAGCAATCAATTTTTGTTTTATGGGATTTTGGTGGCTTGAATGGTAGGTACTGGTAACTAGTTTCTACAGAATAAAAAATTTTGTAATGTATATTTATCACTGATATTGATTTGTACCATAATTGATAAATTCACTTCGGGGACAAATTATATTATAATTATATTGAATGCCGTCTTCCAATCATTAAAGTTTTGAAAAATATTAAAACGAGACATTGAATGACATTAAAATGATGTGTTAAAACTAGGAAGCTTGAGAAACAAGATTTATTTTGTTCAATTCATCAGTGGTTAAAGAGTCAGGGGCTGTTGGCGTCGTTCAGGTTAGATCCTTCGGAGGAAGTTGTACGATGATTTTCTGGTGAAACCTCGCTTTCTTCCCATGTTGCAGATCTTGAAGTGGCATAGGGTCATGTCTGCAACAAGTTGAAAATGAAGGAAATAATGGATTAGATACACGTCCTTATTGTGACGACCTCAAGATAACTCGAAAACTAGGACCTATTCGTGTACTTAATGAAAAGAATGCAAAGTCCTTGTCACATGGGTTTGTTATTTATTCTATTGGACATACCTACAGAAATGTTAGGCTGTTCATTTGTTATTTATTTCATGTGCAATAATTGAAACAGCTATTATCGACGGTTTCTATCAAGTGATAAATTCTAGTGTTATACAAATTTATGGCGATTTCAGACAATTTCCCAGGGAGCTGCATTTTGGGAGTTGAACCTTCGTTGCAACCTCAATTCTTCAGTCTTTGGCCAAAATCGACTTCATATTCGGCCTCCTCGCCCTAAAAAACATGGAAAACTATGCCTCACAAGCTCATGTTACTAAAACAACAAAAAACCCTATTTTTACACCCATTTTTCACCCATAACACTTCGGTTATATTCCGATCGGGCTGCAAAGTTTCGGGACACAACTAGGGCCCAAACAGAGCCTGTGTGCGGAAGAACGAATTTTTTATACAGAAAATAAAGTACGATGATACGGCGGACGAACATTGCATTTTAGAATCTACGCGCCTTGAGGGGGCGTTATAAAAATTTTTTGCTGTGCGAATATATAGTTGTATTATAAGCAGAATAGTAAACCAAAAGGAGAAGTCCTTGTAGCTTGGGACATTGCCTGGATTTGCTACGGGGAATGAAAACGTGAATTACGAATATCCATCTTGTGTATCGCATTTTTTCCTTATTCTTCTCTTTTCATCATGTACAAGCATGTACAAAACATTGCACTGATGAATCACATTGACCGATTGTTCCTAGTGGTCTGGCATTTTTCGCTCCCCCCATTTCTGAGACCTTCAAGTATTCTAAGTCAGGATTAATGGGGGGATATCACATCTTTTGGCATTGATAGTTTTACGTTTGTTCCTAATAACATTAACTATTTGAAATTCAATTAGAAGAACTATTCAGTTAAAAGTTAAATCCTACCTAATTTATCTTTATGATTAAAAAAAATTACATTTTTGTTAAAAAGCGCCGCAGAAAAGCACAGTACGTGAAAGTTACAGCGCTTCAAACGTTAAACAACACAAGGAAATTAAGTTATTTCACCATAAGTTGCAGCGTTTTGTGACAGTGGGCAGTGCTCGAGTTGGGGGTCGTTTCGGCTGAAGCCTAATTGATATCCATTCTTAACTGGTGATAATATCGCCAGTCTAGAGGGTCCACGGTCACTCTCCTCACACTTTTTCACAGTTTTCAAATATTATAACTCGGCTTCTGCTGAACCGATCGGGTTCAGATTTTGACTGTTTACAATGTGTCAGTGAGGCTGTAGCCCTGTCAATGAAGAAGAAGAAGAACGTGAATAAATAGCAAAACGTGAACAATAGCGATTTTCAAACTTCCATAACTCCGGCACATGCGGTTCCCGAGGGTTGAAATTTAGTAGGTACCTACACCTCCTGGGCCCCTCGAAAATGGGTGTATGAAAAATCAACACCGGTGACACCCGGGGGCCGAGTTTGGGGGGGGGGGGGGGGGGGGTACTTGTTCTTTTGTGTAATCTCTAAACAGCGTTCTTGGTCGCATTCTAGTTTTTCGATTTCTGGGCTCCCGAGTCCGTAGTTGAACGGATTCCTAAATAATACTACTTACTACTGTTACTGCTGTTACTGTTACTTTTTGGCCAACATTGTTTAATCTATTAATTTTGTATTTCTTATATTGTGTTTTGTGTTAACGTTGCGGAAGTCGAATCGATCATATATCAATCTTTGTCTTGTAAACTTTAGTCATTCTTTATTATAATTTATTGGGATCTGTGATCCCGTAATCATTAAATAAATAAATAAATAAATAATCAGATGAACTGCTTTTTTGTCAGAAAGCATACTGTCCACGGACATTGGACTCGATGAGAAAGTAATCTACTTACAGCTAGCTCTTTTGTTCATTGGCACCGTATCGTCCTGTTCAGTTCCGATTTCATTTGCCCTCATCTCGTCTTGGTAGTTATCCAAAAATGCGTCCTGTTTTCGAAAACCGTGCTCTCTTACACTGGTAGAATCGAGATTCATTCCTTTATTCTGAAATTTAAGATAAAATGAACATATTAAAAATACCATTTCAGGAAATGCGAGCCGCAAATATCTCACGCCCTGGAACATTATTTTAGCAGAGGATTTGGACGTGCGGTTGACCCCCGTATTTTCGGAGGATTTGGACGTGCGCTTGACCTTTATTGTCATTAAACTTGAATTCGAGGGCGGGGAATTCGGGCCTTTTAAAAATAATAGTAGTCTTATTAGTATCTCTTCAATTATGGTCAGACAGATTGCCCAATAAACCTCTCTGGCATGACGTGAATAAAATGTGCATAGAAGTAGTTGGAGTTTGATAATGATGTCCCGGGAGAAAATCCTGCCGAACCGTCTTGATTTAGAGCAAACTGAAAAGGGAATTTTCGCAGAAGCCATGTTTTCATGGCTTTTGCCTGTGGTTTAGGTAGGTAGGTAATGATATACTATAATGACAGCTTTTGAAGTGACTATCTATTCAAGTTGATTTCCAAAATAAATACGTAGGTAGATGCCTACATATTCCTACCTACTATGTGACGGAATATGGGAATCCCGTCCATATTGGATCCATGCTCTTCCCAATCTTTTTGACACGCGGAAACGAATTGTCAACTCCTGGAGGCATTGCGTGATATCAACAGTATCAGTCGCATAACTTAAGACTGCAGTTTAATTTTTCATGATTCTCAATAAAATAATATTGAGAATCTTTAAATCTTTAAATAAGTCTAAAAAAATGGCAAACCTTGTTTTTCAACATAGTTATTTTATTGCTGTTTCTCCATATACCTACCTACCTGATTAAATTGTATTTTAATGTCGACTTTTTAGACTATAAGTTATAACAAATTTGAGAACGTTCTTGATGAAAACAACGTTCATTACCTGCAAATAATCTAAGAACGAGACAATGTCCTGTATGCTCAAAGACTGTTCTTCAGGCGGTGATGCCGCAGGAGTTGGAGTCAAGAGGCCTAAAAGCACCGCACACACCAAAACAGGCTGAGCAACTCCTGAAAAAATTATAGTGAGTGAGCAAAACCGCGTTTAAGGAGTGAGACATGTTAGTTAATATCAGTTCCATAATTGCAACGGCCTTAGTCTGGGGTCCATGCACGGAGATACAACGAAGGAAAGAACAACAATATCTATCTGAAGTCTAGAAATATAATATCTTCCCAAAATACCTTCATCTATATATTGTATCAATGGCCAACGCAATGGGCTTGAAATGAAAATCGTTCGCAGTTTATTATGACAAAGTTCGCTAATTTCATTGTCTATTCCATCCATGCCACCAGCCTTGTCGACTTTTCATTAATTGCAATAAGTGAACGTATTTCAACCAAGGAGCCTTTTAAAAGGTCATATTTTACGTGCCATGTTTCGGAGTGATGACGTCGACAATTTGAGAAGCAATGAAAATTTTAAAGATGAGATTAAGCAATGAAATTTTGAAAAGGCTGTGGACAAGATGAAGCACCCAACGGAAATGTTATGAATTATCTATATTCGCACTGCGTTAACGTTTCCTGGGCATGATTATGCTTTTGAATTAATGGGACGTTTTAAGCTTCACATTTTGAGTTCAGTGAAAGTTGAAGATGATAGGCCGAAGCACATCAATTTAGAACATTAGGGGGAAATTTTTTTGTAAAATTGTATACCCTAAATTTGAGAAGAAAATAAATTTCATTTCTTTTAATTTTTTTATAAGCGCGTTTTTAAGCGGATTTAGAACACATTTTGGGTGTTGGCTACGGAACTCAAAATAACCCTCGCCCCTGGAGGTGTCTGTGGGGCTCACCAAAAGGTCACTGGAGGGATAGAGAAAGATACAGAGTTATTCAATTAATAATAGGTCCTTCAAATAACCTATACTCAACTCGCATGAGTGAGTTATAGGAGTGCCAGTTATCAGTAGCAAGGGTTTCAGCCCCACTCGTAAATCCAGCGGTCATGCATAAAAACGCGGAAAAAATTTTGTTCAAAAAGGTCTGGAGAGGGTAGGTAATCCGTTGGTCACAAAATTTTGACTTTTCAAATTAATGGCAATTGATAAAGGTTTCCGGCACTATGGTAAAACTAAAGAGCTGTACCTACGTGACTTCTTACATAGATAGTCGGTTGGGTGGTAACTCAACTAGTTGGTAGGTCAATCTTAGGTCACTTTTGATGGTATCTATAAAATACTTTATTTCCACATTCTATGATGAAAGGAGAAAATGATGAAACTGACATAAGGTAGTTAGTATGATGGTTGAACATACCTACATTTCAATAATTCTAATATCGTTTGTGGACGTCGACGAATGTGTGGCACTACAAAATTGGCGATCGATTAATTAGGCACTTCTCATTTGAAAATATTTGGACCATAATTTATTCATTTGTGTCAATAATATATCAGTGTAATGCATTCAATGTATCCATAGTGAAATGCAAACAATATAAAATTATAAACAGACGGGGAGGACAGCGCATAGCAGGATATCTAAATGAACAAAGCATCAAGTAGTTGTGGCACTACTCGCAGTTGGTGCCTTCTACGCTCCAACAAATGTGGCGTGAAAGTTAACATGTGGGCAGAGGATGGTGAGGATGATGAGGCAGAGCAACGGAAGGGCCCAGGTCGATGGACAATTAGTATGGACGGCATGTAGTGAGGTACGAGTGATGACGATGGATCGAATTGATAATGCAATTTTGAGTGACAACCATACCTACATATGGCATTAAGTGGCTCACCAAATCTTGTTACCTTACCTACTTGGGATCAGTCCCAAGTTACTTTTCTAGAAAGTTTAAGGATGAAAATACCAAATATTTCAATGAAAAATAGGAATTTTAAGTTTTGGCTGTTAAGAAAGTTGTTGCCCATGTAGAAACACACTTGTTATTTTTTATTTATTTTACACTGACATTTGTTTTGTTTGTTTCACCTTTGACCTTGACCGAGGATCGCGAAAGTTTCATCTTCGACCCAATCAGAGCCCGCATGCCGAATTTTAAGTTAATTACTAGTAAATCGTATAGGCGCAAAGCGCTGTCAACGGCGGAAAGCAGCCGGCAGATGGTGACCGACGGATTTATCTTCAACGACAAACCATTGGAATCAGCTGGTTGTTTAGAACATATATAATTTCTCTCATTATGCTGCGCATTATACATTTTTTAGCAATGACCTATTTCTGTCATGCTAGATTTCGAAAAGGGATTTTTTTATGACTGCTCTTTGGTTGGCCATCTTAATGTAGATGGTGCATTTCCAGATCAATGTCCATCCCTTCCGCGATTATCAACCTACCAGCGTAGGAGGCGGAAGGTGGAGGTAGATTGGCCACGAAGGCAACCACAAACATTTTCAGATAGGGCTTGAATCAACAGGTCCCCCTCCGCTCACCGGTTGGTCGAATCAACAGGAGCTGAAAGTAATGAGGCGGGGCAGGAGTTTTCATTTTGAACCATCTCGGTTTCGTTTTCCTCCACCTTCGGCAATTTCCTGAGTCAAGCGAGCTCAGGGAACCACCTCGATACTGTGGGGTGGATGAGGTTAACAGTCAGTAGAGAGACGAAGCCAATCCGAAATGGAACGGATGATTGTTGTCCCAAGTTTGAAGGCCAATTATCAATGCAATGAGAGCAAATTAGATTTAAATTCAACAACGTTTTTGTGAAAAGGCCATCAGCCCCATAACACACACAAGAATTACATTTTGGCAGTAGTTACAAGAATGATAAACCTACTAATTTTAGTAACTAACTAATTACAGTACGTACTAGTTACTGCAGAGAGACGAAGCCAATCCGAGATGGAACGGATGGTTGTTGTCCCAAGTTTGAAGGCCAATTATTAGTGCGATGAGAGCAAATTAAATTCAAATTCGACAACGTTTATTGTGAAAAGGCCATCAAAACGCAAGAATTACATTTTGACAATAGTTACAAAATAAAACTTGGTAGGTGTGTCTAAGGCAGTTCTGATTAAGACCATCAGAATAGTAAATACTGGACAAAAAAAGGTGAGATGGGTGGCAGGGGAAGTTAATGTTGTAGAAAAAATGGTCGGATTTTCATGTTTCATTTCTTCTTGGTTTTAGCGTAGTTTCTTGGTGTATTTCTCGTGAGTTATATGACTTTTTAGAGTGAGGAGAGAGTGGGTGGGAATAACTATAGTTTGATATACCCAGGCTGCAGGTTTCATCAGATTTCAGTGGGCGAACCAAAACAACCTATAATAGAATTTATTTCCGTTCAGGCGTAAATATTAGATTCAGGTATATAATATTATGTATAAAATTATTATTTACATCTTATATGACATTGACATTATATGATTATGTAATACCTATATATTCATATTATTTATGTCTATATCGTTGACGTCATTTTGCGAGCGAAACAGGGAGGTAAACGGTCAGGTGAGAACGAATTTGGTAGATTCCGACACTCTTTCAGCATTGGCCCCCCGCAATTGCCATTCAGGTCATTTCCGATTGTGGAGGCGAGCAAAGATCCGGCCTTTAACAGAAATTCCAATAGTGTCCGCCTGCCAAATCGTTTTCGATTAACTCCATCAGGAAACAAAAGGCGAAACCACAATCCATCTTCCGCCTCGTACCAGTATACTATAGCCTCAGTGAAGAGGTTGCCGGGCGATGGCGGGAGGGGGGAGGGGTATGTGCCTCCTAATACAAGGTGTTTTTGTTTTATTATTTTCAATAGGTAGTTAGGTAATGAACCTTTGGAATTAAAAAAAAAACGCTGCAAATTATTACACAACGGTTTATTATTTACCTGTATATCTGCCCCTTCTGCGTAGATCACTGTTTTCTGTGGTCAGTACCCTCGAGCTCCCTCCAGGAAAGCCCTAAACGGAGTACTGGAGCCGGCCTGGGAATTCAAGTTGCATACAAACGCGCGGGATTCAATAATAAAATCATCAATTATTTTTAGTTATTCATGAAGCATAAGGTAAATAATAAACCGTTGTGTAACAATTTACCTGTATAGGTGCCCCTTCTGCGTAGATAGTATAATAAACCGTTGTGTAATAATTTACCGTTGTTTAATCATTAACAGTTGTGTAATAATTTAGGTACCGTTGTGTAATAATTTCTTCAATAATACTTCAACGTTTGTTCAAGTTGCAAAAGTGCCTATGAACAAAATCCAGAACAGCCATCATTTTTCAAATGAAAAAATATCACAAAACAACCAACTCGACTTTACAGCCATCCGTAATTATAATCAGGTGCTCCCTAGCAGTGATGCCGAGCTCCGCGGACCAACTAGACCCCAAATGGAACTTAAAACCAAATTTCATCAATTTTGGTTCATGGTGACTAAGGAACGAAGGGCGGCGTACGGCGGACGGACAACATTTTTGGTTTATTATTTTCAATAATGAACCTTTAGAGTCGAGCATGAAAAACAAAAATTACCCCCCCCCCCCCTCCTCAAAATTTGATGGTTTCCGTTTCAAGGTATGTAGAATCCGAAAATACAATAAAAAACGCTCCAAATTATTACACAAAGGTTTACTATTTACCAGTATAAATGCCCCTTCTGCGGAGATTTCTGAGGTCAGTACCCTCGAGCTCCCCCCCAAGGAAGCCCTAAATTGAGTGCTGGAGCCAGCCCGGGAATTAAAGTTTCATACAAACGCGCGGGAATCAATAATTATTCAGTCATTATTTATTTGTAGTTATTCATGAAGCATAAGGTGATGGCGGCTTGGTTATCTTCCTGAAGAACAGTATCGTGTCTACTGAGGTTTCTTCGGCGACTCCACTCTCGATTGAATCTGTTTGCGAGATCTCAGCAGTGGAGATTCCTCGAATGAATGTTATTGTTTGTTGAATCTATCGTCCTCCTGTGTACTCGAATTTCAATGATTTAATTGCCTGTTTTGATAAAATTTCTTTTGTATTAACTAAACGCACCAAAAAAATTATTCTGATGGGAGACCTTATTATCCATTTTGAGCAGACTGAAATTCCCATCTATGCCAGACAAAACAAAATACGTTTAGCAATCCTTTGGACTGTTATCAACTTCGTGTCACATCTATGGAACTGACTCGGTGGCCCTCCCATGGTCAGTCTGGATCTCCTTCGTGTTTGGATGTCATAATTACTAATATAAAAAGCGACAAGTATCATTCTGGGGCCAGTGACATCTCTTTTGGTGACCACAGGGGAGTTGAAATGACTCTCTATGAACGAATTTCCCAACTGGCCCCTTGTCTAGTGTCATTTAGTAGTTCAAGGAATGAAAATATTCACTGTTTGCAGGCACTTCTCAGGATTGTCTGTTGGTTTGACGTCTATAGGGCTGGTGGTGCTGAGGCTGCTGCTTCAAGGTTTCTGGCCATTTTTCTCGGAGTCCTGGAAATTTCGTGTCCTTGGGTCTCCAGGAAGGTTCGCTCGCGGTCGAAAACCCCTAGATTGGTCTTCTTTGAAGGTATCAATAGATTACGTGAAAGGTTCCACAAGCTTAAGCAGTTAAATTTCTCAGAAACCAGTAATTCGCTCGCTCAACCTATAAGAGATGCAAGAAACCAGTACAGGAGAGCTTTAAATGCTCTCAGGAAGGATCATAATGGAGGATCAACCATTCAGCTAATAAGATAAAAACTTCTTGGCAGATCATCAGTTCTGAATTGAACCTTCATGCCCGTGGTGGACCTCCGTTCGCTTCTGGCCTCAGTTGTAATGGGTTCAGTAGTGCCTTCTCAGCGGTATACAGCTTGCCAACAGTCTCATCGCTACCCGACCAATTCCAGACCTTCATGGGTGCTGCTTCTGGATTTATGGAGAGTTTTGAGCTTCGCCCGGTATCAGAGGAGGAAGTATTCTCTAATTCTGAAGCTGAAAAACGCCAAATCATCCGCCTTTCTTGGAATGACTGTACAGCTGCTTAAACCGGTTGCCGAATTTATTGCTGAACCTTTAGCATTTGTGATAAATTTATGTTTTTCAGAGGGAGTGTTCCCGAGTTGCCTAAAAGTGTCAAGCATCTCACCGATACCCAAGAAAAATAAGGCTATAAACTATGCCGACTTTCGCCCCATTGCAAAGCTGCCGCTGTTTGTGAAAATAATTGAACGAGTGGTTTTAGAAAGAATCCAGGGATACGTTGAGCCAAAGCAGTTGATTCATCCTTTGCAGTTCGGTTTCCAAAAAAGGAAGAGTACCTCCACCGCAGCATGCTCACCACGAAATCGAAGAGGAAACACTGAGAGTGCCTACTTTCCTTATTCTTATTGATGATCCACTTCAGTTCATGTTACGATCTTGTGAGGAGGTACAGTGGGTGCAATCATAAGTACCCATAACTGAGTAGGTACTGAAATATTACCTACTGATGATATTTCGGCATGGGGGTTAGAACTAATATTCAGAACTAATGGATTACATCATACGAGTTCGGATGGGCGCATCGAAGTATTCTGCCTTGTCAGGGTGAGCAAGATCTATCGTAGGGATCTGGTCATCTGTCATAGGTACCTTCTTCCGAGTCAGGGGGATATTTTTGCATCCCCATTTCCCTGGTGTACTTACTAGTAAAGAAATTATCAATGCATCTCGTGAAAATCACAGTTACGAACTAAATCACTCGCGAAGAAATCGTGGAAACCCATTTCAAAGATAAACGGGGTTATTGAAAGGTTGAATGTTTCCACTGATACACGAAAAACGCTGCAAATCCGTACACAACGGTTTATTATTTTGTACAGAATACCCTTCTGTTACAGATCACTGCTCTCTGTATAGATAACCCGTATATATAATATAATATGTACTACTCTATACATATTATGTGGATCGCAGATCCTCCGTAGATTAGTACCTAACCCCGTACTCGTTACTAGGTACCTACCTAAATCACGAGTCAAATGTTGCTAAAATAATACTGTAATAATACAAACAGTAACTAAAACGGCAAAAAGAAACGCAAATAATGAGGTTCTGAAGGAAAATTGTTGATGTGGAGTGAAATAGATGCCCCTTCTGCATAGATCACTGTTTTCGTGGTCAATTCCTATAATGAACCGTTGTGTAATCAATAATACTTCAACGGTTGGTCAAGTTGCAAAAGTACCGATCAACAAAATCCAGCCCCTTCTTGGTGGATGAACCGTTGTGTAATAATTTACCGTTGTGTAATAATTTACCACTGTGTAATAATTTACCCATCAATAATACTTCAAAGTTTGTTCAAGTTTCACAAGTACCTACCAACAAAATCCAATAGTCCATCACTTATCAAATGAAATAATATCGCAGAACAACGATCTCGACTTCATACAGCCATCCTTGATTATAATCAGGTGCTCCCTAGTGATGATATCCGGGCCGGATTTATACCGATTGATTCACGATCGTGTTGACGAAGCTTTTTGGTGCACACGAACGGCTGGACGTACGATGCTCCTTGTGGTCTCAAAAAATTGTTTAGTTCAAGACAAATTTAATAACGTTAAAAAAAACCATACCCTTCTATCGAAAGTTTTCGAGATACGGTGTTCTGAAAATTTCAATTCCTATTGTGAACCCCTTAGAGATGACTGACAGTAACGCCGAGCTTCGAGGACCAACTAGACCCCGAACGGAACCTATAACCCGAATTTCATCAATTTTGTTTCATGGTAACTAAGAAAAGTGGCCAGTACTGCATACGGCGTACGGCGGGCAGACAGAAATTTTTTTATTGCATTTTCGGATTCTACATACCTTGAAACGTAAACCATCAAATTTTGAAGGGGGGGGGGGGGTTAGATTTTTTTTTTTTTTTTTCATGCTCGATTCCCATGGTTCATTATTGAAAATAATAAACCAAAACACGGAAAATACATTGTTATAGGTACCTACTTGTTTCGGTATAACAGTTTGAAACCGGTATAACAGAGTATTTTTCGCGTTTTTTCGCGTTTTCTCAACACGACGAAAGCTGATACCGTGAGATCCCGGTATTTTTCGTCGTCACGGGTCGTCAAACTTTTTGGTGTCTTAAGTGCGCATGCCAGCACTGCTTTCGTTTCGTTCGTTTCGTCGTGAGTGTGTTGCAAAAACTCTCTAATAACTCCGTTTTTCTTAAAAATCACAGTTTGTTAAACACGCCTTTATGATTTACAGCACATCCTAATTAATGTTCAGTGCTATATTCCGGGTTCAATGTGGTTTTCCGTCAGGGATTATAATTTTCGTAATGAAGGTGTTATGTGGTCGGAAAAAATGCAAATTGCCACAGCAGTTAGTTTGCTATTGAAATTGAGGCAGCATAGGTACCTATAATGTGACCAGCCATTCTTTGAGAAATTGGTGAGAATGCAAATCGTTCACCTCCTAAACACATCACAGGATTGAAATGTGTCCAACTCTTGATTGAATTAATTTTATAATAATTGTTAGTTATACGACATTTCATTGAATTTGGCCGCCCGTGCTCGGCTACATAATATAACTGAACCACTCTCTGACTGTGAAATAAAATGAAAGTAACTCATACAATATTGCGAATGCCCTTGTTTGAAATTGAATTTCTCTTTCTACTACTCGGATTCTATTCTCGTACCTTGAGACGGAAACCATCAAATTTTTAGGGGGGAGGGGTTAAAATGTTTTTTTCATACTCGAATCCAAAGGCTCAATATTGAAAATAATACACCAAAACTAATACTAACTAACTGACTAAAATTTCTGAAGAATGGGCAAATTTCTCCCTTACGGGAAAAATATTCGATCATGGATATAATTATGTCGTGTAGTGTTTATACTATCTAATACTCTCTGTACTTCGACCTCTCTCCATTTGTGCTGCTCATACCTACCTTTATCTCTCCTGACCTCTCATTTTGGAAAATAGATAATGTAATAAAATAAAATAATAGCGATTGGGAAATATAATTTATAATATTTTGTTGTAATTATAATTATACTTTTTAATTATATACTTTTTTAAAATAATATTTGGTACTACGTGGAGGTGTTAGGGGGGTTATTAGGAGAAGGTATTGGGGAGAAACAGGGTATTGATCGTCGGGGATCATTAGCTGATCAAGGAGCCTCGAAATGAAGCTCGACTTTCAAACCTCGTTACCACAGAACCTTAATATTGTTTTGTTGATTTTACCCGGTTTTAATGTTACTTTACTGATCGTCCGGAATCACTAGCTGATCTAGGAGCTCACGTTTCTCCTGATATGGGAGCTCAATTTTCAACTCTGCTTATTTGAGAGCTCACTTTTCGGCCCAATTGACAAAAAAGCTTCATTTTCCACTCAGCTGATCTGGGAGCTCCATTTTCGACTCACCTGATCTGAGAGTTCCATTTTTGAATCGGCTGATCAGAGCTCCATTTTCAACTCTGCTGATCTGGTAGCTCAATTTATGACTCCACTTATCTGGGACCTCACTTTTCGACTCAACTGATAAATGAGCTCTATTTTCCGCTCAGCTGATCTGAGAGCTTCATTTGCCTCTCAGCTGATCTGGGAGCTCCTCTTTGAATCAGTTGATCAGAATTCAGAACGCTCTATTTTTGACTGTGCTGATATGGGAGCGCAATTTATGACTCAGCTTGAATTTATGATCCATTTCCGAAGCCTTTAGTTGGGTACGGCTTCATATTAGAGTTTACTGTAGGAAGTTAGACAACTTCATTTTTTTGTGTGTTTATAACTTCCAGTTGCGTAAACATGTAAATTAGACTCATAACTGGTCACGGTCACGCAAATTTTTGACCGACCCCCAGCCATAAGACATATATGTACCCATGTCAAAAAAATGTTTAACTTAACCCTCTCCCCTCAAAATTTGATGGTTTCCGTTACAAGGTACGTAGAATCTTAAAATTGGATTTAAAAACTTCTGTCCGTCCGCCTTACTTCGTTTATTTATTTTTTTTATAACCCTGAATTTGACCCATGACTTTATTTTTTTAAAGTTACGATGACCAAAATTAATGCAATTTGGTTTGTAGGTCCCATTTGTGGTCTAATTGGTCCACGAAGCACGTTACGTTATCGGGCGTTACCTTCAATCATCTCTAAGGGGAGTAAGGGGTGTGAAATTGGGGCTGAAATTTTCAGAACGCCTTAGCTCGATAACTTTCAGTAGAAGGGTACCTATGTTTTTTGGACGTTTTCAAATTGATTTCGCTCTTGAGAATTTTTTGAGATCACCCAGAGCCCCCAATTCACAGAAAGGCCCTGATAGCTTCAATATTAGTGTGAATGATAATGAGTGTGAATGATACGATAAACATCAACATCCAGCCCAGATATCATTACTAGAAAACACCTGATTATAATCACGCATGGCTGAATGAAATCGAGTTGGATTTTCTGTTGGATACTGTATCATTTTTGAAAATGATGGTTATTTTTGATTTTGTTGATAGAAGGTACCTTTAAGAGGGGCGCGATGTTCATTAGAAACCAACATCACGTTTCATGGTCAATTGCTAATCTATTGCCAATTTTTTTTGCATCGTTCATAACTTTTTTACTTTGAGGGAAAGATACCGTTTTTAATGGATCCATTTGTATTAGACTCAGGATCAGGACTTGGCCAAAACTTGGAAAACTTGGGTGAACGATTGCGAATTACATCGTTTGATTTACCTGAGGGTGTAATTCATACATTACTGAACAATATTATAGCTTTCATGTGTTGTTTCTGTTTCCGCGGGGTAGAGGTTGGGGGTCGATTGCTAATAAAGAGTGTGATCAGAAACCCGTATTTCACGAGTTTCATTTCAGATTCGGATTCTGCTCCAAATAACCACCTACTTTCTAAAGGTAACAATGCGGCCGAGGAGAGGGATATAACGTCTTTGGACACCCTGTTGGTATTTTATTATTCATTCCTCTATTGCAATTTTAAGTTACTTGAATATAATTCCTCTGGCTGGTCAAAGAGCTTTGTAGGTGGTTTAAAGTTCATACTGCACCAACTATTGGCCCGGGGGGTTTCCCGAGTTCAGCCGCCCGTTATGGAAGATTGAGTTTTCCCAAGGATTATAACTCGCAGTGTGAAGGGAAGTCAGTGTAAATGGAACTATAGCTTAGGCCTTGTAGCAGCAGAGTGGATCCGTTTGGAAATGAGAGGCGTCAACATCACCTTTTCCTGAACGCTTGATAAAGTCAGTGTTGTACTCACTGGTTATCAACAACGACGTAACAGGATTCCTGGCAACAGGGCGTGGCGCATTTCATTTGGTGGGGAAGTTACGCAAAAGCATTTTGAAAGCAACAAAGACCCACATCTTTTGGTAGGGTATTGTCATGATAAGCTATCTGCTTAATCCTGATTATTTCATTTTAAAGGTAGCTGAATAAGCGTTCTGAATAAGCGTAAGTAGCGTTCTATGCACCTTCCAATAATGGTCCAATAAATAGGTAACATTATTTTAAAAGAACTTAATTGATTCTAGCAGCCGTCGACATGGATATATACATAGAACGAAAACGGCGATTCTGGATAAATTATAAATTTTGTTTAGTCCATAAAAAGGTCGCCTAGGTAGGTACTCTCTATTCAGTACTCGTGAGACGTCGTTTACATTATATTCATCTTTTAATGATGTGAACCAAATCTTCATGACATTTTCTTTCCGGAAATGAAACCCTGTTTATTCTCCTGCCTTTTACTGCTGTGAAACAAAACGTATTTCACTAACAGCAAAATATTCCAACTTGTCTTCGTTACTCGTAGATCTTCGTTCAATTTATATTATAATGAGTCATTTTTCAGGAAGAATATTCCTTACATCCATACGGACCTATTCCAAGAGTACAGAATCAGCCTAATTGAAGTTAGGTAGATGAGATGATGGTTGTCGTCAATTACAAAGCACGAGTCACAAATCAAATGATATTGGTTTTTAGCTTCGACGACTTCGCTCATGTATGTGATCATTCCTAAATCTTATGGTGTAATTTCTTTCATTGCAGCAGCTGAATTTACTACGCATTCAAATCCTATTACATTTTTGCCTACTTCAAATGGATGTCAGGCAAATTTTGATTTTCTTTTCTCCGCCGTAAAATTGGAGTTCCTTTTTTGCTGCGGTATTCGCCTGTTCAAATTTACCTTTTCCTCTCCTTACCCGATGTGCTACGTGAATACCTAACGACGTGGGGGGAGAGTCACAAATTGCATCACTTGATTCCCCGTCTCGAACCTCGATACCATTATTCTGTGCTTGTTCAAATTTCATTGTGCATTGTCTCTCGCAGGCTGTGAGACGACGTGAAGAGATTCCTGAGAAATTCCATAAATCGTTTGAACTCACCGTTTCAGTGAGCTGTCATACCTAGGTTATCATCAGTAAGTTGGAGCCCAGATTAACATAATTATATCGCACTTAGCCTTATTACCCTTCTAGCTTCATGAACTGGGTAGAATTCGAAATATGAAGTACATACTAATTTCAGGAAACGATATTAAAATATATATATATATATGTAGGTATGAATACTTTACCATTTTGTTGTTCATACAATTTATGGTATAATCGTAACTTCTTGATATCCTTCGTGCAGCAACGAGGGGTCATCTGGGAGCTTTAATCAATGATAAATATAAGAATCGTTCTATAATAATTATTTATATTCTTATTCATGGTAATAAAAATACTGTACAGAAAATTACTTGGTAAGTGCATAGCTTTGCCTAAGCACGATTTCGTTTGGAATATAAAAGACACGAAAGAAGGAACAAAAAATTGTGTTACGGAAGCGTTTCATCATGAGAAAGAAAATCTGTCAAGTGGTTAGCTACTTCACAACGGTACTATGGTGTATATAATTCGTTGATACATCCTAAATGTACCTACACAGGAATAAAAACCAAATTACCTACCTAATATGTATCCATGAGTAGAATTTGTAAGAATAAGAGACACGTAGGCGCAGACGTAGGTACCTTACTTCACTCCCAAACAAATGGAAGAAGGCTCTGCTCGAACTTGAAAAACAATTAAAATCGGTCAAGCATAACCAAAGACCTGGGTGTTACGAGGATTTTATGTCAGCGCTTGCACAGAAGCTATTATTCCACCAATCATAATGAAATTCGTTGGTAACCATCAGAGAACCTGCATGATCCCTGAAAATTTCGATGTTATTTGAGCTATGAGAGTTACAATGTTCCAGTCGTTCTTCATGCATGCGAAGACGATGCCATCATTCAAATTGCGATGAAATTCCTGAGAGAAATGAGATCCCTGAAAACATCATCAAAATCAGGGGAGTGTTACGAATTTCAAGATTGCGCATAAGAATGTTACTGTTGGAATTTGTTGAATAGCACATCGTATCATGTAAGTACCAACCCCCACATTTATTACTTGAATAAAAAGATGAATTTACGTTAGGGGCACTGGCATTTCAATAGTAGCACTCAGTTTGATACTGATGGGTGAAAACGAGAGCCCTCGCGTGTAATACCGAAGAGCTTCGTACTGCAACATTCTTTTCTCTATGAGGTCAACGCCGAGGCAATTCAATCATGAATATATATATGCGTTGGTAGATGCCCATCCGAAACACCCAAGTTGTTCGATAATCTAATCCATCTGATAACGTCTTTCATATGCTTTCACAAGAAGAAGCCCACAGCGTATGTGGGCTCACTAAGGTCCAGTAAGTTAACGTGGGGAGAACGAGCTACATCCTGATTTCAGGTCTGCTTCGAAAAATCGCGATTTTGTTTGTTTGTTCAAAACAACCAAAAATGATTTTTTGACATAACTTTTCTGCACGACGTGCCACTCTGATGGTCTCAAAAATCGCCCAGTCAGGCCGTAATGAGTGGCATATGACCATTAATTTAACTTCTGAATTTCCCAAACTATCTTTGAAAATTCGCTCCTTAAGCCATGCTGCATGGCTGGTTACATTGGATCAGTGGTTACCAACCGCTTATAGGTCCCTCCCCCCAGTAAGCTAGAAACTGAAACTACTGCGCTAAAACCACCACTTCTTAAAACTTAATTTCATGGTTAACCATATAGGAACCTATCAGTGTTGATTACAAGGTATAAATGACGATTGGTAACCTAATTTACGAACAACACGTGTTATTCGTTTTTTCTGTATCAAAGGGACGAAGGTATTTCTACATTTTACTTGTACATAATTAAGAGTAGAGATTATTTTCTTACCAATAATGTTAGCTATTCAACATTATAACGGAAATGAAATATTTCTCTGGCCATCTTTTGTAGTATAGTTATTTTGTTGAAATGTAGATTTTCCATCTGGAATCCTCATTTCATGTCATTTAAAGATTCCATTCGATCAAGATTTCGTTCAAGTTACGTTGGAAACACAGTGTTTTACCTCAACTATTTCCAGCTTTTCTTCAGAAATGATTTATTGGTCACTTCTCTGATCATTTCTGAAGAAGTCTGACCAAGATCTCCCCAACTGTTTAGAAAAATATATTATGCAGATATGGAGAATCCACACTGAAACTATTGTACCTATAACCTACAGGCTTCCTCTGACGCGAAACACTGTTGCGTTCCGGTGAAATTCAGATGGGTAGGAAGAGGACCGCAAAATTTCGAATAGAAAATTCCCGCCAAACAGCAGTGTAGTCTTGCGACATTGTGCACTTGTTATAAATATTTATTATGTCTTATTGAAGAGACTGGGATATAGCCGCAGTCCCAACGGTGTTGATGTTACAGTTCACCCAGTATTTGGCCTGACGAAGACCTGTCAACTCGGGGTCGA
This sequence comes from Leptopterna dolabrata, assembly GCA_954871275.1. Taxonomy (NCBI): domain Eukaryota; kingdom Metazoa; phylum Arthropoda; class Insecta; order Hemiptera; family Miridae; genus Leptopterna; species Leptopterna dolabrata. The sequence goes on along the minus strand of OX940978.1, from coordinate 47,633,361 downwards.
ATTGCGTAGCTTATTAGCTTATGAATCTTATTTTTCTTCATTCATCCTTTCTACTCCTAGAACTAGCGTAGAGACACACCACAGCTGGCATCCAACAACCGATTAACATGGTGCCTACGTTGCAACCAGCTTTCACAAATATGGGACCGCCGAGGGACCAACCCTCCAGACTTTCAAAAAATAATAGTGGGCGTTTCAAGAAATCCCCTTTTGCCGGGCCCCGAAGAAATTATTCGGTCTGATTTTGATGAAACCAGCTCAGCTGTAGCCCATTCTGCACAAACTCTCAATATTTCGCCACTTCTTTCTATGGGTCATGAGGTCCCTGTCCACCTTGAGATCTTCTCCTTTTTCTCGGACTATGATTATCATATTTAGTTTAGTCTTTTTAAGACTAAACTAAATTTATAGTACCTAATGCTCGCTGGAATTCGGTAGGGGTTTTTTCACGAATGCGCAATGGTTTTTCCGGCAAGTGCATTTAGTTCAGGTGCCTAAAAGGGACTTTCCACTTGTATCGCGAGTAGCGAGTAAATGAAGACTTGTCATCATCTGAAAGAGCAGACATCAAAGACAGTGACAGCGAAGAGGGAGGTGCAATAAGTTAGAAGCAACTGTAAAAATACGATCTTTGCGAAAGAGGAATGTAAAACGCCACGTTCAAAGTCAATGAAAATTTCAAGGAACCACTACGAAGAAAAATGTATTTGTTTTCGTCGTAATCACTAGGTAGGTATCGTTAATCAATGGAAAATTCTCAATAAAGTACGAACTTGCATATCTATTCATAGCTACATAACACCATTGTATCATTTTAGCTAGGGTTTCTTCTAATTTTAATATCACTCGTTACTATCTGACATACGGTTATAGCCAATTCCACCAAGAGATTTATACAAAAAGAATGCACGAATTAGTGTGGTACTTACCTTGACCCTGAAGAGGCTAAACTTGCACATGACAGGAGAGAATATGTAGAGAGTTGAATTGTTGAATTGTGGAAGAAAGGAGACCATTTTTCAATGAAAGCCATTTCAGTTTAATTAATTGTACACTAATAATTAGGAAAAATTGAATCAGTGATGCAGGTTATAGAGATCGAAGTAATAACTTCTTACCGGATACAAACTGCTTTTGACGTTCAATTAACATTTTCAATAAGCGAGCAGTCTGTGTTACTTTTAATTCATTTTCCCGACGAAACCGTTGTGGCCTATGATACCAAATAATATACAGTACCTACCTAGTAGGATTCACCTGTTGACACTTTTTCTAGTGTTATTATACAAATTTTTGGTGATTTCAGACGATTTCCCAGGTTTTTGACTCATAAAAAATCAATTTTGAGAGCAGAACCATTGGTAGAACCTCAATTGTCCACTCTTTGGTCAAAATTGACTTCATATTCGGTCTTCTTGTCCTAAGAAACATGGAAAACGATACCTCAAACGCTCATGTTACTAACATGTTACTTAAACACAAAAAGTACCTATTTTTATAACCATTTTCACTCATAACACCCCTCGGTATATTCCGATCGAGCTGCAAAGTTTCGGGACACAACAAGGGCCCAAATGGAGCTTGTGTGCGAAAGAACGAACTTATTAGACCGAAAATGAGGCAAGTACAGGTGATACGGAGGACGACGTACGGCGGACGGCGGCATTTTTGGAATCTACTCACCTTGAAACGTAAAAGAACAAATTTTGAAGGGGTGTTACAAACATTTTTTGCTGAGTGATTACATAGGTGTATTATTCACAGAATAATAAACCAAAAGCGCTGTAGACGATGACGGCCGATAAAAACGAAAAACAATCTTCCATGGCCACAGTGCTGAAAAAACGCTGCAAATCCCTGCACAACGGTTTATTATTTTGTATAGAATACCCTTCTGTTACAGATCACAGCTCTATGTATAGATAACCCGTCTATATAATATAATATGTACTATTCTATTATATGCATATTATGTAGATCGCAGACACTCCGTAGGTTAGTACCTAACCCCGTACTCGTTACTAGTTACCTACCTAAATCACGAGTTAAATGTTGCTAAAATAATTCTGCTGATGACAAACAGTACCTAACAAAAAGAAACACACATAATGAAGTTCTGAAAAGAAATTGTTGATGAGGAGTGAAAAAAGTTGCAAAAGTACCTACCTACCAACAAACTCCAGCCCCTTCTACGTAGATGGTATAATTTACCGTTGTGTAATAATTTACCGTTGAGTAATGATTTACCGTAGTAATAATTTACCCATCAATAATACTTCAACGTTTGTTCAAGTTTCACTACCTACCAACAAACTCCAATAGAGCCATCATTTTTCAAATTAAATAATATCACAGAACAACCAACTCGACTTCATACTCCGCCAATATAATCAGGTGATCCCTACCAATGATTGGCCGTATTCACAAATTCCTATTGTGGGCGCGTCTCTGGTTACGAGATTTGGTTTGGATTGTTTACAATTTCATTCACACTGGAGTCGAAAATGCCTGTCGGTGCAAACTTCGGGGCCTTACTGTGAACGAACGGCTGGACGTACGATGCTCCGGATGGTCTTAAAAAACTCGCAAGTTCAAGAACTATTTTAAACCCTAAAAATATTCACGTAAAAAAATGGTATAGGCGTTTTGAAAATTTCAACCCCTATTTTGAACCCCTTAGAGATGACTCACAGTAACGTCGAGCTTCGAGGACCAACTAGACCCCGAACGGAACCTATAACCCGAATTTCATCAATTTTTTTTCATGGTAACTAAGAAAAGTGGCCCGTACGGCGGACAGACAGAAATATTTTTATTGCAGTTTTGGATTCTACATATCTTGAAACGTAAACCATCAAATTTTGAGGGGGGGTAAGAATTTTTTTTTTCATGCTCGATTCCAATGGTTCATTATTGAAAATAATAAACCAAAATGCAAAATTACCATCTGAGATGAATGCGCTATGAATTGGATTTGTAAAAATCTATGTGGTTCGTTTGTCATTGGCAGCAATGATCCTACTTCGTGGTACACTTGGCCTTTGACTTTGAACGTTGAATTGAATTGCTGACCATGTGCCGCAGTATTGTGTACTATTTCTGTTGCTCCGAACTAAGTCATTTGGAAGCATGAATTTGAATGTGCGAATGAACTTTAGGAACAGGTTTGAATCTGGATCCGTGCCGATGAGCAAGCCTTTCAATGGTTCTGGTGGTGTCTCAATTTCTGGTAGTTGCACTTTCCCTGATGCGCAACACATCCCGGCTGACTCATGTTTGAATTTGAGCGCATGACAGTGGGACATTATTTTTGTCCATAGCACCAATCAGCACTTTAGGATGAGCGGAATATTCAATATCAGGCTCGTACTCGAATACGAGACGAAGGAAGTACGAACCGGCGCGCTTGTCTCCTTTCCAATATTGTCTTTGTTGATTTCGTTCAGCTCGTGCCTCTTGTGATTGAGATGCAAGCAATTGCGACATGCTCACACGCACATTTTCGTTATCTCGTCGGATGTGTTCGTCTGTTCTGTCTGCTCTACTATTTCCCATGTTTATTGCTTTATTCGTTCGTCGGCCCAAATGGGACCCCTTGTGGCTTGTGTCTTGCTGGCATTGTTCACTGTAATACGCACAAAGAGATTATTTTGTTCCTACACTCATGAAACACGTGGATCAGGTGACCCAGGTCAGCTGATAATTTCGTTCTGTGACCCATGTCACCTGATAATTTCGTTCTGTATGAAATACGAACAACGGTATTTAGTAGCATGAAATACTAAAATCGCGATTAAAAAATGAAAGGGACGCCTAGCGGTATGAAATAATATACTTTACGACCTATTCTCATACCTACCAAATATACCTACATCCAAAATTTCATAAAAATCGGTCGAGGCGTATTGGAGGAGTGTGACTACAAACACCGTGACATTAGATTTTTGGTTTATTATTTTCAATAATGAACCATTGGAATCGAGCAAGAAAACAAATTCTTACCCCCCCTCAAAATTTGATGGTTTACGTTTCAAGGTACGTAGTATCCGAAAATGCAATACAAAACGCTGCAAATCCCTGCACAACGGTTTATTATTTTGTACGGAATACCCTGCTGTTACAGATCACAGCTCTCTGCATAGATAACCCGTCTATATATAATATAATAATATGTACTATTCTATACATATTATGTAGATCGCAGACCCTCCGTAGGTTAGTACCTAACCCCGTACTCGTTACTAGGTACCTACCTAAATCACGAGTTAAATGTTGCTAAAATAATTCTGCCGATGACAAACAGTACATAACCAAAAGAAACACACATAATGAAGTTCTGAAAAGAAATTGTTGATGAGGAGTGAAAAAAGTTGCAAACGTACCTACCAACAAACTCCAGCCCCTTCTACGTAGATGGTATAATGAACCGTTGTGTAATAATTTACCGTTAGTAATGATTTACCATCGTGTAGTAATAATTAACCCATCAATAATACTTCAATGTTTGTTCAAGTTTCACTACCTATCAACAAACTCCAAAAGAGCATTTTTCAAACGAAATAATATCACAGAACAACCAACTCGACTTCATACTCCGCCAATATAATCAGGTGGCCCCTAGCAATGATTTTATCTCCGGCCAATTTCCGATTGTCGGCGCGTCCCTGGTAACGAGATTTGGTCTGAATGTATACAACTTCATTCACCCTGGGGTCGAAAATGCCTGTCGATGCAAACTTCGGGGCCTTACTGTGAACGAACGGCTTGACGTGCGATGCTCCGGGTGGTCTTAAAAAACTCGTAAGTTCAAGAACTATTTAAAACCGTGAAAAGATTCACGTACAAAAAAGGTGTAGGCGTTTTGAAAATGTCAACCCCTATTTTGAACCCCTTAGAGATGACTGACAGGAACGTCGAGCTTCGAGGACCAACTAGACCCCGAACGGAACCTATAACCCGAATTTCATCAATTTTCTTTCATGGTAACTAAGAAAAGTGGCCCGTACGGCATACGGTGGACAGACAGAAATATTTTTATTGCAGTTTTGGATTCTGCATACCTTAAAACGTAAACCATCAAATTTTGAGGGGGTTAGAATTTTTTTTTGGTTTATTATTTTCAATAATGAACCATTGGAATCGAGCATGAAAAAAAAATTCTTACCCCCCCTCAAAATTTGATGGTTTACGTTTCAAGGTATGTAGAATCCAAAACTGCAATAAAAATATTTCTGTCTGTCCGCCGTACGCCGTAAAGGTCCCCTTTTCAGGGAAATGAAATTAAATGAAATTTTTCAGAAATGAAATTTTCAGAACGCCGTAGCTCGAAAACTTTCGATTGAAGGGTATGGTTTTTTTTACGATATTAAATTGTCTTGAGCTAAACAATTTTTTGAGACCACCCGGAGCATTGTACGTCCAGCCGTTCATGTGCACCAAAAAGCTTCGTCAACACGATCGTGAATCAAACGGTATAAATCCGGCCGGGAGCCCCCCTAAGGAGCACCCCTAAGGAGCACCTGATTATAATCAAGGATGGCAGTCGAGTTGGTTGTTCTGCGATATTATTTCATTTGATAAGTGATGGACTATTGGATTTTGTAAGTAGGTACTTGTGAAACTTGAACAAACGTTGAAGTATTGTTGATGGGTAAATTATTACACAATGGTAAATTATTACACAACGGCAAATTATTACACAACGGTAAATTATTACACAACGGTTCATCAACCAAGAAGGGGCTGGATTTTGTTGATCGGTACTTTTGCAACTTGACCAACCGTTGAAGTATTATTGATGGGCAAATTATTACACAACGGTACATTATTCTATCTCCGGAGAAGGGGTATACAGGTAAATTATTACACAACGGTTGAGGTAGGTACCTAGTAACGAGTACGGGGTTAGGCACTAACCTACGGAGGGTCCGCGATCTACATAATATGTGTAGAATAGTACATAATAATGTTATATAGAAGGGTTATCTGTACGGAGACCTGTGATCTGTAACAGGAGGGTATTCTGTGCAAAATAATAAACCGTTGTGCAGGGATTTGCAGCGTTTTTCCTGCTCGATTCCAATGGTTCATTATTGAAAATAATAAACCAATATTTCTGTCTGTCCACCGTACGCCGCACGCCGTACGGGCCACTTTTCTTAGATACCATGAATAAAAATTGATGAAATTCGGGTTATAGGTTTCGTTCCGGGTCTAGTTGGTCCTCGAAGCTCGGCGTTACTGTCAGTCATCTCTAAGGGGTTCAAAATAGGGGTTGAAATTTTCAGAACGCCTTAGCTCGAAAACTTTCGATTGAAGGGTATGGTTTTTTTACGATCTTAAATTTGTCTTGAGCTAAACAATTTTCTGAGACCACCCGGAGCATCGTACGTCCAGCCGTTCGTGTGCACCAAGAAGCTTCGTCAACACGATCGTGAATCAAACGGTATAAATCCGGCCGCGATTTCATCACTAAGGAGCACCTGATTATAATCAAGGATGGCTGTATGAAGTCGAGTTAGTTGTTGTGCGATATTATTTCATTTGATAAGATGGACTGGATTTTGTTGGTAGGTACTTGTGAAACTTGAACAAACGTTGAAGTATTGTTGATGGGTAAATTATTACACAATGGTAAATTATTACACAACGGCAAATTATTACACAACGGTAAATTATTACACAACGGTTCATCAACCAAGAAGGGGCTGGATTTTGTTGATCGGTACTTTTGCAACTTGACCAACCGTTGAAGTATTATTGATGGGCAAATTATTACACAACGGTACATTATTCTATCTCCGGAGAAGGGGAACCTATACAGGTAAATTATTACACAACGGTTGAGGTAGGTACCTAGTAACGAGTACGGGGTTAGATACTAACCTACGGAGGGTCCGCGATCTACATAATATGTGTAGAATAGTACATAATAATGTTATATAGAAGGGTTATCTGTACGGAGACCTGTGATCTGTAACAGGAGGGTATTCTGTGCAAAATAATAAACCGTTGTGCAGGGATTTGCAGCGTTTTTCCTGCTCGATTCCAATGGTTCATTATTGAAAATAATAAACCAATATTTCTGTCTGTCCACCGTACGCCGCACGCCGTACGGGCCACTTTTCTTAGATACCATGAATAAAAATTGATGAAATTCGGGTTATAGGTTTCGTTCCGGGTCTAGTTGGTCCTCGAAGCTCGGCGTTACTGTCAGTCATCTCTAAGGGGTTCAAAATAGGGGTTGAAATTTTCAGAACGCCTTAGCTCGAAAACTTTCGATTGAAGGGTATGGTTTTTTTACGATCTTAAATTTGTCTTGAGCTAAACAATTTTCTGAGACCACCCGGAGCATCGTACGTCCAGCCGTTCGTGTGCACCAAGAAGCTTCGTCAACACGATCGTGAATCAAACGGTATAAATCCGGCCGCGATTTCATCACTAAGGAGCACCTGATTATAATCAAGGATGGCTGTATGAAGTCGAGTTAGTTGTTGTGCGATATTATTTCATTTGATAAGATGGACTGGATTTTGTTGGTAGGTACTTGTGAAACTTGAACAAACTTTGAAGTATTATTGATGGGTAAATTATTACACAAGGGTAAATTATTACACAACGGCAAATTATTACACAACGGTAAATTATTACATAAAGGTAAATTATTACACAACGGTAAATTATTACAGAACGGTAAATTATCACACAACGGTTCATCTACCAAGAAGGGGCTGGATTTTGTTGGTAGGTACTTGTGACACTTGAACAAACATTGAAGTATTAATGATGGGTAAATTATTACACAACGGTAAATTATTACACAACTGCAAATTATTACACAACGGTAAATTATTACACAACGGTTCATCTACCAAGAAATTTTGTTGATCGGTACTTTTGCAACTTGACCAACCGTTGAAGTATTGTTGATGGGTAAGTTATTACACAACGGTTCATTATACTTGACCAGAGGGTAGGTACTGACCACAGAAAACAGTGATCTACGCAGAAGGGGCATCTATTTCACTCCAAATCAACAATTTTCCTTCAGAACTTCATTATTTGCGTTTCTTTTCGCCAGTTACTGTTTGTCATCGAAAGAATTATTTTAGCAATATTTAACTCGTGATTTACGTAGGTACCTAGTAACGAGTACGGGGTTAGGTACTAACCTACGGAGGGTCTGCGATGTACATAATATGTATAGACTAGTACATATTATATAGACGGGTTATCTATACAGAGAGCTGTGATCTGTAAAAGAAGGGTATTCTGTACAAAATAACAAACTGTTGTGCAGGGATTTGCAGCGTTTTATATATAGATGTTGCCCTTGTCGTCAGTATTTAGGACGTTCCCTAATTCGTCCTCTCATATATCCAGAGACTCATCGAAGGGCCGTGCGCAAACCACCATTAATTATTTAGGAATCCTAACAGGCCAAATGTACTCGTACAATGTGGAAATAGGACAGCGGGAACTGAAAATAAACTGGAATCTATGGAATGAGTGTAGTAGGCCGTAAGTAAAATCTTACTCTGTCACAGTCATAGGTAAGCTAATGATCCTCTCTCTAATTTCCACTGCACGTAGGTATCGGACAAATAGTTATTTTCATAAGCATGCTTCTAACGATGCGTTTTCTGAGGTGGCGTTCGTACGTAAACGTTCAGGGTGAATTTTGTTGGGGAAGGCTGAGCTATTTGCTTACCTACTTTCGCTTCATGATTTTGAATTTCGCACTCTTTTTATTCGACCTCAGGAAAGGGGAATAGTGATAGCTTGATAAAAATGTTAAGTTCGTCTGAAAAGTTCAAAATTCAGAACATTGAAATGAAATATTTTTGATGTTCCGAGCCTCTACTTGGGACTAGGGCTCAAGGGATCCCGGGCTTGAAATGCTACGAAGGAAAGATAATAAGGTGTAAGATAAATATTTGTATGCACATAACAGTCCAATTTATATAATACAATTGTTTTCTTCCAACGTAGTCTTCTGGAATAACTTGAACTGTAGGGATTTCGGTGGATTCCCCTCCACCTCAAGTTGCAAGTTGCATAAGATAATATATAATGCACGAATTTTGCATTAAAGTTATCGTAATAAAATAAAATAAGTCATTTCCTGTCTTAATTTTCTGATTGTAGGAAAAGGGTGTGATTTATCAGGCCGACAAAAAAAGATAATTCACCCCAAAAATGGGAAGGATAACTTATTTTAATTTGTAAGAATATTCAGCCGGCCTCACTTTTTTCATTGTCTTACCTATGGATTCAATACTTAGCTGCTAATTTACACATTTCGTTCGAGGTGTAGTTCACCTCTTTAGGTGGTGATTCACCGTCGGGGAAACCTTTTCTCACCCTTTCTCTCTCACTCTCTCTCTCTCTCTTCTTTTCATATATTTAGGAAATCATTTCAAGGTTTTAGCTTCTAGGAAACATGATTTCTTGGATAGTTCCAATGAAAGTGTTGGTTATGCCCAATATTTGCCTGTAGGTAGTTTTGAGCTTAATTTTCGTCGGCGTGGAAGCATGACTCCTCCGCCTGGAAACACACAGACAGCTTTTCGATTTTGCTCATGATCGATAGAATTCAGCCCAAATAAGTTATTGCTGTCATGACTCCAAAAGTTCCGATCTTCCCCCATCTCACATGAAAGGGTGTTTATATAATAAGGAGATGTGTAAGGTCTGATATGAGAGGGGTTATAAGGGCATTGTGCTCGTCCGGCGGGCAATTTATCTTACAAACGTACTTGCGTCACTGCCTCGGCCCTTAATAAGCTTGAAGATTAATTATTTATTAAATAATAATCCAAAGCCGGTAATACGATTCAATTGTTTAAAATACTGGTCAGAGCGTGAGGTTTTTTTTTTCTCCAAACCTTACTGTTACTATGTTATAGACTGTTGTGAGTCCATGGGAAATGCCCATTTCATCAAGGACCCGGAGTAACCATTTTTATGGTAAGTAACTACAATCTTCTCCTCTGCTCTTTCCTTAGCACAAAATCTCGTAATAACGCAGTAAAATTTACTGCTTTATTACGAGATTTCGTGATAAGGAATACAATCATATTTAATAATTAATATTTAATTATATTTAATATAATTATTATTAATAATATTTAATCATATATAAAACGCACACGCACACACACACAACACACACACACACGCGCGCGCGCACACACACACACCTGTGGTTTTTTCACGGATTAGGATTCAGGATGGTCTTTTCATTCTCGGCTGGGCGCTATCTTCTGCCACATCAAATACATAAGGACGTCTCTCAACACTGACGGACGTCCTAAAAAGGAAAGTTATCATGGAAACTTACCAGAGATTTCCGTTTCTTGAGAAACATAGATTTTTTTGATATAGTATAGACTCGGGAAAAATTTCGTACGGGAAATGGGATTGGAAAGTCACCGCCTACCTTTTGGTCAGAAATATTTCCTTCGAGGTTTAATCAACGGAACTGTTAGAATACCTCCCAAGCCCCTACCTTACATGTCTCATCAAGCAGTATGTCGTTGAAGGGGAGTTCCCAACTGTTCAAAACCTTCGCCGTAAACGGTGAATGCTTTCCGGCAATAAATGAGATCAATTTGGAGTTTCACTCCCTTCTATTCCACTTTTCTTCTCTTTTTACTGGATGGGTTTATTCTAACCGTTCCAGCTGTCTGTTATAAGTCTAATTTGGAAGGGAAAACTTAAATCGAAAGGTTATCAAGCAAATATCATTTCTCAAGGGACTTTTTTTTATTAATCCGGTTCAAACTGATTGTTCCGGCCAAATAGAGCTACGGATCGTTTGAAGAGTTGAGTTGATAAAAAACTTCACATTACATTGGTTTGGTAAGTACGAATATCGGTAATGAATTGTTATACACAGTACATACATACATATTTTGCGTGAAGGATGAACGCGATTGTGTACCCATACCCTGAACAAAACAAACCCAAGACTCCCAATTTTCTTGTCCGTTTCATTCAATAATCGCTTATTTTAACAAATTCGCCTGTACCAAATTTGATTCATGACATCATATATAAAACGCAAAGGTTGTGTGTGTTATTCAGTCAAGGCCAGACGGCTCATCGGATATTGATGAGGTATTTTTCAACTAGCTCATGAAACACCGGCGGGTGCAATAGGCTATTTATGAAAATCTTGGCAACTTCGTCCTTCGTCGTAAATGAGGTTTTCCTTTGCGACGGGTTGTTTGGTTTCTACAGTTTTGTAGAATAGCTATCGGAATGTTGGTTAAGAATGGCAAAGTAAGTCCTTGCCCTCATCAGCTGAGTGAGCTCTGAGGCTAACTACTTTCCTTTTTTACCCCATGAGGCTCAAATTTGGATTGGAGCTCATGCGGGACTGCTGGGTAAAGATGACAAAGTGGGTCCTTGCCCTGATCAGCTGGGTGAGCTCTGAGACCAATTTTTCTTTCCTTTTCAACCTAGAAGGCTCCAATTTTCCATGAAGCTTCTGTGGGAGTGCTGGGTAAAGATGACAATTTGGGTCCCTGCCAGGGAATGCACAACTTTTTCCACCGCAAAAATGCTCTTCGTTTATTATTTTTATTATTTTTAATAATTAACCGAAAATGGAATAAAAAACTCCGTCCGTTCGCACTTTCCTTAGTTACCAATTAATGAATAATTAATGAAATTTGGTTTGTAGGTCCCATTTGAGGTCTAGTTGGTCCGCGAAGCTCGGCCTGGTCTCTAAGGGATGAAATAGGGGTCGAAATGTCATATACAAAAACGCAGCAAATACAAGACTAAACACATCAATTCACCTGATCACCTCAGCCAATCAGCTTTCTGGCCCTGGGGCCTACTTATACTTCATTCTTTGGAACCACTTCAAACCAGTAAATTCTCTCTTTATGCTCTTATGTCAAAACTATAACCAGTGCATTTTGGTTTATTGTTTTCAATAATGGACCTGTGGAATCGAGCATGAAATTGTTTACCCCCCCCCCCCCCCAAATTTGATGGTTTCCGTTTTAAGGTTTCCTTATCTTGAATCAACCAACAAATCAGAGCTAAGTACAACTCCTTCAAGGATTTCTGCCCAAATTCTTATAAGTCTAGCTACCCCGGCATTCCAGACGCTGACACCCGCAAAGCGTGCTGCTCTCTGAGAGTGAGCCACGAGCTTTTTTTCTCAACCAGTTAGGCTGTCTTAGGTAGGTAACCAAACGACAACAAGCATTGACGGAATGAATAGGCATTATTTGAGCCCCAGTGCTGATCAAATCGGCTCGGGAGGATTCTCGCTAAAACATAGATTTCCGAAGTTGGACGAGACCCCGTGCTGTGCTCAAGTGGCATGAGTTAGGTGATTTTATTCACACACACACAAAAAAAAACCAGTATAAACATAAAAACGTAGGTTAGGAAAGATCCATGAAGGTCTATATATCCCTAAAATTGATCATTTCCCATCAGGAATTTCGTTAGTCTTCTCGAACCAAGTTTCATCAAACCGTTCTCTGTAATCAAGCGCAGAGGGTGTCTCAGATTATTCTCTCGTGGCTCATAGGTAATTGGAACATGTCCTTTGGCCAAAGATTTTCTCTATCGAAATGGGCATAATTTTATATTGATGGACTGTGTTCATATAACGTGGGGCTATAAATTAAAATGCCATTACATACCTACGGAGATACTCGCGGAAGTTAAATCTATTGGGAGATCTGATGGGGCTTTATCTCTCAGGCGGGATACCGTTGAAGAAAAAAATTCCATCCGCCTGCCGTATACTGTTCGCAGACAGCCGAGGACACCGCAGTTTTGTATATTCCTTGAAAAGTACTTCTTGATATAGATCTGATGGTATCGGTACTTGTGGTGTTCAGAAGGTAGGTACCAAGAAACAGCTTCGCGTCTAATGTAGGTCAACAATGTAGGTCAAACAGAACAAGTGATGGGTCACTTCCATAACGATTTTTGGTGTGGTGACGTTCTTCGGCCAGTACGTTATCGCAAGAGCAAGTAGCATGCTACAATAACTACTTCGGTTCAATATTACCAATACCAGTTGGGATATAGATCCATATTTGGGATATATAGCCCAAATATGGAGGCCCATGCTTTTAATTGCTGGAATTGCAGAGCAAAAAGCTATTTCAGCTATAGGAGTTCTGCGCTAGGTAACTCCACACGATATGTCGATGTGTTGATGTTAGCCGGTTTTAATATGAAATTATAAATTAATATGACATTTGTATCCATTTTCTAGCAGTAGATATTATGTAGGTATGTCTGATGTGTCGGTTTGAAATGGTTCCATTGGTAGATTACTTACGTTCTTATTAAAATTCATGACGTAATGAAAAGACGACAAGGATTTGGTGAGTTATTTCACGTTACCATAAGGTGAAGGATGTGGAGCGGTTTATCCAACAACAGAGGCGCAGCGGGATTAGTTTGATATTCAGTAACCAGCTCATCCGCTGCGTGTCACTAGAACTTATTGACAAATTAGATTTCTCAAGCAGAATTTTAGAATTCCCAACTTCCTCAATAAATCTACAGTGTACAGTATGGGCACTAACATTAGGGACATGGTTGGCGTATGATCGTAATAATTATTATGGCGTGAACTTTGATCGGAGCTGCCCCACTACCTATACTACGCAGGTAGCTCGCAACTGCGACACTGCGTATTCAGGGCTTGCGGGTATATACCTACTGATTTTGACTCCGGTTATAATGACCAGAACACGATACGACGATGTCGGTAACCACCATTTGCAATGATTTTAGTTATCCTACTTTTATACGGCACACACACAGATGAAGGTATGAACTAGGTACCTATGTGAATTATTGTTTCATTATATCATTGTGAAAAAAGAAGCACAAAATTTGGTGGATTAAGCAGATACTAGTAAATAAGGAAATTTATGAGAAGTGGCGAATATTCACGTTGGGGTTGTCAGCCAGCCTCCAAAAAAAATCGAAAAGATTTGAATATTCGATGGTATAAGTGGTAGGTTAATTCGAAAATTCATGCTGCACGCCTGGAACATTTTCCTGGTATACCTAATGAATACCAAAACCAGATAACTGCCTACCTGAATCGTCATTTTTGTTATTGTACCACTTTGTCAAGGACGAAGACATGATGAGCGTACCCAGAGACTTTTGTGTGACATAAATCTTCGATTCTATACCAACGATATCCAAAGGACCGTCAACCCCATAAACAATAGGGAAAAGTGAACTTGGAACTAGTATTTGAAACTATCATCAGAACAAAAAGATTCTAGATGTTGAAAAAGGACCTCGACCTGGTGAATTCTGCTCCGAGTACGACTTTTGGAACGGACAATCAACGCAGGTAGGTTCTCCTTACTTGATCCAGTAACTCCCAAGTCAACTGCTGTATCATCCTCGAAGCCCCGCTTACCCCGATCTTATTACGGTGAAATTATTACCAACCTCCAACATCCCGAAGGATTATACCGCAAAGCTCTGCTGGGCTCCTCTTGAGCCTTCTCCGTCGTCTTCAAAGCATTAAATTCTCGTATGTAGCTGTGTCAGTACTCATTATTATGAACAGAATCTATATAATTATTATATATTTATGAGTTCATATGGTTTTCTGCAAATAATTTAATCTTTCTTGATACGGCCAATTCCAAACATCCAACATCATCATCACGAGCTTCCATGTTCCATACGAACACCCTGTGTAGTTCCTCACCTGTGGTATTTCCGAAGTTCTTAATCAATACTATTTCCAATGGTGATCGTTTTCACGTCGGAAAATAATGTCCACCTCCAACACCAACAATAAAAATTATCTATTTAATAAATAGATTGATTATCTTTTCTTTTCACGATGGAGAACGACGATGTTAATTAGCCGAAGGTTTGGGAATGTCGTGGGTAATTTGTGAGGGGTCTCTACCGTACGTCCAACCCCAAAAAATACTTTGTCGCGAAAATGACCCAGCGAATTTTCCCGCCTCTACTCTATTTATTAGGATAGTTATATTAAGATATAAATTATCGCTGCCTTGACAAGAGCTGATTGACTCAACGGTATGTTCAGCATTTTATTAGCAACTAGGTAGTAGGTACGTTATAATGAGGACTTGCACACTTTTTTTATTGCGGAAACCAAAAGTGGATTGAATTTGAAGACGAATGTTGAAAGAAAAATTTGTTTCAGGCGCGCCAGTGATTTTATCAAAATAAATTAAATTTGAATTTCTGAAAGCCTGGCAAAACGCCCGCTTCAGCTGACTCTGTCCACTCCTCCAGCGTGACGTCACATTTCGCGTGTCTTTGTCTCAATCCAACATCCACTTCCCCTGTGCACTTCACGTTAATGAATCATTGATTGTTTTCGCGACTTTTTGTTGCTGTTCAACTTCTAGTGCTGTACACAATATTGATGCTATAATAAATTCACAATAATGGACAAAATACCGAAATAAAGTGAAGATTGGGTATGAGGCGTCGTCTTTCAACTTACCGCCTCTCAATTCATTTGGCCTGCGCGAGTTCATGCCAAAAATAAAAATTGGGAATTTCGAAATGAAATGAGTAAAGATGAAGAGGTAAGCCGTTATTATGTGAATCAGCTACTACAAGTAGCTAATGTAGTCTATAAAATTATGTACCTAATTAACTTGCCAACAAGAGGAACTGATTCGTAGGTGGGTGCAAAACGCACAGAGTTGAACTTTTTTCTCAGTGATTACCGTAATTCGTATGTACCTATATTAGGTATGCAACCACAAGGGTATTCTATCCTAGCCTATCAGTTCGCCATAACACCTAGCCTAGCCTAATTCTACTAGTTACCTATTTCCGAACTATTCCTGTCATAAGTTAGGAAAGTAAGGAAAGGACTTCCCAGCACTGCTGTTACAAATCCTCAAAAGAGACTAACCTTGACCCATTCGTTTTATCTTCGAACAGTAGGCAGGTTCTTTTCACCTTCGTACCTACCTACTGCATACTTTCTATAAAATTCATTGTATTGCTTCGTAGTCAACCATTCATTCTATTACTTGCGGTTCAGAGTAGTTGGGGGAGGATGTTCTCACAAAAATTTGATAGCTTTTGCTCATTCGCAAACCTTCGAAATGCTGTATGCTTACAGGTGGGAAAAGCTTCGTTTATAAAATTAAATATCTTCAATAATCCTAAATGATGTTTAGTTAGTGACTTTGGAGGATCCATCAGCTTTTCTACCCTCGGTTTGTACGTGGTGATGAAACAAAACCCAACGATTGTTTTCATTCTGCCTGAAATTTATCCATCGATGAAAAGCAAGGTATGACGGAGGTTTGATCACCGTCAGGTACATACATTAGTAAATATTTACACCTACATATATTAAAATGACCGCAAACTTACATAGATTTACGGGTGAGTTATATATCCTTTTCTCCTTATCAGGACGAACCACTTTTTCCAGGTTTGTTGGCCAGCTGGCACAACAATGAACCATTTTTCGGGCGATTTAGCAGTAATAATAAAACATGTAAGAATAGCACCGCTAACTTTCTGATTTCTGCATCCAAGAGCCGTCAAATTTTTTTTTTTTTTAGTTGATGGTTCCGTTCTTCTTCTTCAAAGTACTTATTGTATTTTTTTTATACAGTATGGTAATGCGTTGTTGTCACTTATGTTGTGTAGAAGATGTTGAAGCAGAACGTAGTTGTTAGTTGATGATAAGCATGGAAATCGCCTTGTCCCCCAGAGATAAAACTGACGTCGCACGCTCGTCAACCAATCACAGAGCACAGCTTTCGCTTCTCCCGATTTTCAAATTCTATTTTAATCATTATAGCAACATTTTTATGCATGTTTGATCACACTGTAGGTGGTCTAGTGTAGAGTAAAAAAAGGTTTCATACGGAATTCCATTAGGCCTAACCTTATCCGTTAGGTAGTAATTGTTTGGATAAACATGCTTGTGCAAAAGCAGGGCGAGCATAAATCTGGTTAATACAGAAAAATTATGGAGACGGTGTCATTCGTTAAACTGTTCCCATTAATTCGTCCTCTGAACCGTTCCCTATATGATGTCCTCAAATCAAAGCATGGTAAGCTAAGAATAATATACGTAACTTCCTACCTTTCATTTCAGTGAAGGTGAGAACTGAATGCGGTTTGGTATTCAATAGGGTTAACTAAATAATTTTAAAACAATTATTGTTCCTCCTTAGTTTTTAGCCCAACAATGCCAGCCAGGCCATAAAGTGGCCATGTAAATAGGAGGAGCCACTACCACCGTTCCCTCTCCTTCCGCAATATCAGTCCAAGACATCGAACTTCTCGTTTTCGTCATGCACTGTTCATGTGTTCATGTTTTCGTATTTGTAAATTAGTTTGTGCAAGTTGTTCGAGTTGTGTGACGGTGGGGGTGGGGGGATGAGAGGGAATATTTCTGGAGTACAGTTGCGAGCGCTGGGGTCATAACGAACGTTTTGACGAAACTGAATGAGACTGTTTGAAAAAAAATCAGTCATGCAGCATGACTTAATGAGCGAATTTTCAAAGAAATATTCGAATTAATGGCTATGGTTTTGAATAAAGGAAAACTTCGGTCTAAAATTTGGTTTTCTATGTATATTCTCTTCGTATTTATTTTAATTTGTACGTTTTGTCCATCCTGATTCTACCGTTTGTTTATTACGTAATTGTACTAAGTGCTTATTTATTTGATCGCTGTGGGTAAATTCAAGGAGTTGTACTAATCGTTTGCCTCCCCCTTTTTTGCTTCGAACTCTCGTCTTCAATTAATACTTCTCACATTTTTCAATCTGACCACTCTAAGGGGGTGGGGGTAAGAGTTTAAAGATTATCCTAGTTTTGGGTAATTTTTGCGCACTTTAAATGCTCTAATTTAAGAACGGATTTAGATATCTAAAATCCGATTTCACTATCGTGTTCAGCGTGCAAAAACCTTTAAAATGAGGGGTCACTTGTTAGAAAATAACATTTTGGGGATTTTTGGGTAATTTTTGCGCACTTTAAATGCTCTAATTTGAGAACGGATCAAGATATCTAAAATCCGATTCCACCATCGTGTTCAGCGTGCAAAAACCTTTAAAATGAGGGGTCACTTGTTGGAAAATAACATTTTGGGGATTTTTGGGTAATTTTTGCGCACTTTAAATGCTCTAATTTGAGAACGGATCAAGATATCTAAAATCCGATTCCACCATCGTGTTCAGCGTGCAAAAACCTTTAAAATGAGGGGTCACTTGTTAGAAAATAACATTTTGGGGATTTTTAGGTAATTTTTGCGCACTTTAAATGCTCTAATTTGAGAACGGATCAAGATATCTAAAATCCGATTCCACCATCGTGTTCAGCGTGCAAAAACCTTTAAAATGAGGGGTCACTTGTTAGAAAATAACATTTTGGGGATTTTTAGGTAATTTTTGCGCACTTTAAATGCTCTAATTTGAGAACGGATCAAGATATCTAAAATCCGATTCCACCATCGTGTTCAGCGTGCAAAAACCTTTAAAATGAGGGGTCACTTGTTGGAAAATAACATTTTGGGGATTTTTGGGTAATTTTTGCGCACTTTAAATGCGCCAAAACCCTCCTTAGAGTAGGCCAATTTCGCCCATCTTCAAACTTAGCCTTTCGATTGCCAAGATAGATTTTTTGTGCAAATTTGAGCTGTTTATCTCAATTCTATCGAGAGTTATCGTCTGGAGTGACACATATATAAATAAATATATATATATATATATATATATACATATAAAAAAGTGTTAAATTTCAGGAATCGTTTTAGAATGGTCTGAAACGGATTTCTATGAAGAAAATTTCCAAAAATTTATATTATTTAAATTTCGAAGCCATTGCAATAGCTTCATTTTCTTTGAAAATTCGCTAAAAGATCAGTTTGAAAGAGGAGCGACGTGGTTATCCGTCTTCAATTGCCCATGGGATTATCGAACAATCGAAGGCATACACAAAGCGTGTATAGGATCGTGAGGGTAGCAAAATGTATGACCAATGATTGAATAGGTAGTGGTTTTTTCAGGTGGCCAAGTTCCTGGATAAGTTAAAGGTTGGGCTTTACACCTCCAAGCTTCCTGCTCCTCGTGAAACTCGTTCAGTAGGGTCTAAAATCATCTTCATCTTTGCTTGGGAAAGCCAAGGCTTGCTCCGAACGATTGCTGCGAGGCTTCACACCTACCTAATGCTTTATTCTCCTTAGTTCTATCTAGTACCAATATTACAGTCAGCCAAATCAAGCAAGTACGCTGCTATTTCCATTTGAGTACTATGTGGTTATATTATGTTCCATTTATAAGCTCATTGCAAACCACTATAGCAACAATTACTGTTATAATTAACGGATTTCACTGGCTATCCTGTTCGTCCTGAGTAAGTCATTGCTGTCGTGTACTACGCGGAAGACTCATAAGGTAGGTACCTGCACCCGTTTCTTCTGCGGCAGACGTTTCCTTCTTCCTTACCTACCTCTTATTATGTCACTCTTCAGTCTAAATCGCTATTATTTATGAAAAATGCTTTGAATGAACGTTTACATATATATATGTGTATAATAATTACCGATTTCTACTTATTTTACGATTACGTTTATTCCTTAATGCCTTTCATGTTGGAAAGGTATTTATGATAGGTTTTTGGGTTGCCCTGCAATAACAACACATGGAAAATGGACAAGTGACACCTGAGAGGCCGAAGGAACAGTACTCGGAAATGAAGGAAAGTAGCTTACCCGGCCGGAGGAAGAAAAATTAATACAGAAAAACCGTCGATAAATCCACCGTTGACAGTGGAACCCTCCTTCGGACAAGTTGCTATAGAAAGGGTATTATCATCTCTCGCGAGGAATAATTCATTTTAGGACCACGTGCGACAGCGACGATTGTTTTATTTTACACTACAAATTTTAGGGGCACTACTTGGAGTAGAATTAGGCGTTATTGGACACAACTGAAGTTTTCCTCTAATACTCATCCTCCGTCGATACCGAGAGGAAAATGGAACTACTAACAGAAGTTATATTCAGGAAACAGCAACATGTAGAGATTGACAAGCAGTGCAAAATTAGGTGAGATTCATCTCGGAGGAACCAGCTAGGAGATCAACAAGTGGAAGAAGAAAGTCTTTCTCGAATATTGTTCGTTCCTTCCGTTATAATAATAAAACCAAGCATTGATCACAATCATGATACACTCGAGTGTTATTAAAAAGCAAAATAAACTGATTCGACTAATCTACAGGTTTAAATTAAAAATTATAGGCTAATTTTTCCCCGCCTTTTATACCCCATCTAAATTTAACGTGAACGGGGTTTCCAGCGGATGAAAGTCCGATTATATTATGTATAATATCCGTTTGATGGAGTCAAGAAGCAAATAATACTAGGTGGCTTCTCATTTTACATAATACTGGAAATTCCTCCGTATATAACGATGTACCTAACCAAGCGCCACCTGAAGTTATTTGCTGATATTATGCGTCTCACAATCAAACGTCGCGAATTTCTCTTTAAAATCACCCTTATAATAAATGGTGACATTTGAATCCATTCTAACCTTCCGCCCGTTCCATCTATCCTGCACCCGCTACAATACTTCAAACATGTTTTTCAGAAAAGGCAAAAAACTGATTTTATTTTTCCTATAAAAGTTTTACTGTTAACAACTTAACGGACGGTACCTACTCGTACCTATGTTTTACAGTTTTCTCCGAGAGATTGAGTAATTTTGAAGAGCATTCGGTTAGGGCTTTTAATTCAAACCTTTCGCATTCAGAGTCATTTCGATTTGCAACGCTTTTTATGACAATGTTTATTAAAACTTGAAATCAGAGATAGGTAGATAATATATTATAACTATTTATCATTATATATTTTATGCGCTGGGTATTATTTATAGATATACCTTTTTTTTACGAAGTTGTATTAGGGAACTTCCCAGTCCAACTAAATGACGTTAGAAGAAGACATAGTGCCCCTTCAAAATGCTTCAGCTGCAGTTTCGTGTACCCTTGTTGATACGATTTGGAACGTGCTTTTTTCTGATTCCAACGTTACCAAAACCTCAAAAATATTAGTTTTTGAGTTACGACACTGTAGTAGCGGATGTGCGACACGTTGACTTCCGTTGAAGGAGACAAATTGTCAGTGAGCATAGACCCTGCCTCGATAGTCCTATTCCTTCCCGTAAGTAAATATGTACGAACCGCCTTCGATCAACTTGAAGGCTTCCGCAATACTCCCTCTTCTAATAACCTTCGATCAAAGAGTATAATTCGGCTGCTATGAAATGGGGAATTTCATTGTGTCAGAAAAGGCCAAGTTTTATCTTGCCTTCGCGTTCAGTCTAGGTTCAGGTGTAAATATCTGTATGCTGAAATAACTGTAGGTAGTTACCGACCTACTCTGTTTTTAGTTAGTTATTCTGTGTGAATAGTTAATAAATCGTATGCAGTAAAGCTGCAATGGTGAACCTGGTTTGAATTTGAAGGACCCATTTTTATTATAATAGTGAGCAATGTACCTATTCAAATAAACAAGTCCTTGTTGGCTTAAAACTTATTAACAAGTTAAAATAAAGTTAAAATTAAAATCAACCCGTTTTAATTATCAAATTACGAGTGCATTATATTAGTTATACGTTTTTCTTCCCCTCACCCCTTCCACTAAGTTTTCTGGATCCACCACTACCATTCCTTCTTCAAAACGGTGGAGTGTTCGTGTAACCTTTAAAATTCATTCCAATGAAAACATAATTTGTAATGCACTAACTACTGAAACTCCAAAGGAACGTGTTAACGATAATTAGGAAATTAACTGCCAGTCCCTTATCATGGTTTATCAAAGAAGCTTCTCGTACAATAGGCAACAGGGTGAAGGTTAACGAATCCTTACGACTTGTACTTGATGTAATTATCGTCTGAAACCTCTGCTGCTATACTGCGCGAACATCGTTTGAAAATACTAAGCCTCACCGAGAAAGTAGGTATCTAACAATAGATTTCCAAATTCTCTGTAACTTCCCAGATATATTTAAGTTTATTGACGGTTAAGATCAATTTTAGCAAATGTATTCATTAAATTTATTTCATACCACAAATAATTAATGATTGAATTATTGAATATCGCGAATTTGAGGAAACTAATTCCGGGGCCGGCTCCAGTACTCGATTTAGGGCTTTCCTGGGGGTATTGACGCAGAAAACAGTGATCTACGCAGAAGAGGCATCTATACAGGTAAACAATAAACCTTTGAGTGATAATTTGGAGCGTTTTTGCTCATATGAAACTCCGATCCCATCTGACACACAACGCGATATAGTAGTATGCCTGATTCTTGAAAATAATAATCGCCATTCCAAGGGCCGTAGCTTAGCTCCACGAGGTAAGGTAAGGTAAGGACAATAATGATCGCAACTACGTAATTTCCAAAGTAATGCTTTTCAGGTATAATTAGTGATACTTTCCACGGTTTTTCAACTATGAAATGACTAACCTGAACGCTTTTTGTAGCTAAAATAATTTGTTCGATACATCGTATACGGATATTACTGACAGTATTCGAATGATAAACTCAATCGAGGCTCAATTTCATTCTATACAATTCTCGGTTGTAAAAGTGTTTTAAATGGATGCTAAATAATAAAAATGAAATATAACTACAACAAAAAGGTTTAATAATAAGATTTTTAACAGTTTTTGGAAAAAATCGTGTATAGAAACAATGGGTAAAGTCGGAATTAGCGGAAAATTTCAGATTAGAAATCCCTATCTAACGGTTTTAATGCTAGGTAGAATTATTATTGATTTTAGACCACTGAGCGTTGGCTCCACTTCATACTTGTATTCATGGTGGATATTTGAATGCATGGCCTCTAGAAGTCTCTTAAATAATCTTGATTTGGTAGGTATTGATATTTCGAATACATTGCACCTAACCTACTCATAATCAGTGATTTTATTCTCGCCTTAATGTATGTGTAGGTACCAACCGCTCGTTTTGCTAAATTTATTTGAAAAATAATTCTTACTCCAAATATCAAACACTGAATACTTACCAGAAGTAGTATCTTCTTAAAGATCTTTATATTACAGTGCAAGTCGACAGGAGTAAGGTGAAGAGGATCCGAGTAGAATAGAAAAATCTGCGGTGGACTTCGGACGAGTGGAACAGTTTTTGACAGATAAGAAGCAAGGTACCTTGTACCATCCAAAAATATATATACATATTTATATAACATTTTTAATAAGCGCGAAAGATCACACTCAAGTTGATGAGTATGAAGATTACAATAGCTAGTGAATATTAAAACTAGACCCGTGAACCGGAACCTTCAATTAAGGACGTGGATGTACAGTATTTAACTAAGCGGGAGATAAGGTTAGGTAGTACGTACGATTCATTAGCAGTCTTGTTTCTTCCTAATAAGGCTGCCCATTGCAGATCATTTGGTCCTAATTGTCAATTTCGATTGAGCTTAGATAATAAATATGTAGACTCGCGATGTACGGAAAAATCTACGATGGACATCGGGTGGAAAACTTTATTTTAGGATTATAATTTTGACCTATCCATTGTTTGGATAAGCGAAGACGTCGCATTTAAAATTGTTGATAATATGTATTTCGCTAGTTAATTCAGGATTTTGCGAATCAGTTTCAATAAAAATCTATGCAGCAGTTATAGGTAGGTATACCTACGTGATAGCGTGGATTTGAAGGTATTTCCTTAACAACAACAGTAGGCAAGTCCCTACTTGTATGGGGTCGACCATAGTAGCGTTATACGCGAGATGGACTTCGGATAGGTGGACAACTTTTTGGCTTGTGGATAATTTTTTGCCGCGTGGCAACTACATATCCAGTTTTTGGATCATATCAATAAATTATTGATTTATGCCATTTCGATAGTTTATCATTTGGATGGATAACCAAAACATTCAACGGCCTAGTAAATATTACAGAATCTACTTTCAGGCCAACAGTTTACGATTCGTGGATCTGGATCAGTTACAACATAAATCTATGCAGGTATTAAAGACAAGGTGGCTTGTGGGAAGGGTGCTGAATGTAAAAATGCATACTCCAGCAGATGAATGCGTCTTTCAGAAGGGTGGACAGTTCTGGTCCGTTATATGCAATTATGAACCTTCGAAGTCGAGCAAGAATGAAGGCAACTCCTCTCCCTATCCGTTCGTCTTCTATACGCCGTCCACAGCACATTCATTTGACCATATACTAAGGTAATGAAATTCTACATTAACACTAATGAAATGAAACTAATGGTAAGGAAATTCTACACTAACGCAGTTTACTGTTGAGATTATGAACCAAATAACCATTGCGTCGTAAATAATAATGGGCTTACTTTCAGGTCCCGCCTTTTTGAGATTGTGCGAATCAGTATACAAATAAAAGAATTTGATTTGATTGAATCAATTGCAATACAAGTGTACGGCTAAAAAATAGGTGTGTACGTACCCATGTTGTTAGCGAGAGTGCGTGTGTGGAGGGTGCAGAATGAAAGGCAGAAGGTGCCGCAAGGGATATATAGGTCCGAAGCAGGTCCTCAGCGCAGCCGCCCCCAAGTTGTTCTGCCCCCGAGCCGCCCCCGCGGGTTATTCGTTCACTGACGATCGTGTAGATTGAAAAAAATCTGATTAAGCCCGCTCATGTTTATCTAATAAACATGTTACCCATCAACTGATTCAAATAACATTGCTATATAGAATATACGAATCGGAAGTAATACCTATAAATTTTATTTGAAAAACGTTTTCAGTACGATCAAGTTGAATGGAATCAAATTTCTTACTAGCTCATTGAAGCTTATGTGATGTTTTTCGGGCTATTCTATGCGGGAGGTATACAGGAATATTTCAAAATTTCGACTGCCACTGGTTCTCTCTGGAAGCGAGAAATGTCCGCTGTTTATAGGTCAAGAAATCATTCAAATTACACTTCTCATAATAATAAAGCATACACATTATAAACATTCTTCATAGTGACGAGTCAGAAATGTACCAACTTTCAAAGTTGGTGATTTTGGTTTATTATTTTCAATAATGAACCATTGGAATCGAGCATGAAAAAAAAAAAGCCTACCCCCCCCCCCCCCCCCCCCTCAAAAATTGATGGATTACGTTTCAAGGTATGTAGAATCCGAAAATGCAATAAAGATATTTCTGTCTGTCCACGGACTGACCACTTTTCTTAGTTACCATGAAACGAAATTGATGAAATTCGAGTTATAGGTTCCGTTTGGGGTCTAGTTGGTCCTCTAAGCTCGACGTTACTGTCAGTCATCTCTAAGGGGTTCAAAATAGAGGTTGAAATTTTCAGAACGCCTATACCTTTTTTTACGGGAATCTTTTTACGGTTTTAAATAGTTCTTGAACTTACGAGTTTTTTAAGACCACCCGGAGCATCGTACGTCCAGCCGTTCGTTCACAGTAAGGCCCCGAAGTTTGCACCGACAGGCATTTTCGACAGCAGGGTGAATGAAATTGTATACATTTAGCCCAAATCCCAAATCTCGTCACCAGGGACGCGCTAACAATCGGGAATTGGCCCGAGATAAAATCATTGCGAGGGATCACCTGATTATAATCACGGAGTATGAAGTCGAGTTGGTTGTTCTGTGATATTATTTCATTCGAAAAATGATGGCTCTTTTGGAGTTTGTTGATAGGTAGTGAAACTTGAACAAACGTTGAAGTCTTATTGATGGGTAAATTATTACTACACAATGGTAAATCATTACTCAACGGTAAATCATTACACAACGGTTCATTATACCATCTACGTAGAAGGGGCTGGAGTTTGTTGGTAGGTACGTTTGCAACTTTTTTCACTCCTCATCAACAATTTCCCTTCAGAACTTCATTATGTGCGTTTATTTTTGCCATTTTAGGTACTGTTTGTCATCTACTGTATTATTTTAGCAACATTTAACTCGTGATTTAGGTAGGTACCTAGTAACGAGTACGGGGTTAGGTACTAACCTAAGCAGGGTGTGCGATCTATATCATATGTATAGAATAGTACATATATATTATATAAAGGGGTTATCTATACGGAGAGCTGTGATCTGTAACAATGGTAAATTATTACACAACGGCAAATTATTACGCAACGGTAAATTATTAAATTATTACACAACGGCAAATTATTACACAACGGGGAATTATTACACAATGGTAAATCTATATCATAATTATGTATAGAATAGTATTTTCACTCCACATCAACAATTTCCCTTCAGAACGTCATTATTTGCGTTTCGTTTTGCCATTTTAGGTACTGTTTGTCATCGACTGTATTATTTTAGCAACATTTAACTCGTTATTTAGGTAGGTACCTAGTAACGAGTACGGGGTTAGGCACTAACCTACGGAGGGTCTGCGATCTACATAATATGTGTAGAATAGTACATATTACATTATATAAAGGGTTATCTGTACAGAGAGCTGTGGTCTGTAACATAAGGGTATTCCGTACAAAATAATAAACCGTTGTGCAGGGATTTGCAGCGTTTTTGGCTATTGTTACCGACCTTTGGCCCACCAAAACTCATATAAATTTCTTTGTGTCTAAAGATTGATCGTTTCGAAAGACGCTGCAAATTATTCCACAACGGTTTTTATTTACCAGTATAGATGCCCCTTCTGCGTAGACCCCTGTTTTCTGTAGTAAATACCTACCCTCGAGCTCCCCCTACGAAAACCCTAAATCAAGTACTGGAGCTGGCCCGGGAATTACAGTTTCATAAAAATGCGCGGGATTCAGTAATTCAATAATTAATTATTTGTTATTATTCATGAAGCATAACGACTGCTCAAGTTGCAAAAGTACCTATAAACAAAATCCAAAAGAACAATAATTTCTCAAATGAAATAGTATGAACAGCCAACTCTACCTCATACAGCCATCCGTGATTATATCAGGTGTTCCCTAGCAATGAATCTGGGACGGATTTATACCCTTTCATTCACGGTCATGTTTTTATTTATTTATTTATTATGACGCGGGCTGGTGCCCTGTTTACAAAGAAAATAAAAAAGCTGAATATCAATTAAATGTTGACGAAGCTTTTCGGTGCAAACGAACGGTTGCTCGTACAATGCTCCACCCGGAGCAAAAAATGCTTTACTTCAAGATCAATTTAAAAACGTTGATAAAAACCATACTCTTCCATTGAAAGTTTTCGAACTAGTGCGTTCTGAAAACGCCGAGCTTCGAGGACCAACTAGACCACACACTGGAACCAAATTTCATTAATTTTTGTTCATGGTAAAAGGTGCCCACACACGTGCAGGATTTCCTCAAGGTTTGGACTGAACAGTCCAGGCCTTGAGGATTTCCTTCACGTGAGTGTTGTAGCCTCGAGGCCTACGAACGGCCTGCGCAGGCCAAAACGGACGAATCGAAAAACAATTCCGACGGCCTCTGAGGCCGGGACTGTGCAGGCCGCTCCCTCACGTGAGTGCCGTTTCCTTCAGTCTGCTTGGAGTTTTTGAAGTGTTTGCGCGTCGGCCACGTGTTTTTCTTGTTTCGACTATGTCGGATCGCGAGAATTTGGAACAGTTTCTCACTATATACGAAAATGAGCCTTGTTTATGGAAAGTGCAGAGTAAAGAATACCATGACACATTCACATGGGAAAAGCTCCTTCTTTTTAATAACCACTGTTTACACCACGTACTTTTGAACACTCTTTTCTTCTTTTTCGAAATGCAATTTTTTGCAATTAAGCAGCTCGTTACTGCCAACAACATATCGTCCTCCATTGCTGTCACGAACTGAACTGAAGGAAAAATTCCTCACGTGAGTGGGCAAGGACTGTTCAGGCCAAACCTCAAGGCCTAGGCCTTGAGTCCAGTCCTCAAGGCTCGGCCTGTACGTGTGTGGCTACCTTAAGAAAAGGGCAAAGTACGGCGTACGGCGGACGGACAGACATTTTCGGTTTATTATTTTCAATACCTAACATTAAATAATTTTCAAATTTCAACTCCTATTTTTCACCATGGATGACTGACAGTAACGCCGAGCTTCGAGGACCAACTAGACCCCGAACGGAATCTATAACCCGATTTTCATCAATTTTTTTATGGTAACTAAAAAAAGTGCTAAATAGGTACGGGGTACGGCGGACGGACAGAAATGTTGGTTTATTATTATAATAATGAACCTTTGGAATCGAGCATGAAAAAAAAAACCAGTCATGCAGCATGACTTAATGAGCGAATTTTCAAAGAAATATTCGAATTAATGGCTATGGTTTTGAATAAAGGAAAACTTCGGTCTAAAATTTGGTTTTCTATGTATATTCTCTTCGTATTTATTTTAATTTGTACGTTTTGTCCATCCTGATTCTACCGTTTGTTTATTTTCAATCTGACCACTCTAAGGGGGTTGGGGGGGGGGGGGGTAAGAGTTTAAAGATTATCCTAGTTTTGGGTAATTTTTGCGCACTTTAAATGCTCTAATTTAAGAACGGATTTAGATATCTAAAATCCGATTTCACCATCGTGTTCAGCGTGCAAAAACCTTTAAAATGAGGGGTCACTTGTTAGAAAATAACATTTTGGGGATTTTTGGGTAATTTTTGCGCACTTTAAATGCTCTAATTTGAGAACGGATCAAGATATCTAAAATCCGATTCCACCATCGTGTTCAGCGTGCAAAAACCTTTAAAATGAGGGGTCACTTGTTGGAAAATAACATTTTGGGGATTTTTGGGTAATTTTTGCGCACTTTAAATGCGCCAAAACCCTCCTTAGAGTAGGCCAATTTCGCCCATCTTCGAACTTAGCCTTTCGATTGCCAAGATAGATTTTTTGTGCAAATTTGAGCTGTTTATCTCAATTCTATCGAGAGTTATCGTCTGGAGTGACACATATATATATATATATATACATATAAAAAAGTGTTAAATTTCAGGAATCGTTTTAGAATGGTCTGAAACGGATTTCTATGAAGAAAATTTCCAAAAATTTATATTAGTTAAATTTCGAAGCCATTGCAATAGCTTCATTTTCTTTGAAAATTCGCTAAAAGTATAACCCCCCTCAAACATTGATGGTTTCCGTTTCAAGGTATGTAGAATCCGAAAATGCAATAAAAAAAATTTCTGTGCGTCCGCCGTACACCGTACGCCGTACTTCGCACTTTTCTTAGTTACCACGAACCAAAATTAACGAAATTTGGTGTGTAAGTCCCGAATGGGACTATTGGGCCTCGAACCTCGGCGTTACTGTCAGTCATCCCTAAGGGGTGAAAAATAGGGGTTGAAATCTCCAGGACACCATTATCTCGAATTTTTTTACGGTTTTAAATAGTTCTCGAACTTGGGAGATTTTTAAGACCACCCGGAGCATTGTATGTCCCGCCGTTCCTTTCACAGTAAGGCCCCCAAGTTTGCACCGACAGGCTTGGTCAACAGGAGGGTGAATCAAATTGTATACATTCAGCCCAAATACTAGGGAGCACCTGATTATAATCACGGATAGTTGTGTGAAGTCGAGTTGGTTGTTCCGGATATTATTCCATTTGAAAAATGAAGGCTGTTTTGAATTTTTTTTATAGGTACTTTTGCAACTTGAACAAACAGTGAAGATTATTGATGGGCAACTTATCACCCAACGGTAAATTATTACGCAACGCACAACGGTTCATTATAGTATACCTATACGCAGAAGGGTACTGTATGCAGGTATTTTATTACACAAAGGTTTATTATTTGCCTTATGCATCATGAATAACTAAAAATAATTAATGGCTGAATTATTGAATCCCGCGAATTTGTAGGAAACTTTAATTCCGGGCCCGGCTCCAGCACTCGATTTAGGGCTTTCCAAGGGGGGAGCTTGAGGGTATTGACGCAGATTTTTTTTGTAAACGGAGAAATTTGGGGATTGAAGAAAGGCTCGCTCAGCTAATGACGGAGTGCCCTCACCTCCTCATTCTTGCTCCCCATCCTACAGAGGCTCCGTTTCGAATTTCATCCTCGCAGGTCACACAGGAATGAAATTAGCCTCATGGCTGAGCAGCTGATTAGGAAGGGCCCTCACCTTTTTCATTCTTACTCACCAGCCCTACAGAGGCTCTATTTCAAATTTCGTCGTAGGTCACACAGGAATTAAATTAGCCTCAGGGCTCACTCAGCTGATTAGGGAAGGCCCTCATCTCGTCATCCTTACCAGTCCTACATAGGCTCCATTTCGAATTGCATCCTTACAGGTCAAAACAGGAGTAAAATTAGAGTGAGCCTCACATCTCACTCAGCTGATTAGGGAGGGTCCTCACCTCGTCATTCTTGCTCACCAGTCCTACAGAGGTTCCACTGCGAATTTCATCATCGTAGGTCCAAACAGGAGTGAAATTAGCCTCAGGGCTCACTCAGCTGATTAGGGAGTGCCCTCACCTCGTCATTCTTACTTACCAGTCCTACGGAGGCTCCATTTCGGATTTCATCCTTGTAGGTCAAACAGGAATGAAACTAGCCTCACGGATCTAGTAACTTAGTAATCGCCTTCAGTAAAGAACTACCTTGCATTCTAGGACATCAGGTGTATGGAAACCGGTATTGTTTATCGGTAGTGCGTTACGCTTCTTGGTGCCGGTCGGAAATTTTACATCGTCCCCCAGCCCAAAAACATATCCATGTTAAAACCGTGTTTGTTCTTAGGTATGGACGTTTCGAGTTTTCCATATCTTGGTGGCGCGAGAGCGTCCCTAGATCCAAGCCCCTTAATCGGATTTTTCGGAATAACTGGGATAATGAACGGCTAGAGGTACCTAGTTAGTCGAAACCGAAGGAATGGTTCGACTGGCTTTGCGTACCTACGAGGAATCGTGGAGGAAATTAATTGGGAAAGGATGTCTGGCATTCCGTATCTTCAATCTGGTTATTGGTTAATTTATTAATGGTTATTTATTTAGTGGTAAAATTAGGCTAGAAATCACTGTACATTTTTTGCCAGTTGTTGGATAACAGTTGCGCCAGTTGTGAGGTAACGATTGTGGGGCACTTAGGAATTGTTTTTGCTTACTCAGCTGTGTTGCATCCAAACTATCGTTATATTTTTGAAAGCTGAATGCTTTAACTTATAGCTAATCAGATCTAGTAGTTTGACAACTGTCAACTAACTGTCAGCTAATTACAGTAGTTGTGACAACTGTCATTATTCATCTGAGCACTCTTTTTTTACGATTGGCGCAGACGTATGGTAGGCGACGTCCGCATTGTCGCTCATCAGGTGTTTGCAAAATAAGACAAAAATATGAAAAATACAATCAATACAATTAAGTTGAAAAAAAAACACAAACGTCTGGAGCAAGACCATTTCACAAGGTACTTATTAGCTCGAATCACAGTTCGAAAATTCCTCGGCTACAAGATTAACATGACTGTTCATAGAAACCTATCGGATCAACCAACGGATTTCAACGAGCGTATAACTTTCCATTGATATCACCTTCAAATGTGAAGGATCTGGCGACTATTATTAGGAAAATTCAACAATAACAAAACTCATTCAAGCTATAATAGGGGTGCAGAGCTCCTCAGACGGCAGGATTGTTTCACTCATTTTCTTGAGCTTGATTTCTGATGGCAATTGGTTGGGGGGGAACGATTACTTTAAAGTGGATGTAACTATGGTCTGTAATGCTGAAGGTGCAAATTATTGAACCAGTTTTGGAGTTAGTTCGAAAACATATTATGATCTAAAAGGGATATCGCAGCACACAGCTGTCCCCGTTGGTGCTTCATGGTGCCTCGCTCTCGCCCAAAACATTAGAATATTCAATTTATGAGGTTGCAACGTCGCACAAGCGGTATAACTATGTATGTAATTATGTAGATGAGAGGTTCCCGAACAGGGTAATACCGCTGCCTGCGGAACTGAGCTGGACATAGCTAGAACAGAAGGTGCATTCAAGAACGAAAAATGACCAGTGAGGTGAGCGTTGTTTAGTGAGTGGGACTATTTCACATCCATATAAAAGGTAATTATTACTTTCCGAAACCCTTTACACTGTTCCCCACTTTTGCAGCAAGTTGTTGGGAAAAAAAGATAGGCAATGCAGTGGAATCCACTCCTTATAAGGTATACCTATCGAGCTCTTGGTGGTAAGGAGTGGATACCGGGCGTTATACCGACATTTTTATCAATTATAAATGATTATGGGCAGGCTATTCAGTATTCAGTGAAATTTGTCCAACCGACTTACCGGCACCAAATGTTTACTCTCAGGAGTCGTTGCTAAGAAACTATCATTCACATTGATTATGGGCAGGCTATTCCACTGTTCAATCAATAAACCATGCTTTGACATCCGCATGTGGTTTGATATTCGTTTTACATTGATCATTATGAATGATCCCTAGTGTCTGTAAGACAGCCGCGATTTTGGTTTACTATTTTCAGTAATGAACCTTTGGAATCGAGCATGAAAAAAAAAACAATTTTAACCCCCCTCAAAATTTGATCGTTTACGTTTCAAGGTAGGTACGTAGAATCCGAAAATGCAATAAAAATGCAATTTATGTATGTCCGCCGTGCACCGTGCGCCGTACTTCGCACTTTCTTAGTTACGTAGCATGAACCGAAATTAATGAAATTCGGTTTGTAGGTCCCGTTTGGGTCTAGTTGGTCCGCGAAGCTCGACGTTACTGTCAGTCATATCTAAGGGGTGAAAAATAGGGGTGGACATTTTCAGAACGCCGTAGCTCGAAAACATTCAGCAGGAGGGTATGGTTTTTTTTAATGTTTTTAAATTGATCTTGAACTCTTGAACTAAAGAATTTTGTGAGAACACCTGGAGCACTTTACGACCAGCCGTTCGTTTGCACAGAAAAGCTTCGTCAACATGATCGTGAATCAAACGGTATAAATCCGGCCCAGATATCATCGCTAGGGAGCACCTGATTATAATCACGGATGGCTGTATGAAGTCGAGTTGGTGGCAGTGATTGAGAATAGAATACACTAGAGGGGCCTTCCCCATGCGGGCGGGCCGGCGAAAGTGTGCATTCACCCCCCAACTCCTTGGTGATCAACCCCGTCAATCGCTGCCATCCTCTTGCACTGTCCGGCCCCGTTTTTCTCGCTTCTTCATCTCGCCCTCCATTTAAATTTTCATTTTTGGCTGTTTTTCGATTGCCATGTGGAATAGAATAAGCATAACAATAAGTTACCAACAAAATAATTTAATTCAAACGTTGGAATAATGGTTCTTCTATCTTCTGGTTGTGGTCTCTGATATATATTTGAATCCTGATTGTGAAATACATTTTTCCTATACTCTCAATTAACCAGTCCTTACCCCGCCAATCTCCAAGTGGGCTGATTCAACGAAGAAGTTCATATTTGAGCAATGAGACTATGATTTTAGGTTGATGTGCTTCTGTGATTCTCTTTGCATAAGGCAGAACGATGTTTATGAAATATTGCTCAATAAATCACAGTGCTCTGACTGAATGAGATTTTTATTTTTCAATTCTTTCACGATACCTTTCAAGTTGGCTACTTTTACTTTGAGCCTCTTCTGTTTCAATTTAACATTTCTCAACTTCTTTTTCGTTGTGGCTAGTTTTTCTTGGTACTCTCAAGTTTCTCAGTGGTAATTTCCAAATCAGTTTTTGACAGTTTTTCGGGAATTGGGGAAGAAATCGGTGAGCGATTCCTCTTTAAAACTGGACGTGGCGTTGACGGTACTAAATTAATGTGAGGGAAATTCAAGAAATATGGATGGAATGACATCTTTCTTCAACAACTTTCGAAAAGGAGATGAATTGCTATCGTAATCACTTTCTCTGAAACGATCACTGCAAATGCGGCTGTGAATGGATGGCGTCCATTTTTCTCTCCTGATAGCTCGTATCCACTTATCTCTAACTTCATCATTAGGGAATCGGTGAAAAGATAGACACGTTACCTTGTTTTCACCAGTAGAATGCTTCTTTTTTGCTCGATTATTGCAACCGTAGGCGACACACTGAGCCATTTTAAGCAAAAAAATGAGCAAAGAAAGAACTCAAAAACACGATAAACAGCGGAAGCAAAAATAAAACTCAAGTGCAACACAAACTGATTCTACAAAACACAGGAAAGTATCGCCGAACGCTCGGAAGGGTTAGCGAGAAGGTTGATCACCAAGGAGTGGGGGGACCCATGCACACCGCTCCTCCTCAAGGCCGCTACAGTATATTCTGTTATCACTGGTAGGTGGTCTATATATTATTTCATTCGACAAATGATGGATCTTTTGGATTCTGTTGATAGGTGCTTTTGCAACTTGAACAAACTTTGAAGTATTATTGGGTAAATTATTACACAACGGTAAATTATTACACAACAGTAAATTATTACACAACGGTATATTTATACTATCTACGCAAAAGGGTCATCTATGCATGGTAAATTATTACACAACGGTTTATTATTTACCTTATGCTTCATGAATAACTACAAATAATTGATGATAGAATCATTGAATCCCGCCCATTTGTATGAAACTTTAATTCCTAGACCGGCTCTAGTACTCCATTTAGGGCTTTCCTGGAGGGAGCTCGAGGGTGCTGCCCACAGAAAACAGTGATTTACGCTGAAGGGGCATCTATACAGGTAAATAATAAACCGATGTGTAATAATTTGCAGCGTTTTTTTTTTTTAAATAGAAGGATGAATTTTAATGTAATCGAGAATGTGAATAAATTACATTTCACAATTATATGAATTGCTGATATAGGAAAATTCCCGAATTCAGTACCTAGCTACAAGAGGCTTTATGTAACTATGTCATCCAAATCGTTGAAATTGGGCAGCAAAAGCCTCTTAGCGTCTCTCAGAACTCGACATTCATTCAAGAATGAATGTGAAGAGTAATTTGCTCCAGTGGAAAGGGATTTCTCAATATCAGCTCATAAAGCTTTGTTCATTCATAATCAAAAATCGGAAGGTCCTGTTGCCAATCATAACTGAGTCCCCCTACTATTTTCATAACTTTTCTTGTAATTCCCACGGTGCAATTGTGTCTGGAGCTATCGAAGTACTTCATTTTGACTGCCGTCCCGTCAATTACGGCCATAAACTTTTTCCTGAAAGCGTGTATTCTAATCACCGATGAATTGCCATGATTTTCCTCCCAGCCGGCTTCGTTTGAAAGAAGAGCTAGAGCTTGTTCAGAGTTAGCGCTTCTTTGCTCCAACTTTCAACAAAATAGGTATTGTTAACTCATTTGGATAGAGGTAAGGAGAATCTGTTCAACATAGTAATTATAACCTAAATAGAATGTGATTGTGATGAATTTAAATTGATCATCACGGTGGCGTGAAGGAGTAAGTAGAGGAGAGCGAGGGAATTTCACCTAGGCGGCGGTAATCCACCGATGTAGGTGAGAGGAAGGAAATTCACCTAGGCGGCGGTAATCCACCGATGTAGGTGAGTGGAGGGAATCTCGTCTAGGCGGCGGTAATCCACCGATGTAGGCGAGAGGAAGGAAATTCACCTAGGCGGCGGTAATCCACCGATGTAGGTGAAGGAAGGTGCTTATCTAGGCGGCGGATATCCACCGATGTAGATAAGGGGAAAAGGTAGGAGGTGAATTCCCAGAGCGGCGGATACCACCAGGCATCTGGGAGGAGGAAGGTAGAGAGAGAAGAGAGAGCTGGTTAGAGGAAGTGTCGAATGAAGCTAAAGCTGCAGGATCCGGGGTTATATAGGACTTGGAGTCCTCTCCCTCCAGCTCCCTGTTGGGAGCTGGTAGTGGGGCACCAGGTTGTGTCCCCCGGATTCTGTCGCCTGTCTCCCCACTCAGATGTTTATTAACGGAAGGTAATTTTTACATAGGAATATTGGTGAGAGCTTTAAGGTTGTTAGTGGAGTGTTCCCGGGAGGGACTCACGACAGAGGTCCCCCCAGTTCGAACCAATGTTTGAGGTAGCTGAAGGCTCAAGTTGACAGTGGCTGAGGGCTGCGGAAACAAAAAGGGGAGCTGAAGGCGTAAGGATACAGGAGCTGAAGGCTGAAACAAACAATTGCAGTGCAGAAGGCAGAAGAGTGACCGGAGGTGTCTTAAAACTAGGGTGGTATACAGGTAGTAGGATAAGGAGGCATAAGTGAGGATGACAAAATTTGATGATGGGAGTAGGCGTAAGTGTGGATGACAAAATTTGATGATGGGAGAAATATGTACAAAGATTAAAGAATTGATGAAGTGGCCATATTTACAATGGTGATGAGGTTGATGATGGTGATGAGAGGAGTGACATGTATAGGTAGTTAGAAATTGGCAAGGTATTTACAGGTATTTACAGGTATTTACAGGTATATACAATTTGTAGGTACGGGTTCCGGGGAGACATATTTGAGCGGGGTTGCGAGATCCGCCGTTCCCTGGGTGTGGGTTGTGTGTGGTGAAGTGTATTGTGTGTGTGGGTGTAGTAAAAAGGTGGGTGTAGTGTGTGGTTGGATGTGGTTGAAGCCCGCTGTGACGAGGTGGCCACGGCGGGGCTGTGAGGTTCGGTACAGTGTCTGTGGGATAATGGAACACAAACACTGTCCCGAAATCTCAAGGCCCCGCCGTGATTTCTCAGAGCGGGGCGGGGGACTTGGCCGCCGGGACGCGGGGCGAGGGACGCTCCCGTCGTCTGTTGCGCCGCCCGGACCTTTTCGTCCCGGCGGGAACTATTGTGGACATCCCCGGCGGGGATGGGGGAAGAGGGGGTGTTGTGGGCTTGGTGGGTTGGGGTGTTGGTGGGGTAGCATTTAAAATTGGGGGGTCGAAAATTGAAAAAAGGGGGAGGAGCAAGAGGGGGTTGAAATTTGGGGGGCGGGGGTCCGTTGAAGACGGGGGGAGTGATGTTTGGAAGGGGTGGTGGGGGTGGCATAAGCAGGGTGAGGCGAAATTGGTGGAGGAGCGGGTCCATAAGGGGATCTATCGGGACGTAAGGGGGGCGTACCCCGGTGGCTTGCGCTGCGCGAAATTCGCGCAGTATGCGCCACTGGGGGTACTTCCACCGCCGGGGCCGGGGAGGTAGTCCGGAAATGCGTTGCGGGAAAAATGGAATCGATGTTGTAGGTCCGGGCGAAGGGGGTAGGGGGGAGAGCGGGTCCGGGACGTACACGTCCCGGAGTATCGCCGCCATTTCCGGATCCGAATCGAAATCCGGAAACGGCGACGGGGGAGACTGTTGTGGTGGAGAGAGGTGTTGCATGGCAAACAGACGGCGGGAGACTGATAGTGGACGTTGGTTGAGGGAGAACAGGGGCGGGCTTGCAGCGGGCGAAAGGGACGGTGTGGGGTTTCCCGTCCATTAGCAGGGTCGCGGTGGTTGGTGTTGTGCGGATGACTTGAAAGGGCCCGGCATAAAGGGGCTGAAAGGTTTTATGCATGCCGGGCTCTTTCAAGTACATATGCGTGGAAGTGTAAAAGCGTTTTGGGTAAGTGGTGTCGTTTGTCGGTGTTGAGGTGTGTAACGGTTCCCTGTTAATGGACGGGGTGTTGTGTGGAGGGAAAATGTCGGCCGGTAAACGAATGGGGTCTCTGAAAGCGTGTTGTGCGGGACTTGTGTTGTCTGAAGGACGGGCGGAAGTGCGGAGGCTAAGTAGAACGTAGGGGAGGGTTTTGGTCCATGAAGGGGAAGTGGCTGATGTGGAGATGGCTTGCTTGAGGACCGAGTGCCACCGCTCTATTTTCCCGTTGGATTGAGGGTGATAAGGAGTGGTGCGGATTTTCTGAATCCCGAGGGAACGGAGCAGGTCGGCAAAGTGGGCTGATTCAAATTGCCTCCCCTGATCGACCGTGAGTGTCCGCGGACAGCCGTAGCGGCTGATCCATTGATTGAGGAAGGCCGCGGCGACGGCGTCCGCGGTAATGTGGGCGAGTGGGATACACTCTACCCAATTTGTCGCACGGTCGATCATGGTGAGGCAGTACCTCTTCCCCTCGGAGGGGGGAAGAGGGCCGACCAGATCCAAGTGGACGTGTTCCCACGGGAGAGAATCGGGGATAGGTTGAGGAGGTACATGGGGGTGAGCCGAGACCTTGAATTGCTGGCACTTCTGGCACCCCAGAACCCAGGTACGGATATCCGTGTTCATATGGGGCCAGAAGTACCGCGTCTTGATGAGGTCCCGGCTCGCCCGAATGCCGGGATGATGGAGGGAGTGGTAATGTAGGAACAACTGCCTCCTCAGTTCCGGTGGGACGTACGGGCGCGGTGTATCGGCCGATACGTCGCACCAGAGATCGAGGGGAGGCAGCTGTTCCAATTTTGAGGCGGAGATGAGGTTTGAAAGTGCGGGATCGGAAGTAGGAGTTTGGTGGTGTTTGAGGGTTTGCGGGGAAGGGAAGGGCAGTAACTCCGCCACCGGCGCAGGGGTGGGGCGGGAGAGGGCGTCGGCGACGCAGTTGTCGGCCCCCGGCAAATAACGAATATCGGACGTGAACTGTCCGATAAATTCGAGTTGCCGGAGGCGACGGGGGGAGGCTGATTTTCGGTTTTGGAGGAGGGCGTGGGTGAGGGGCTTATGGTCGGTGACGACAGAGAACTGCCTGCCCTCCACGAAGTCACGGAAGTGTTTGATGGCTTCGTGGATGGCGAGGAGTTCTCTGTCAAAGGTGGAGTAATTTTTTTGTGTGGGGGACAGAGTTTTAGAGAAAAAGCCGAGATGTTGGGGGGTGGCGCCGGTGTGTTGGTGGAGGACTGCCCCGATGGCCCAGTCGGACGCATCCGTGGTGATGGAGAGGGGGGCATGGGGATCGGGATGGGCCAATAGAGCGGCGTCGACTAGGTCCTGTTTGCATTGTTGAAAGGCGGTTGTGAGGGTGGGGGTCCAGGAAATGGGGCGTTTATCGTTTTTCTTGGCCGGTTGTGGGATAGCGTGTATGAGTGGTTGTTGATGTTGTGCTGCGTGTTTGATGTGTCTACGATAAAAGTTCAACATACCCAGGAAACGGCGGAGTTCTGAGACAGTGTTGGGTTGTGGGAAATCGGTGAGGGTGTGCACTTTGTCCGGTAGGGGTTTTATTCCT
Organism: Leptopterna dolabrata; assembly: GCA_954871275.1. Lineage (NCBI taxonomy): Eukaryota > Metazoa > Arthropoda > Insecta > Hemiptera > Miridae > Leptopterna > Leptopterna dolabrata. The sequence continues at coordinate 47,594,303 of OX940978.1, read as the reverse complement.
TCGGACGAAACCTGGTGGCCGAGGCAGCGGACGGAGGGTTGGGCGAGAACACATTTCGGAGCGTTTATGGTGAGGCCCTCGGCGGCGAAGATGTCAAGAACCTGTTTCAGGTGTGCGAGGTGTTCCTTTGGGTCCCGGGAAGCGATCAGTACGTCGTCCAAAAAACAGAATACGAAAGGTAGGCCTCGTAGAATGTTGTCCATGTAACGCTGCCATGTTTGGGCAGCGTTACGGAGGCCGAAACCCATTTTGATATACTCGAACAGGCCGAAAGGGGTGATGATAGCTGTTTTAGGAACGTCAGGGGGGTAGATGTGAATGTGATGGAAGGCACGAGAGATGTCGAGTGTAGATAAGATGGTTGTGTTGTGGAGGTGGGAAGAGAAGTCCCGGAGATGCGGGACGTTGTAGAGATCTGGGGTTGTTCGGGCATTGAGGCGGCGGTAGTCACCGCAGGGGCGGATATCCCCGTTAGGCTTCTGCACAATATGTAGTGGAGAAGCCCACGGGGATTTGGAGGGCCGGATAATGCCTTCCTTGATGAGATTATCAAAGTGTTTGCGGGCCTGTGAGAGTTGGAGGGGGTGGAGGCGTCGTGCTTTTGCGGATATTGGGGGGCCAGAGGTTTCAATGTAGTGCTGGGTCTGTGAGATGTGAGCTGAGGGGCGGCGCTGGGGTTTGTAGTGTAGGAGGAGTTGTTCAAACTGGGATGGGGGACGATCCACCGCATGAATGAACCCGGGGATGGGTTTCTGGGTGGAGGGGTCGAGCAGGCGCGCGTTACGGACGTCTACCTGGAGGCCGAAATATGCGAGGAAGTCGGCCCCCAGGATAGCTTTCTCCACGTCCGCCACGGTAAACTCCCACTCGTACGCGAGCCCGCTCATATGGATTGATGAGCGGTACGTCCCGTACGAGGGGATGGTGGTACCGTTGGCGGCGTAGAGGAGTTGCCGGTAACAACGCGCCTGTCGCCGGAGAATATTATTCGGGAATATGGAGAGCGCCGCCCCTGTGTCGACGAGGAACGGGACGTGCGTTTTTGAGCATTTTAGGAACAGGCGTTGGTGAGCTGGGGCGGAGTGTGGTAAAATTGCTGAGGTGTTGGGGTCTGTCGGAGGGGGGGGGCTTGGATCGTCCGAGGTGATGGGCGGCTGCGATGGCGGTGGTTGGTCCTCCGCGAAGGAGACGCGGGGCGTTTGTTTGCCGTTCCGGGGAGGGGGAACGGTAGCGGCGGCGCGAGTGGCGGCCGGGGGGGCGGTTGCGTTGGGGGCGGGGCTGGAGGGGCCGTTCCGTGGTGGGGGAACGGTAGCGGCGGCGTTAGTGGCGGCCGGGAGGGTGGCTGCCCTGGAGGCGGGCTTGGAGGGGCCGTTCCGGGGTGGGGGAACGGTAGCGGCGGCGCTAGTGGCGGCCGGAAGGTTGGCTGCCCTGGAGGCGGGCTTGGAGGGGCCGTTCCGGGGTGGGGGAACGGTAGTGGCGGCGCTAGTGGTGGCCGGAAGGTTGGCTGCCCTGGAGGCGGGCTTGGAGGGGCCGTTCCGGGGTGGGGGAACGGTAGCGGCGGCGCTAGTGGCGGCCGGAAGGTTGGCTGCCCTGGAGGCGGGCTTGGAGGGGCTGACTCGGGGTGGGGTGTCAGTTGATGGAGAGGTGGCGTGTTTTGCGGCGACGTCAGATGCGGCCGGGAGGTTGGCAGCCGTGGCGGCGGCGTAGGAGGGGTAGCGAGGCTTGGTGGTGGTGGTGTGAATGCGGGCGGGGAGGGGTTGGTGGTGGTCCCCCCCGTGTTGGCGCGGAGGGGGGCCCGCCGGATTTACCGGCGGGCGTCCGCGTTTCCCTGCTTGGAGGAGTAGGAGCAGGGGGGCTGGCATTTGCGGGCCTCCCCACCGAAGTTCACATGGTAGAAACATCGGTGGGGGGGGTCCGCTGGGAGGTAGGTCCTGGTGGGGCGCGCGGAGTTGGAGGGGGCTGTCGTGTTTGGGGACCTCCCTCTTTGTTGCTGGGTGGGGGAGACGGTGCGGCGGTCGGCCGAGCGCTGGCGTCGGTGGTCGGAGGAGGGGGTTGGCCGGCGATCGACGGAGAGGGAGCGGCGCCGGTGGAGGGAGGGGGGCCGGCGGCGCTCTTGAGACGGTGATCGGTCCCTGCGCGGGGTGGGGGTGCGGGGTGCGGCGACTTCCGTGACGCTGGCGGCCGCAGCGAGGTCGTAAACCGTGTCGGCTAGACGGAGGAGCGGCTCGTCCGGTCCGTCGAGGTGGCTGGCGAGCGCCATCTGGATGGGGTGTGGGAGGGCTCGCAGCCAGAATGTTCGAGCGATGTCGGCCGTCACGACGTCGTGTAGCTGATGACGTAGGCGACGGTACAGGTGGGAGGGTTTTAAATCGCCGAGATGTTGGGGCTGGGAGAGCGCTGCGACACGTGCGATCTTGGAGGGTTGGTATAAGCTGATGAGGCGGGCGCGGAGGTCGTCGTAGGCGGCCGTGGCGTCGGGGGAGATGTCCGACGTCTGCAGAAGGATCTCATATGGTAGTAGAGAGATGATGCGGGAGTAGCGGGTACGCTGGCTGCGGATGTTGGCGGCAGAAAACGCAGCGTCGACCTGGAAGAACCAGAGTGCGGGGTCGTGCGTGTAGAAGGGGGGTAGCGACAGCGGGAATGACGCTGAGGCCGTCGTGACGTCGGCGGCGGCGTGTGCGGCAGCTGCAGCGGCGGCGGCAGCGGCGGCGGCGGATGCGGTGGAGCCGGGTGGTGAGAGGCTGGTGAAGGGGTTGTCGGTTGCGTCAGAAGCCGCAGTGGTCGGCGGCTGCAGCAGGGACGGCCGGAGGAGCGGCGGTGATGGCGAGTTCGGGTCCATGGTGGAGGTGGCTGTGAACAAAATTCAATTTGAGCGGTTGAATTTGAAAATTCGCAATGAGCGGCGTCGGGTTTGTATGCGGCGGAGAGTTGAGAGCTGTGTGTGGTTGCGGGTGGGCCAAAAATTGCGAATTTATACTGACTATTTTAAATGTGAATTTAAAATGCGGGACACCGAACTAGACTGGGGCGACACATGAGTTGGTAAGAAGGGAGGAAGGGTAGAAGGTTGGATGAACGTCGGGTTCACCACTGTGATGAATTTAAATTGATCATCACGGTGGCGTGAAGGAGTAAGTAGAGGAGAGCGAGGGAATTTCACCTAGGCGGCGGTAATCCACCGATGTAGGTGAGAGGAAGGAAATTCACCTAGGCGGCGGTAATCCACCGATGTAGGTGAGTGGAGGGAATCTCGTCTAGGCGGCGGTAATCCACCGATGTAGGCGAGAGGAAGGAAATTCACCTAGGCGGCGGTAATCCACCGATGTAGGTGAAGGAAGGTGCTTATCTAGGCGGCGGATATCCACCGATGTAGATAAGGGGAAAAGGTAGGAGGTGAATTCCCAGAGCGGCGGATACCACCAGGCATCTGGGAGGAGGAAGGTAGAGAGAGAAGAGAGAGCTGGTTAGAGGAAGTGTCGAATGAAGCTAAAGCTCCAGGATCCGGGGTTATATAGGACTTGGAGTCCTCTCCCTCCAGCTCCCTGTTGGGAGCTGGTAGTGGGGCACCAGGTTGTGTCCCCCGGATTCTGTCGCCTGTCTCCCCACTCAGATGTTTATTAACGGAAGGTAATTTTTACATAGGAATATTGGTGAGAGCTTTAAGGTTGTTAGTGGAGTGTTCCCGGGAGGGACTCACGACAGTGATAAATACCTCGTGCAAGTTTCATCACTAATAATAATAACAGTAATGACATGAGAGGATCACTACTTCTATGCCATCAAAATAATTCTTGCAGCATTCTGTGTTTATGAGGTTTTCTTGAGTTCTACCTAGAAGGAGAAGAAGAAGAAGAAAGCATATTTTTATTATAATATTTAAAAGAGCTACACTAATATTAATGTTACAAAAAGATGATTGGACAATGAACTTAATCCGTCTGTCGGAGAGACACGAGACGCCTTAAATTACAACTTGTAAATAATTTTTTTTTTACTTCAGTACAATATTAACATAATTTTTTTTTTTAAATGTTAAAGGGCCATTCAACATCGACCTCAGTTTTCCTCCATCCCCCAGTTGAACTCGCCAGTCTGTTCCTTCCTTTATCTCCACACCAATCGGCAAAACCTCGTCAGCCCCATTCAGTGATCCGGCCTGTTTAGAATACGCCGAACTTCCTCCACTCCCAGAGCACTCCGGAAGCGAACCAGGTCCTCGGGCTCACCCAAGTAGAGCTCCTGTGAGTACCTAACAGGATCCACCTCATATGCACCCAAGTAGGAAACCGCTGTCCAATCTGATGCATGCCGCATGGCTTCACATCGTAATCCAAAATCCTGTAGATCCGGTAAGTCGATGCTATGCCTCGGAAGTCAGTTCTACAACCTATCTACAGTGCTGCGTAGTACCTAGTTTACCATAGGTGATACTTCTATAGTTAACTCAATTTTCAAATATCAGGTATGTAGTCATTCAGCCGATCAAACATATTATATTACCTACCCACTTTGAAATGAATACATTCTCGACAACGTACGACTAGCGAAAAACTTGACAACGATACGAAACACGCATGTAGGACCTACATATATATATGTATGTACATATATACGTATATATGTACTTATATATTATTCATTCATTCATCCATTCATCTATCCATCCATCCATCCATCCATCCATCCATTCATCCATTCACCCATTCATTCATTCATCTATCCATCCTTTGAGCCTTTTGGTTCTATTCGGATATTCATACTCGTGTTTTAATTTTTCTAAACACTTCTGCGGGTCTTCTGTTGTTTCTTTCATTCGTTTTTCTAAATAAAAGTTGGCACCGTGGCATCAACTATCAATGACAAAATAACTATCCAACATTACTGACTTTCGTCTATGCGAAATTTTGGCACCCAAGATAAATTATTCCATCCAAGATACCTACGTACGTACCATTTTGTGTGTTCCCTGCCGTCTCCAATATGAATACCTTGTGAGGCCGGATAAAAAGTCTTCGGGTGAGAGGACAGGAACAGTTTGTTTTGTGATTTGCATATTGTAACAACTTTCAAGTTCAAGAAGACGCTTGAAACGAATGAATTGCTGATTTATTTTACTGTTCTTCCTTTCTCCCAAAGAAAGCAAGAAAGCCGTCTGATTACCAGCTTTAATAACGAACGCGCATTAGAATAAGATACATATATAGTTCATTTCAAGGGTGGGTAGCAAAATTACACCAGCTTTGGTTAACTACCCCGACAAAGAAAGTTGATAATGTAGCACTTAGTATATTAGTTAAGACTCTTTGTTATTAACATCAATCATTAAGTCTGCGCTAAGTATATGTTAAGCTCCACTCCCATCATTAAACTAATGTATGTTATGCAAGTAGTAACCTACAAAAATCATAGGTTTTTTTGCAAATCCTACATGAAGATTTCGTCTGGGTAGTTATACATAAATTTAGAGAATTAGGGAGCATCGACATGTTCATACCAAGCTCAAGTTACAATATGAATCGACTTGTATAATAAACCGGAGTCGAAATGGCTCCATTTCGAATTTCATTCTTGTCGGTCAAACAGAAATGAAATTAGCCTCACGGTTAATCTAGTAACTTAATAATCGCCTTCGGTAAACAACTACCTTGCATTCTAGGACATCAGGTGTATGGAAACCTGTATTGTTTATCGGTAGTGTGTTACACTTCTTGGTGTCGGTCGCAAATGTTAGATTGTCCCCCAGCCCAAAAACATATCCACGTTAATAATAATAATAATAATAATTAATAATAATAATAACCCCATGTCGACCTCGCAGCCTATAACACCTGGCTGAAAAAGGAGACCTGTTTGCAGAGACAGAGGGAGCAATAATGGCCATCCAAGACAATGTTGTCCCAACCAGGAATTAAGGAAAATACATAACCAAGGATCCTGGACTGGATGATGACGCTTGTAGAATGTGCAATTCTCAGTCAGAGACCATTATTAGTGATAGACGTGATAGACAGCCGGTCGATCACGTTATTGCTGGGTGCTCTGCACTTGCGCAGACACAATACTTGGCCACACACAACGCGGCAGCAAAGACTGTCCGTCAGCGGCTGGCGTTCCAACATGGACTTGTTGACAAAATGATGCCTTACTATAAGCATGAGCCCGAAAGTGTTCTGGAAAGTGATGCCTTCAAACTGTATTGGGGTCGGGATATAAGCACTGATAGACCTGTTCCCCACCATTGACCGGATATAGTCCTAGTGAATAAAGCAAGGAAATCAGGACTGCTGATTGATATAGCCTTCCCGCTTACCCGCAACATCTGCGCAACAATGGCAGTAAGCGAAAATATGGGGAGCTGGCAACAGAGATCCGGAGATTGTGGGGGTCGGTGGGTGTGATTCCGGTGGTGCTATCCGCAGATGATATAATCCCAAAAGAGCTCCACAGAGCTATTAAGTCGCTGAAAATGCCGCCAAAATTTATGCAGAACTGCAAAACGTTGTCTTGCTTCACACCGCCCGAATAGTTCGTACAGTCATAGGATGATGGGCTTGCAGAGTAATTTGCCGCCCTATAACAGACTACCCATTGTGAAGATTAAAACATTTTATATATTTATATAATTAAGTATGTGGAGGGGGATGACCGTCAAGATCCCCCTCCACATACTTAATTTCTTCACCAGTCGACAACACACAACTATATATAATGATAATTATAATAATAATAAACCATGAAAGCTCCATGAAAGCTTGAGGAACCTTGGCTTGACTAGTGGACTTTACGAGGACATGCAGAAGGCCGTGCTTATTGCTTCGCGTAGCCTGGTCAGGGAGTTTTTGGGGGAGGCTGTTACGCTCGGCCACTGAGCCCTCCACATGCACTTGCGGGTGGTATGCCCTTGGGCCCCCCAATAATAATAAGTGTCGTGAGTCCCTCCCGGGAACACTCCTCTAACTTAAGTTCTCACCAATATCCAAACGCTAAAGTTAGTTTCCGTCAATAAACGAATGAGTGGGGAGACAAGCCACAGAACCCAGGGTACACAACCTGGGGCCCCACCACCAACCCCTAACAGGGGGTTGGAGGGAGAGGCCTCCTTTTCCTATAAAACCCTGGATCTTGCGACTTTAACTTCATTCGACACTTCCTCTAACCAGCTCTCTCTTCTCTCCTCTACCTTGCTCTCTCTCTCCTCCTCTCTTAAAAGATCCTAGATGTCGGTGGATATCCGCCGCCTAGGCAAAACCTCCTCCTCCAAAAGATTCCAGATGTCGGTGGTGATTCGCTCATAACCGCCTGGACACCTCTCCTTCAAAAGATCCTAGATGTCGGTGGTGATTCGCTCATAACCGCCTAGGCAAACTCTACCACTCACCTCTCATCTCTCTCTCTCAAAAGATCCCAGATGTCGGTGGAGATCCGCCGCCTGGGCAAATTCTATCACTCACCTCCACCTTTTCACTCTCCCAAAAGATCGTAGATGTCGGTGGTGATCCGCTCATAACCGCCTGCGCACTTCCTCACGCCACCGTGATGAACCAATTTTAAATTCATCACAATAAGAATAACAATAATAATAAGAAACGTTTAAAAAAAAGTTCAAAGAAACGTTAAATCAAGTGTGCCACCGGGTGGGGGGGGGGGGGGTGGGGTTAAACAGCAAGAATCTGGCCAGGGCTATCAACTCTTTACCGTATTCCTCTGCTTTCCTACTCATTTGGAGTAATCAAATGGTCTGCCACGGGCCTTGAAGCCTTACAACGAACAATCCGCACATAGAAAACACCACCCCCCGTCAGTGGAGTGCCTTGTCTTGCCTGGGTGTAGGGGGGGGGGGGACCTTGTCGGACATCCGGAATCTCCATGACCGTCAGATAAGTAAGCTCAAAGCTTACTTCCTGGGACAGCGAGACAGCCCTCTTGGATACGCAGTGGTATCCGGAGATCAAAGGTTCACATCACTGAATCTTTTGGATCTGGAGAATCCACTTGTGGAAAACAGGTTGCGGAGGAAACCATTACACGGCCAATTCCCTTCCATCTTGGAATCCGAGGGGATAGATGTACCCATGTCGTGGTTGGTTGAGGGCAGTCTATTTCCCGAGACGGAACGTTTCATCGCTGCAATCCAGGACGAGGTCATCCCAAACAGGTACTACCGTAAACGAATTATTAAGGACCCAAAGGTTCAGAATGAAATGTGCAGACTATGTGGACGATCCCCAGAGAGAATCCACCACATCATTTCTAGACGTTCAGCTCTAGCCCAAAGACAGTAACAGGAATGGCACGACTCTGTAGCAAGCATCCTACATCTGGAGCTCGCAAAACGCCTGGAACTCGAGCCTACGACTGCGCCTTATTATAGCTACCAGCCAACTGCTGTATTGGAAAATCCGGGAAGTAGACTGTACTGGAACCAACAGTCCTGACAGACAGGAGAGTTGCCCACAACCGACCGGACATAATTTGGCACCCTAAGTCCACGAAACGTGTGTAACTGATCGATATAGCTGTGCCAGATACCCACAGCCTCCGAACGATGCACAACAAAAAGGTCAGCAAGTATCAGGATCTGGCAGCTGAAATCAGGACTCAATGGCAGGACGTAGCAGCGTAACTATTGTCCCTGTCGTCATGTCAGCCGTGGAAGTAATGCCAGATTCACTTGCAGAAATTCTGGAAAAGTTGGGACTGAAAAAGACCCTACAAGGAAAAATGCAAAAAGCAGTTTTACTCAGCTCATGCCTTATAGTCCGCCTTGCACTCGGAGAAGAACCACACCCAAGCTGGCAAATTTTCTTATTGATTTTTTAGTTTAAGAAATATAGGTATCGATTTAAAAAAAGTCTGCTCTCTTGCCATGGCCGCGAGCATTCATTTAAAACCGAAAAAAATTGATAATAATTACAAGCCTTTATTGTGAAGAGACAAAAAAATATGTCCATTGGTCACAGGAAATTACAAAGATGATGAGAAGTGAAAGAATGGAGTTGTTAACTTCTAGCTTTGGGGGCACTGCCTGAATTCGAACCTAATAGAAAATCAAGGAGATTTGTATACATGTATGCCGTGTAAAGTGGTTAGTATGCAATGATGTATTTATAGAAATGCTACTGTATTATTTTGGTATACACAACGAAGCTCGGCTCTTCAGAGCCTGTTGGTTTCATCAAGAAAGAGATGAAAATCATTCAAATCATTTTTATTTATACTGAAAAGCTTTTCAGTCGCGATTTTAATAGTACCCCCATAGGCCTTAGGCACCCTTTCCCTTTAATATTTCATTCGTTACTGTAGGCAATCAATGAGTACCTAATTATATTTGATGAAAATTACACCAATATCGTCAGAAATTTAGGTGGTTGAGGGTAAGAGAAGGAATATACTATAAAATTAATAGGATGAATGCTAATCAACACACACAGTTTACCCAACTGAGGGTCTCAATATGCACTATTAGATTTATTAGAACCTTGGAGCACTAAACCTACAGGGAGTACCAACTAGTTCGTCATATCCGACCACAAGTTCGTCGTATCAACAAATGTAAACCGATGTTCGACACTACTGTGGGTAAGTTTATATGTATAAATATTATCAACAAGGAACCGAAGACTTTCCCAAAAGGATGTCTATTTCAAAAACTAAATCTCTTCTACGTTGGTTACCTAAAAAACCTTGGAAAAATGCTTTGCTGTCCGAGCTGCCTTTCTCCTCAAACTAATAAATGGCTGACCTGAATTTCCTATAGATACATATGGAACCCTACCAACCTACAACTCAAGAACATTGATACGAAGTAGTTATATCCAATGTTTATCAATTTAGTTAACTATAACAGAATTCGTACAGCTTACTCATTTATATGTACTTATTAAGATTAAGACTCACGTTGAAATCCGGAGCTGCTGCAGCTCTGGAACAAAGGAGTCACGAGGCTCCCCTTCCCAGCAGTTCTTATCACGTAATGCTCTCCCTCTACCCTTAACCCTTTCACTTGATATAATTATTTCCACCTCCCAATAAGAACTTTTCTCAAACATCGACCGAGAGAAAGGTATATTGACTTTGTGTGAGTTATACAAAGCAAAATTCTCTCGCTTGGAACGTGAACTCAGAAGACAGCACCCGGAGGAATATTTTAAAACATTCTCTTTATTATCTATATAAATATAAACACAATCACAATTCATTATCCATGACCATTTACGAACAACGGAAAATTTATTTTAAATCATATACCTACCTACCGAATTATCAACACTCAGTGTAGGAACTATAAACAGTAAAAATAACAAAGTAAGTATCAACAATTTTAGAACAATTTTAGCAGGAACTTGGGTACCTACTACAAACATTGCAGACATCGCTTAGTTCTATCGTAAAGAGCCTACCGACAAATAATATTCTTCCTATAGTGGACACAAACAGTATTTCATAACAAGCAACCCGATTTCACAAAACCATGAATGTTTTGAATTGCATTTTCGGATTCTACATACCTTGAAACGTTAAACCATCAAAATTTGAGGGGGGGAGGGTTAGATTTTTTTTTTTTTTTTTTCATGCTCGATTCTAATGGTTCATTATTGAAAATAATAAACCAAAAAATTCCCCTTTTTATGATTATCTGGTCTTACCCTTTATTGATGATTTATTTTTCGGCTAAATTCCTATACCTCGTTAAAAAAACGCTGCAAGTTATTAAACAACGGTTTATTATTTGCCAGTATAAATGGATGCCCCTTCTGCTTAGATCACTGTTTTCTGTAGTCAACCCTCGAGTTTCCCCCGGCAAAGCCTAAATAGAGTGCTGGAGCCGGCCCGGGAATTACTGTTTCATAAAAATGCGCGGGATTCATTAATGCAATCATTAATTATTTGTTGTTATTCATGAAGTATAAAGTTTGTTCAAGTTACAGAAGTACCTATCAACGTAATCCGAAACAACCATAATTCTTCAAATGAAATAACATCTCAGAACAACCAACTCGATTCATACAGGTAGACATCCGTGATTATAATTAGGTGTTTCCTAGCAATGATATCTGGGCCGGATTTATACAGTTTCATTCACGATCATGTTGACGAAGCTTTGCGGTGCTATCGAGCGGCTGGACGTACATACAATGCTCCGAGTTGTCTCAAAACAATCTTTAGTTCGAAATCAATTTAAAAACTTCAAAAAAACGATAACCTTCTATTGAAACTTTTCGAGCTACAGCGTTCTGAAACTTTCAACCCCTATTTTGCACCCCCTAAAGATGACTGGCAGTAACGCCGAACTTCGCGGATCAACTAGACCCCCAAATGGGATCTACAAACTAAATTTCATTAATTTTGGTCCATGGTAACTAAGGAAAGCGCGTAGTAAGGTGTACAGACAGAATTCTTTTATTCCATTATCAGATTCTACGTACCATGAAACGGAACCATCAAATTTTTGTGGGGAGGGGGGTTAAAAAATCCCCCCCCCCCCCACACTTACACAAACAAACATCCCTATTGTAAAAACTTACTCACTAAGAAAACCTCCTCACCTCGCTTTTGGATGTGCATAGAGGAACCTGTTCTTTCTAGTTGCATATGTGTATACGTATAGCAAACTGTTCCTTCCCCCCAAACCTTGAAATTTCTTTCAACGCTGTTTGGCGGACAGCTTTTTGCACCCCAGGCGAAAAGCCCTCGTCCAGGAAAAGCCCTGGAACCGGTTTCTGTACAGTGTACACAATATAGTAGCCAACAGAGGGGGAAAGAACAGGTTTCTAATGCACATCCAAGAGGAGGAGGGTGGGCATCACATCTTTTTGCATTGATGAAGTAAATATTTTTCCCAGTACCTACGTACCTAATAAAAAAATTGTCAGTAGGTACCTACCTACTTACCTAAAAAAATTTCTACCGATCGGGTTCAGATTTTGAATACTTCCCCAGTGAACAAGTGTGCCAAATTTCAGCTCTTTAAACCCTCTCTAACCTACTTCTAAAAACTGCACCCCCTCCCCCATCCCTCCGCCCAGTGGTAAGGGTTAGAGGAGGGGGGGGGGCAGACTGCACAAAAGGCACTGCCTTGGAGCAATGTGTGTGCAACATTTCAGCTTGATCCGTAATGTCTGTAAGGCAGTACCCCTCTCAAAGCAATGTGAAGAACAACAATGGCGTCAACTAGAAAAACTTCCATAATCAAAAACTAGAAAAATAGCGATTTTCAAACTTCCATAACTGCGGCGTTTGATGACCCCGAGGGTTGAAATTTGGACGCTCCCGGGTCCCTAGATATCTTGTTAACGTGTTTTCCCTGAAAAAAAACTTCCGCACTTCCTTTTTGGCACATTTGGCATGGTAACTCCCAAACCAATCAAACCGTCTTTGAAGAAAGTAAAAGGTAGTAAGTAGTACGTAGGTAATTAGGTATTCAAATGTTGCGGAATACGGTAGATAACAGAGAAGTGGTCAGTCCCACCTACGTTTTGCGCCAAATGCGCAAATTTATTCCAAATCCTGGCTCAGGAAAAGTCGTTCATGAAATTGGGCACCGTCGTCTCCCACCATCGTCACCGTCGGAATCAGTAGACCCATCATTTAGACGCCGAATCTATAATAACCCAAAGTTAGCAGCAAACACTAGCCCAAAACCCACGTTTCTTACGTCAAGTTTCTGAATCAGTCAAATTTCGGTTACCGGTGTTCCCGTTCCAATGTTTGGAGCACCAGAATTATTTGTATTTCTTCAGAGTACCTACTTCGCCGGTTCTGCCACTATCCCGCTGTTTTCCGGTGCTTGTTAATTCGAGCCAAATTCGAACTGAACAATTAGGGTTTGTGGCGGATTCCGAAGTTGATATACCTACATATGGCATTGCTAACCACTTTGTCTACCTCTCGTCGGGCGACACCGGTAAGGACAATCCCAAAACGAGGTTCAGTCCGTTCCAGTGGGTATACCTACATAACCCACATAATCAATCCTCCTTTGTTTATTCTTGAGCTACAATATTTGGTCTCTTCCACTACATTATTCTATCATTTACAGTTGTTCTGTAAGGTTATATCGGTGTCTTCGTCTCCTCATCCACTGGCCCACCACACATCTAATAAATTAGTGAGAGCACCAGAGCAATTAGATAGGTATGTTTCCTTCTATCAATAAATTATTAGTTAATGATGATTTCATGGAATTACGCTTATGCTATGAAATAGTTAGCACTTCATTCAATTCCAGACCCAATTATATACTTCCGACTTTATTAGGTGTTGTTGTGCATTATTAGGCCCTTGTGTGTGAGTCGAAGGAGGATCCAACCTATCGACATGAGGGCATGAAGTGCCCTGTTTGAAAATCCCTTGAAACTCTATCTTCAAAGCCCTATACTTCTCCGTGTTGAGCTGGATACCTGACACGTTGAATCGTGAGTTTTGACGGCATTCTACGTCCTACGAAATAAGGTGTCGGTCGCTCGTGTGGTTACTGTAGGTGATTGCATTTATCTAGATCAACCTTTCAACACCCATATTCATGAGGTATCCCTAATACATACCTCTACTTCATTTTCGGAGCTTTTAGGCTCAAGAAACTGAATTACCTCTAAAATCTCTCACTGATTCCACAATCCTCAAGCACATGACCTCTGCAATCCAATTTTTTACATAATATACCTACATTCTTCATTATGATTTTATCAAACTTGGTATAACAAACTATATTGACTATTATCATGTGACTATTAAAGTTCTCAAAATGCAATACATTTTTTGGCTATAAAGATCACAGGTGTGCGCCGACTTAGTTTTGAACCACTATAATTGAACATAAATTACTATCATAGAAATAAATAATAAGATATGGATTACACTAAATAAAACCAGGGTATAGTAAAATAATATTGTGTAGGTCTGGTGAGTTATGAGTTTTGGGGGTGTTTATTTTTCGATATTTCAAAACATCAAAACGGGTCGATATGTCTGAGTTTTTGTGTTCGCAAGTCTCACGTGGATTCCAGTAGACTCAAAATTTCTGTTGCTTTTTATCTACTATAATAGTAACCAATTTACAACCACTAGGATGTTTTGTACAATAAAGCTATCGTTTAGAAAAAAATAAAAAATAAAAAAGGAAGTGTGCTAGTGGTAGGTAGTTAGGTACCTACCTACCTATTTATGGTGTTCCCTAACCATGGGTAAGCTTGAGCTGATCGGTAGTGCTGTATGTAATATAGGAAGTACTGAAGAAATCCATATTATGAGTAGATACGTTGATTAATATTTCAGTAAGTATGACGCCTTGCGTGTAAGGACCTATACCTACTTTGCACCCTCACCTACCTTGTACGCAAACGGGGTGGGTCCACATACTGAATATTAATACTTGAAGTTCTTGAATGAAATTTCAAGCTGATCATGAATGCGCCATATTAGTTGTCGCTGAATGGTCCTTACTCACTTTTTACGTTACAAAAATTCGTTTTTGAATGTTAGGGTTAGAAAATACAAAAATACCATACGCTCAGGTTTAATTTTAAAAGAACGTACCTTGCAGGAAATTGGATTCTAAGCCTAATAGGTATCAGATTTAGACACGCTGATTTCATCATTCTTCAAGGAAAAAATTAGCACACTACGAAGGTTACAATAGCCTATCTCAAATTTACATTTAGATACATAATTTTTCAATTTTCGTTCCGTATCGAACCTGATGTTCATGTTTTGTCAATAAAAACTGTAAGTTATTCGTGCACATATTATCGGAGTATTCTACAATGTACGAGCATGGTAGCCCATAAAATACTTGTATTGGTTGTTTACTGACATAGGTTAAACTGCATGATTTCAAGAAACCGTATAGGTAAGTACATAAAACCTACATATCCCTGCCTATTCACTAATTAATTACTGGTCCCGTTCAATGCTGAGCTAAGTCTTTCAGATTGCGGCTTACCATAGGTCAGTGTCTATTGTTGTTTTTCAGTTAGCAGTCGGCGGAAATTCATTTACTTCATACTGATGTTTACTGATGCCAAGTGAGATTGATGGTAGCCAACTAATGGTATTACTATTCACGAGTTAAGCCCAAAATAACTTGTATTATGCTTTCTCAAGAATTCATTCACTCCCAACAATAGTGGGTTACATTAAACTTGTAGGTAGGTACCCTCTAATAAGACGCACGGAGTCCTATAAGACACCGCGTAGTTTAGTCCACGTTGGCAGGTCTATCGTCTCAGTAACTTGCCAGTTCATACGTATGATCAAAGCATGGAGCATCTCCAGTGACGCACCCCGTCTCATTATCCATTTTAGAACTAAAATTGGTTCGGTATATCCAATAAATTATGTCACTTTCTAATTGTTACTTAAATGAATATATCCCTGAAATGGAACGCTGGAATGTTTTATGTTGTACCTATGACAGTAGCCAAAGAAGTACGTAGTCTGTGCGTATGTATAATTTTATATGCCTAATGAATGAAAATATATTGTATCATTCGGCCGAAGGAGTAAGCTGATGAATATGTTTTTAGAGATTTCAACCATATCATGTAAACCGCTTGACCAATCGTGTTGAAATTTTGAACGCACCCTTATATATTTATTTTAAATACACCATAAAAACATATGGTCCAGAGTAATCCATGGATTACATGGCACGGCCTTGGTACTATGGGTGGAATTAGTTATCCGCGTTAATAGGGAGGTAGTATTTTGTAGAATAGTTCGAATGGGAGGATTTTTTCAATTAACAATCCGGATCACTGGGAAAATTAAGAAGCGGCATTCCCCGTATTAAGAAGGTCTGAACATACATGGAACTTTAGAGACTATTGGACCAGATTAAAGAAAGATGGTTTGTTTGGACCAGTACCATTGGGTTGTGGGTTATGGTGGTTCAACGGGTTTCACGTTTGCACATGCGCAGTCGCTACAACTGATACGAATGCGATGAAATTCATATGGGACCAACTAGGACCTAACCCTGAACTACCATCAAAATTTTAGCCTAAAAACGGATTTGTATTCTGAACGAATTTTCTAAAAATTTGCTTACAGAGTTTACCACCTAAACTTTTTAACCCGTTACAATAGCTAAACCTTCTTCTTAACGTTTCGCTAGAAAAAATGTTTAATCCAATTTAATGTAAATCTTTACATTTAATATAAAGCTTTAGCTTCCCGTGTAGGTGGGTAGTGCCTGTAATAGAAGATTTTCATTGAAAACAGGCAAGTATTTTATTTTGGAAAATGCTCGATTAACACATAAGTAATTCAACCTTTTACCTTCATATAACGCTAAGATAGTACATAACTGGGTACTTCTATTCGTTCTTATCAAAATTTGGAGTGCATCAATTTTACAAGTATTTTCTGCAACTTTGAAGGAATTCATTGCTGTTTTTTGGTCTATTTCGACCTCTTGATTTAATATTTAAAGCAATTGCCTTTGCGCATTGAACTAACTTGGAATCCTATATTCGAACATTTCACTTACTAGGAGATAACCTGTCCGACTTCTTCCAAGCTTGATAAGTATTAGGGGAGTGGTTTATTCTTATTATATAAGAAGAATAATATGAGAATGAACCACTCTTTTATAGATATATAACCTGCTGTAGTAAAAATAGTGGCAACACCTCCTATACAGGGTGTTTCAGCTAATATGCTCCTCATCCCCCAGTTGTGTAACAATAATTTTAGACAAAATTTCCAAAAAATGTTCACCCCCTTATTGGGGGAGGGCTCTCTTGGGGAAGCACGATGGTAGGTATTGACCACAGAAAACAGTGACCTACGCAGAAGGGGCATCTATACAGGTAAATAATAAACCGTTGTGTATTAATTTGCAGCGTTTTTTATCGTAGGATTCTAATATGACATTTTTGCGCACGTGCTCAATATAGGTACAATAACTTCGTTTTTTCGAATGGGAACCCCTGTTTCTTATTACAGATTCGAATTCTACGTAAAATTGCATGACAAAATGACCCGTCATTCGAACGGCTGAGTGCGCAAATACGCTCAAAATGTTGGATAAACGCAAAAATCCAGTTCCATGAGTAAAGTAATCTACCAAGTGTGATACATGATTTTACCTAACGTGTTTTTCACTCTGAATAACGTAGTGATGTTCATTTTTCGATTTGCGCAAAACGGGTTGTTGCAAGCTGAAAAATACCCCAAAATCATGTCATGTTAGTTAGGTTATTTTATTATTGATTTTAGTATTATTATTGACTAAGGGGCATTTTGATAAAGGGAGCATGGTGTTGTTCATACAACTAGTCACTGTAGAATGAAGTGAGCTGATCGCCATCGCGTTACTATCTAAACATTCAAAGTCACTATGATAATTAACTGTAGGTATAGATAGGGTTACCAGACAAACTCTTTTTATAGTAGGTATATGTATTCTTTTTTAGATCCTTTCCTCTATACTCTTCTCTTTTTTCTTACCAGAGCCTTATATACTCTTTTTTCAGTAGACAGAGAAGAAAACTTGAAAAAAGTAATGATGACCTACCTATAGCCTTTTGCTGAATACCTTGATCAAACCTAAAATCGCCTCTTCTATCTCCACCACCACCGTACACTTTATGGTCCCTTTCTACAGCCAACAGCCATTTAAGAAGAATGAGATGTTGGAGTTTGTCCTCGTCCTCACTCCTAGGTGATTGTAGTCAAACGTTGGGGCCAAAGCCACCAAGAGGGAAATGCAAATAATGTCGCGATTTTCAATACTGGTTTGTGTAGGTACTACTTAATATCAGTATTGATGAAACTATTGTTTCCCTAAGTCGCTTGTAAAATGGAACTGAAATAAAAAGGGATACCTCATAGGTACTAATGAAGAAAGCAATAAGTAAATCATTGTTGTACGTACCTACCTTTATTTATAGGCAACTTGCCTGAAAATAAGTTTTATATAGAAAGTACCCAGTATTAGGGTATATTCTGACATTCGGATCGTTATAGTCTTTTTTTCCGAGGGATATCTGGTAACCCTAGGTGTAGATATTATACAGGGTCTCTCTGCTGCAAACCCTTAATATGGCATATCCTTTTCCACTATTACTTGTCAATGCTAATATCTGTTTTTGTAAGAAAAATTACGGAAGGCCAAATAATTCGAAACTATTTGGCCCTCTCTAATTTTTCTTCGAAACTATAATTCGAAACGATAATAATTTGGAACTATAATAGTAGGGTTACGTGTGTTCCGACTTCCAGCACTAGAATAATTTCGCTTCCATAACATATGAAAATTTGTAATTAAATTTTATACTTACTCGGTCAATCACATATGCACTGCTGCTAATTTTTCTTCGAAACTATTTTCGAAACCAAATAGTTCGAAACCAATCCGAAACTACCTACATAATTCGAAACCAAAATAATTCAAAACTATACTTAATAGTAGCGTTACGTGTGTTCCGACTTCCAACATTAGAATAATTGCGCTTCCATAACATATTGAAAATTTGTAAGTAAAGTTTATACATACTCGGTCAATCACATATTTATGCACTGCTGCTGATGACGTGCCAATAGATCATCACTAGATAACAAACCCATAAAACATACCAAGCTCTGGAATAGAAATCTTTGTGAATTAGAATTGGTTACCACGGTGATGGTTATTATGTAGAAGACTGCCAAAGAATCCAACAAACAGACACGCAATAAAACCTCCGTATAGATTTGAAACATTTATTCAACAATAATTTCTCAATATTTTCAACAATATTTTCAAGATTGTCGTACGTTCATCTTGGTTTCGCCTGATTTGTCGATGCCCCGAGGTTAACATGGAGAAACATTCTGCTGCCGAGTCAAGTAAATTAGAGTAAACTGACAAGAAATTATCAAGAGGTGCAGAAGACAGAACAGACCAACAATATAGCAAAACATATAACAGTATCGACGCCTTCGGAATAATATTTGAAGCGCACCGTTTCATAACCAGCTATGAGAAATTCAAAAATTGCTGCTTCGATCATTAAACGCATGTAAACAGGAAACACTGGTTTAGTGAAACGTAGACGTCTCTGGATAGCGATCAGACGGGAAACCGTATTTTTGAACAAAACTTTGTCGTACAGTAGGTACCTACGCGATAAACTCTGATTGAGACAGCAACTGTGTAAGTTATCATTACAACCAAGTACAAATAGTCAGATAGTCTTCCAGTGCATAGAAAATTCAATTGTATGAATAGGGACTAGGGAGCAATAAAGTGATAAGTAGACACAAACTGATATTATTATGCGAACATTAGACATTCTAGAAGGGGGATCAAGGCTCAACAGGGACCCACCTAAGCGTAAAAGGATATTCATATGCGTTTGGAGGGATGGGCTGTGTGGGGATTGCATTGTGATACTTCTGGAATGTGAGCGGTTGGTATTGACCAGATAGGTAATGGGGCTGAAAATGCCTCTATATAATGAAGGAGTTATTAATATAACAGCTGTAAAATATTATTTGGGTGGTTATTGATTACATCGTCGTTGAATGGGTTGTTATTCTGTAATCGACTAAGTAAGTTTCATGGTGTCTATCATAAAGTCAAATAAACTATGTGCCGCACTTTATTTTTTATAGTCAGACTAAGTTGAAATAGGGCCATAATAGTAAATTTATAACTCTAGAATACCTGTACAGTTATTCGACCACACATAACTACACACGGGTGTAGACCACCCCACTCTTTAAAAATGCTGAAAAGATTTTTATTCAACATCATATATTTAAATATATTTTGCACGAGCAAAATAACGAGAAGAATTACTCATTGCGTACCTACACAACAAAAGCAACTGTTTCCACAAATGGTGGGGAATTTTTGTCAAAATTTTGTTTTTGAAAAAAATATGCTGAACTGTTGGAAAAATGGTAGCTGGAAGCCCATTTTCAAAAATAAGCTTTATTTTATAAATGAGGGTGACAACGTAAAAACGCTGCAAAGTCCTTGTCACATGGGTTTATTATTCTACTGGACATACTCACAAAAATGTTCATTTATTGTTTATTTCATGTGAAATAATTGAAATATCTATTTCTCATGGTTTTCACCATTTTTGGCCCATAAAAATCGAATTAGGTACCTACGCTCCTTTTTTTCAATTTATCTTTGCTCAATGGTAGTGCTATTTAATCGTCTTGATCCACGTGTTTATGCTACTTCCAGTGTTGTTATACAAAATTATGGTGATTTCAGACAATTTCCCAGGTTTTTGACTCATAAAAAATCAATTTTGGGAGCTGAACATTTGGTAGACCCTCGATTTTCCACTCCTTGGTCAAAATCGACTTCATATTCGGTCTTCTCGTCCCCAAAAACATGGAAAACGATACCTCAAAAGCTAATGTTACTAACATGTTACTAAAACACAAAAAGTACCTATTTTTACACACATTTTCACTCATAACATCCCTGGGTATATTCCGATCGGGCTGAAAAGTTTCGGGACACAACTAGGGCCCAAATGGAGCATGTGTGCGAAAGAATGACTTTTTTAGACCCAAAATGAAGCCGGTACCTACACGTGATACGGCGGACGGCGGACGGACATTGCATTTTTGGAATCTATGCACCTTGAAACGTAAAAGAACAAATTTTGAGGAGGTGTTATAAAAATTTTTTGCTGAGCGATTACATAGGTGTATTATTCACAGAATAATAAGTAAACCAAAATGTGGCAAAAAATGATCATCGGACTGGCTGTAGGCCCAAGGAGGCAATGGTTCTCAATGCTGCCAACAACGAACAACCCAATATTAGAAATGGCAAAGCTTAGTAGCAACCTTCAAGAACCTTTGCCGCGATTCGTGAACCTCCCCTTAATGTGATTTTGAGGACGTGTTTTTTAAATTATTTATACATTATTTGCGGTTCCACCCATCCATTTCGGTTTTTACATCGTCCATCGTGATGCACTAATGTGTTCATGTTTGAGTTTACTAGCGGGGAACTAGCGCTAGTTTTCTAGCGGGAAATTCAAATTTCACAGTTTTCCACCTAGACTGTCCGATAAACACCTCATTATGTGGTCAGTAAGTATTAATTTCTGTATTAGACCTTAATATTAGACCGATAAACACCTCATTATGTCGTCAATAAGTATTAGAACTAAATTTGGCCAAACAAAATTACACTTTGGAAATGGATATTCATCATATGGATGTACTAATGTAGTGTGGATACTACACGAGTACCTCGCTAACTGTTGTTGTTGGCGTGGGGGTATGTTTTGAAATTTCAATACACGCTAATGCGAGTAGGGACGGCCTGAGGAGTGACGAGAAGGCTACTTTTAACGTCACTCTTCACAGCTTTTGTTTACCAACTGGCATTTTTTGTCTAATTCTTTATACATACTTGAAAAATAAATTCAATTAATCGTGTCTATTTTATGAGCAAGTTTCTTGGGATTTTCCTCCTTTCCTGTGCACGGTAAGGGTAATAAGCTAATAACGTTTGTCAATAAAGGGGATTAACCCCTCTCCTGATCGGATTTAGATTATATCTGTCTAATCGCGCCCTGCCTAGGTTTCTAGTGAGACCAGTGGTCTAGTGAAACGTCTGTTTCCTTGGCTTGTAGCTTGTACTAAGTTGTATTAATAGTTGAGGTAGACATCAAGGTTACTCGTACTTACCTACTTCGAACTCTGATTTATAGATTTTTACGATCAACTACTTGGTTGTTGAAGTCTCGAGAGTCAGAAACCCAGTGTTCGTGTTTCATAGCAATTCTACTGTCTAATAATTTTGCGAGTTTATTCGATCTACCAGTGAATAATTTTATGACCTGATTTTTAGATGGGTGACGGTAATACATCTTCGATCCAGTATCGTTGGTACGTAGATCGAGCTAAAACGGGGCGAGCAGGGTGCAAGAAATGTAAGCAAACAATTGAAGCCAAGGCACTCAGAATGGCAAAAGCAACTCCTAGTCCGTTTGGCTCGGGAGAGCAAATGATGAAGCAGTGGCATCACTTAGACTGCATGTTCCAGGTAATATATATGTTTGCATTTGTGGATTGAACGGATTGCAGATGCAGTTCACGGATTACGGTTTATTATGCGATAACATACGTAGGTGACGTGTGGCGTATTCATAGTACATTCCTGTTAGGGGACTCAAATATAGGCTGTCCAGTCTGTTAGCAGTGGCACCACGTTGGAAGGTGATGCCATCTGGGTGTGCCAAGAACCACCGGATAGAAATCGATCATAAATATGGTACAGTGGAATCCCGGTTTTTCGTAATCTCGGTAAAGTGAAAATCCCGGTGGTTCATAATAAATAAGAGTTTGTTCTATACAAAAATGGTGTAATTCGAAAGAGTTGAGAAAACGATGGATTTCGGCCCCCTCAATAATAATTCGTAATAAATTGTCGACTGAATCCCGATAAATCGTAGTTTTGTGTTCCCAAACGTATTATAATTTGTAATGGCTAGGCTGTTCTTGGCCTCCCGCTTCTCCCCTCAGCCCACGATGTTTACATTTAATAATCCGATGTTTAAATTTGACATGGTAGCTACCTACCATGTCAAATCATGATCAAGGTATGTATGTAGGTATTTATATACCTACCTACTTTGTTACCTACAATAAACTTGCGTATTTGTTTTTATAGCCGGTAGCCCAACGTTTTTGAAAAACGCTGCAAAATCCTTGTCACATGGGTTTATTATTCTATTGGACATACGTATAGAAATGTTGGCTGTTCATTTTTGTTTCTTTCATTTGAAATAATTGAATTGGCTATTTCTGATGGTTTCCACCAATTTTGGCCCCCAAATCACGAATTAGGTACGAATTTTTTTTTTTTTGGTCAAATTATCTTTGATCATTGGTAGTGCCATTTAATCGTCTTGATCCACGTGTTGACACTTTTTCTAGTGTTATCATACAAACTGATGGTGATTTCAGACGATTTCCCTGGTTTTTGACTCATAAAAAACGAATTTTGGGAGCTGAACATTTGGTAGAACCTCAGTTTTCCAATCTTTGGTCAAAATCGACTTTATATTCGGTCTTCTCGTCCCAAAAACATGGAAAACATACCTCAAAAGCTCATGTTACTAAAACACAAAAATTACATAGTTTTATACACATTTTCACTCCCATGGGTATATTCCGATCGGGCTGCAAAGTTTCGGGACACAGCTACCGCCAAAATGGAGCATGTGTGCGAAAGAACGAATTTTTTAGACTGAAAATGAAGCCGGTACACGTGATACGGCGTACGGCGAATATTTGGAATCTACGCATCTTGAAACGGAAAAGAAAACATTTTGAGGTGTTATAAAAATTTTTTGCTGAGCAAATACCTATGTAGGTGTATTATTCACAGAATAATAAACCAAATGAAGGATTTGAGTCAACTCGGTAATTCGTAGTTTTATTTTTTCATCCTCCTAATTCGTTATCCCGGCAATTTGTAAGTCAGGGGAATTCGGAATATTGGTCTGGTCTCTTGACATTATGGATTATCTTGACTCTACTGGGTTCTGAAAATGAGGGGATTGAACCATCCAGGATTGAGTCCAGAACTGTGTCTGTCCAAACACAGGCTGATGATTTCGAACGGATAACCTGTAGCATTGTAACCTTCCACATAAGCTGAAGGTAGAAGCATCGAGTGCGCATGTCCATTATCCACAGTCCTCAAAAAAATCCATGGCTTTTAGAACTAGTCCCGAACGGTCCTGGACTGTCTGTCCGAACAGCCAACTCTCGATCCAGGACTAATTCTGGTGCTGTTCGAACACACACGGTGGTGGGGGGGTGGGGTGGCTTGGATAGAACTGTCCAGAACGGTCCAGGACTGTCTGTCCGAAGGAACCTAGTGTTTCCTACAAATGGTGGGAGGACTGTGTGGAAAATATGGGTCCTTTCGAAGATCTGAGAGAAGTGTCAAGAAGTTCTTATTATGAATAGTGCCCATATTTTTTAAAGTGATGACTTGGGTAGTATAAATATCTTGAAGGACTGGTGTCTTTCTACTCTAGCTATTTATCAATATTCACGATACACGTACATTTTTTCTAGGTTTTTTCCAAACAGAGAGCAAGTACAGCTAAAATTGAGTCCGTTGACGATATCGGAGGTTGGGATTTATTGTCAAAGGAAGATCAGGAGGAAGTTTTGTCTCGTTTTTCAAATCCCGATGGTAGGTACATATTTTTTCATTTGCCCCTTGAGCAAGTGTGTAAGTAAGTACATGAAGCATATGAAGTTCCAGTCAAGTAGCATGACTTCGATGGGCTATTTTCGAAGTAGGTAACGTGGTTGGTGAACTTTTCAACTTACCCAATGTAAAAACATAGCCAAGTATAAATATAAAAATCCCAATTTGAACTGTTTATCATGCTGTAACGCTTGCTTTCAAAATGGTAAATTTCTGGCTATTTACCATTCTAATTCATTTTTTGTAAGTTGGATATACCTATATATTCGTAGCAATGCTTTTTTTACCCACATAAATTCAAACACGACCCACTTTTCTCATTCCAGAGTTGCTGAGCTTTAAACTCAAATTTCCTTAGTGATTTGACTACATACAAAAATTTTGGCGAAAATTAATATTTTTTGTTATTATTGCTGACAAGGTCTCGTCATGTTTTTATGATAGTCTGGAAGAACTTACTTATCAAATCTAGGGATGGATTTGTCATACCTATACTCTGGGGGGTGCGGGTTACCCCGTGGGGGGTAACACGTCGTATGTGCAAACTGGCGATTTTTCTGAGAGCTAAAATGAGGTTTCACTACACTATCTTTCTTACCAGAAAATATTTTCCGAACCGGAACGTTTCTGTTGTTAAGAGCTCGAATTTTCGCATTTTTAATTGCCAGTTCGAGATCTTTGTCTTGGGTCCAAAGAGCACTTAGTTTGATCCCTGAAGTAAAAATATTATAATTTTGAATTGCATGGTTGGATTTGAAATGTTCTGGTACCTATGGATTTGTATCGAGAACATTTTCAAATACCTATGTGTTTATTTTATGTTTGAATTATTTTGAGCTATTTCAATGCTTTTTTCGTTGCTTTTCCAGCCTGTTGCTTGAAACATTTTTGAGCGTAGTTTATTCATTATTAGTTACTGTATTTCATGTGTGCTGCGTTTCCCTTCTCTTGTGATTTCTGCGTACAGAGATTCGCAAGCGGAGAAACCCAGTCCCAGATGCACCTGCTGCAAATCCGAGTGGAACAGTCCCCCCCACCACCAGCCCAGCGAAGAAAACGTCTAAGATCCAGTCTGTCGAGGTTTCTGTCAACCAAACAACCAGCAAAGTGCTCCTCGGCCACAGAGATAATAGTTTTCGGGAGCTCAGAAGGTTATGTGCTGAAATAGCGAACACCCCTGGGTACCTCGACAAAACCGACGTTGTCAAGAAGTTCATCACTCATGGCACTGATGGAGGTAGATGAGTACCCATGAAAATACCATTAACACCATTAAGTCATCAAACGTAGTGAATGAACCATGATATTTCAAGGATGATTGTTATTTTCAGATACATTCAAAGGAGATTTGCTGTTAACAGTCAAGCTTTTGCTTCCTGGTGTTATCAAACGAGTGTACAATCTCCAGTCCAAACAAATTGTTAAACTTTTTAGTAGGGTAAGTTTCCTCCGATGCCATACCTCGGCTAAGGGTAGCTGTAGTACTTACCGTACTATAGTTAATACCCTCCATGGTGACTTCAACGTTCAAGCTGTGTTTCGTTTGTTTAGTTATAACAATTTCTAAAACTTATTTGTTCGCCAGATTTTTGGGACTGATCAGGATGAAATGCTGATCAGCTTAGAACAAGGGGACGTGGCTGAAACCATCAGGGAGTTCTTTGAGAAGAGCCAGAAACTCCAACCCGCCAAAAAGAGTAATATTACTTTGCAAGAAGTCGACACGTTTCTGGAGTACCTCTCAAAACTCACCAGAGAGGAAGATCAAATCAGCCATTTTACCAAAATAGCAGCAAAGTAATAACATTAGCTTTCAAGAATTGGAAGAACATAGTTAACACCTTTAAGTAAAGTAAATTTAGGCAATCTTGCTACAATACATAAATAACGAGGTACTTATGGTACTAAATACTGAAGTGCAGGTAGGTACCTTCTATACATCTTTATTTGTATATATACACAACATCCAATACCTCAATACTAAATTAAATATTGATAATGTCTTCTGTAGGTGCACTGCCAATGACTTGAAACTCATAATCCGCCTCGTCAAACACGATTTGAGGATATATGCTGGGGCGAAGCACATGTAAGTATACTAACCGCATTAGAAATGTAGAAATCATACCCTACCCATGAACAATGGGTAGGTAGGTATCCGTCTACTTTTAGAAAAGACATCAGTCAGTATTCACTAAATCCATGCAAATTCTCAAGACCTCCGATATTTTTTGTTGAATTACAGTAATTTTATGGTAAACGGAGATATTGTCTGTTGTCACATATTTTATACAGTTTAGATGCAGTCCATGAAGACGCATATCAAGCTTTCCAGGCTTCGAGGGATATCAATTCTATAATAAACAAGGTTGGCTCTTCAAATTCTCCCGATAAAGCAAAAAACATGGAAGTGGATCTCAAAGTACTGGTTCCGATTTTGCCAATGCTAGTAAGTAGAAAGTTGTGCCTATATTATAGTACATTCAACTATATTATAGTTGAATACAGCAACTGATTATTATTATGATTGGAGCTTTAGCAGTAGCTTTTCAGCTTGTATAGTCATTGTATTATGGTAGTCAACTGTTTGAGGAGAGGATTCATTAGGAAGGCCTTTGAATGTGAATCTTTTGTGGTAAAAATGGAATTTAATTACCTATAGATGTTGAATGACCATCGAGATGTAAGCAGTTCCATAGACTTCAGTTGTTACTGCAAAACCTTTATCCGGATGGACTGCCGCATATTTAGGACCTTAAGTGCATTCCGTAAACCCAACAAATCGGCGTTTAGACATAGAAGAATAGCAAAGAAAACCTTGATGATAGGCTCGTATGATTGAGGTAACAGGGAACCGCTAGTTAGACTCAGGAGCAACAAACATGGTGCTCCTAGCGGAAAAACGAATTAGTTCAGAGCCCCAACAGTCGGATTTGATGAAACTTTCATTGAAGTCCCACCACCAGAGACAGATTTTTCATGTACCGTCTGAGGTCGGTTCTGAAGATTCTACTTTCCTGCTTGACTCCTTGCCTAATTCATTGTAGACCATAGTCCTTTTTTTTTCATCCATATCATTTGCGAAGCTGGTGACCATGCTGTACCACGAGTCACTAACGTTGGAGGTAAGCCCAAAAAGTATTGATGGACGAACGCTTGCACAGAGGTGGAGAGAGAGGAAGCTAGCCTGCAGTACATACAAAAACAATGGAAACTTCAACACCTTCATAGAAGCTTAGCACTGTACAGCCTTGGCCAGGAAAACTCTGAATGCTGCACAGTCTCCTTTCGGGCGTTCTGCGAAGTTTTAAACAGAACAACGCCTGTCAAGCAAATTTGGAACCAAATCAACACCCTCTAGTAACCAAGAAAGTAGCTGGCATTCAGAAGGGCCCGACTGGATCGAACCCCCTCCACAAGCATACAAAACCACAGCAGCTCTACAAAATGAACAGTTAGAAACGCAGATACATATCCAGGGTTGGACATAATGCCATGCAAAGTAGTATTAAAACTCCCACTTTTCTACCAGCAAAAGCTCTTAAGTTTCTGTAACTACTTTCGGCATTCTGGCAGCTGCCCTCTAAGCTGGAAAGAATGTCATTATACCCATACACAAACCTGGGAAAATAGAGATGTCCTCAGCATCGTCCACTAATAACCTACTGAATTTCAAAGGACTCCAAGAAAAGAAACTCATAGCCTACATCACTCTTACATAAAACTGGGGTACCCATCTACTGATGGTGAAGAACTAATTGAAGAAACAATGATACCCGCCAAAATCATTAGGGCCAAACACGTAACCATTCCCGACGGTACGATAGAAAGTGAAAACGCTGCAAAGTCCTTGTCACATGGGTTTATTATTCTATTGGGCATACCTACAGAAATGCTGGCTGTTCATTTATTGTTGCTTTCATGTAAAATAATTGAAATAGCTATTTCTGATGGTTTCCACCAATTTTGGCCCCCAAAACTTGAATTAGGTACGCTCCTTTTTTTCTCCAAATTATCTTTGATCATTGGTAGTGCCATTTAATCGTCTTGATCCACGTGTTGACACTTTTCCTAGTGTTATTCTACAAATTGATGGTGATTTCAGACGATTTCGCAGGTTTTTGACTCATAAAAAATCAATTTTGGGAGCTGAACATCTGGTACAACCTCAATTTTCCACTCCTTGGTCAAAATCGACTTCATATTCGGTCTTCTCGTCCCCAAAAACGTGGAAAACGATACCTCAAAAGCTCATTTTACTAACATGTTACTAAAACACAAAAAGTACCTATTATTATATACATTTTCACTCATAACACCCCTGGGTATATTCCGATCGGGCTGAAAAGTTTCGGGACACAACTAGGGCCCGAATGGAGCATGTTTGCGAAAGAACGAATTTTTTAGACCGAAAATGAAGCCAGTACACGTGATACGGCGGACGACGGACGGACATAGCATTTTTGGAATCTACGCACCTTGAAACGGAAAAGAAAAAATTTTGAGGGGGTGTTATAAAAATTTTTTGCTGAGCGAATACATAGGTGTATTATTCGAAGAATAATAAACCAAAAACAGGTACATGTTTCATTTCTTTTGACGCCCAGGATCTTTCCGAACACAAGATCTGTTGACGGTGCGCGCTGCAAAGTTGATCTGTACATACCTCCAGTTCGTATATCCTCACTTTGCCACAGAGTTAGGCATGTACATTCCCAATGTCGTGACGGATTTCGATGCCTCCAGTTGATGTCTCCAGTATGACTTTTAGCCTTTATCTACGCATCTTTTATTAGTAGATACGACCCGCTCAAGAAAATGCTGTACATTTCTTTCAGGCGAATGCTTGCAAATCATCACAGGAGGCTTTGAAAAAGTGTCCAAACGGGATGTACTCTGAAATCAAGTACGATGGCGAGAGAGTGCAGCTGCATAAGCAAGGCAACGTCTTTAAATATTTCTCCAGGAGCTTGAAACCTGTTATGCCGCATAAGGTGATCCCCGCCATTCCAAATTTCTTCAAATGACAAATCCTGCTATCAGAGCGCATAGCTTTTGTGATATTTATAAAACAGCGTCATCTTTAAAGGTTGAAATGCATAAATTGTTTTGCCGTTGCATATTGTGTCTTGGGGTTAGCTGCTAAGGGTTCAATATAAATTTCACCAGTTTCCTAAGGGTGATCTAGTCGTTGCTTATGCGAACGTGATTATCATGAAAATATGTATATCTTGAGTATAGTTAAGAACTGATTATAAGTCTCATAACATTTTCAACATACCACGCTATTGGTTCAAACTTTTAAAAAAAATTAAATACTTTCCAAGTAAGACAATTGTAACTATATGTGATTATAGGTAAATCTCAATAAACAGGGTTAGAGGAGGGGGGGGGGCAGACTGCACAAAAGGCACTGCCTTGGAGCAATGTGTGTGCAACATTTCAGCTTGATCCGTAATGTCTGTAAGGCAGTACCCCTCTCAAAGCAATGTGAAGAACAACAATGGCGTCAACTAGAAAAACTTCCATAATCAAAAACTAGAAAAATAGCGATTTTCAAACTTCCATAACTGCGGCGTTTGATGACCCCGAGGGTTGAAATTTGGACGCTCCCGGGTCCCTAGATATCTTGTTAACGTGTTTTCCCTGAAAAAAAACTTCCGCACTTCCTTTTTGGCACATTTGGCATGGTAACTCCCAAACCAATCAAACCGTCTTTGAAGAAAGTAAAAGGTAGTAAGTAGTACGTAGGTAATTAGGTATTCAAATGTTGCGGAATACGGTAGATAACAGAGAAGTGGTCAGTCCCACCTACGTTTTGCGCCAAATGCGCAAATTTATTCCAAATCCTGGCTCAGGAAAAGTCGTTCATGAAATTGGGCACCGTCGTCTCCCACCATCGTCACCGTCGGAATCAGTAGACCCATCATTTAGACGCCGAATCTATAATAACCCAAAGTTAGCAGCAAACACTAGCCCAAAACCCACGTTTCTTACGTCAAGTTTCTGAATCAGTCAAATTTCGGTTACCGGTGTTCCCGTTCCAATGTTTGGAGCACCAGAATTATTTGTATTTCTTCAGAGTACCTACTTCGCCGGTTCTGCCACTATCCCGCTGTTTTCCGGTGCTTGTTAATTCGAGCCAAATTCGAACTGAACAATTAGGGTTTGTGGCGGATTCCGAAGTTGATATACCTACATATGGCATTGCTAACCACTTTGTCTACCTCTCGTCGGGCGACACCGGTAAGGACAATCCCAAAACGAGGTTCAGTCCGTTCCAGTGGGTATACCTACATAACCCACATAATCAATCCTCCTTTGTTTATTCTTGAGCTACAATATTTGGTCTCTTCCACTACATTATTCTATCATTTACAGTTGTTCTGTAAGGTTATATCGGTGTCTTCGTCTCCTCATCCACTGGCCCACCACACATCTAATAAATTAGTGAGAGCACCAGAGCAATTAGATAGGTATGTTTCCTTCTATCAATAAATTATTAGTTAATGATGATTTCATGGAATTACGCTTATGCTATGAAATAGTTAGCACTTCATTCAATTCCAGACCCAATTATATACTTCCGACTTTATTAGGTGTTGTTGTGCATTATTAGGCCCTTGTGTGTGAGTCGAAGGAGGATCCAACCTATCGACATGAGGGCATGAAGTGCCCTGTTTGAAAATCCCTTGAAACTCTATCTTCAAAGCCCTATACTTCTCCGTGTTGAGCTGGATACCTGACACGTTGAATCGTGAGTTTTGACGGCATTCTACGTCCTACGAAATAAGGTGTCGGTCGCTCGTGTGGTTACTGTAGGTGATTGCATTTATCTAGATCAACCTTTCAACACCCATATTCATGAGGTATCCCTAATACATACCTCTACTTCATTTTCGGAGCTTTTAGGCTCAAGAAACTGAATTACCTCTAAAATCTCTCACTGATTCCACAATCCTCAAGCACATGACCTCTGCAATCCAATTTTTTACATAATATACCTACATTCTTCATTATGATTTTATCAAACTTGGTATAACAAACTATATTGACTATTATCATGTGACTATTAAAGTTCTCAAAATGCAATACATTTTTTGGCTATAAAGATCACAGGTGTGCGCCGACTTAGTTTTGAACCACTATAATTGAACATAAATTACTATCATAGAAATAAATAATAAGATATGGATTACACTAAATAAAACCAGGGTATAGTAAAATAATATTGTGTAGGTCTGGTGAGTTATGAGTTTTGGGGGTGTTTATTTTTCGATATTTCAAAACATCAAAACGGGTCGATATGTCTGAGTTTTTGTGTTCGCAAGTCTCACGTGGATTCCAGTAGACTCAAAATTTCTGTTGCTTTTTATCTACTATAATAGTAACCAATTTACAACCACTAGGATGTTTTGTACAATAAAGCTATCGTTTAGAAAAAAATAAAAAATAAAAAAGGAAGTGTGCTAGTGGTAGGTAGTTAGGTACCTACCTACCTATTTATGGTGTTCCCTAACCATGGGTAAGCTTGAGCTGATCGGTAGTGCTGTATGTAATATAGGAAGTACTGAAGAAATCCATATTATGAGTAGATACGTTGATTAATATTTCAGTAAGTATGACGCCTTGCGTGTAAGGACCTATACCTACTTTGCACCCTCACCTACCTTGTACGCAAACGGGGTGGGTCCACATACTGAATATTAATACTTGAAGTTCTTGAATGAAATTTCAAGCTGATCATGAATGCGCCATATTAGTTGTCGCTGAATGGTCCTTACTCACTTTTTACGTTACAAAAATTCGTTTTTGAATGTTAGGGTTAGAAAATACAAAAATACCATACGCTCAGGTTTAATTTTAAAAGAACGTACCTTGCAGGAAATTGGATTCTAAGCCTAATAGGTATCAGATTTAGACACGCTGATTTCATCATTCTTCAAGGAAAAAATTAGCACACTACGAAGGTTACAATAGCCTATCTCAAATTTACATTTAGATACATAATTTTTCAATTTTCGTTCCGTATCGAACCTGATGTTCATGTTTTGTCAATAAAAACTGTAAGTTATTCGTGCACATATTATCGGAGTATTCTACAATGTACGAGCATGGTAGCCCATAAAATACTTGTATTGGTTGTTTACTGACATAGGTTAAACTGCATGATTTCAAGAAACCGTATAGGTAAGTACATAAAACCTACATATCCCTGCCTATTCACTAATTAATTACTGGTCCCGTTCAATGCTGAGCTAAGTCTTTCAGATTGCGGCTTACCATAGGTCAGTGTCTATTGTTGTTTTTCAGTTAGCAGTCGGCGGAAATTCATTTACTTCATACTGATGTTTACTGATGCCAAGTGAGATTGATGGTAGCCAACTAATGGTATTACTATTCACGAGTTAAGCCCAAAATAACTTGTATTATGCTTTCTCAAGAATTCATTCACTCCCAACAATAGTGGGTTACATTAAACTTGTAGGTAGGTACCCTCTAATAAGACGCACGGAGTCCTATAAGACACCGCGTAGTTTAGTCCACGTTGGCAGGTCTATCGTCTCAGTAACTTGCCAGTTCATACGTATGATCAAAGCATGGAGCATCTCCAGTGACGCACCCCGTCTCATTATCCATTTTAGAACTAAAATTGGTTCGGTATATCCAATAAATTATGTCACTTTCTAATTGTTACTTAAATGAATATATCCCTGAAATGGAACGCTGGAATGTTTTATGTTGTACCTATGACAGTAGCCAAAGAAGTACGTAGTCTGTGCGTATGTATAATTTTATATGCCTAATGAATGAAAATATATTGTATCATTCGGCCGAAGGAGTAAGCTGATGAATATGTTTTTAGAGATTTCAACCATATCATGTAAACCGCTTGACCAATCGTGTTGAAATTTTGAACGCACCCTTATATATTTATTTTAAATACACCATAAAAACATATGGTCCAGAGTAATCCATGGATTACATGGCACGGCCTTGGTACTATGGGTGGAATTAGTTATCCGCGTTAATAGGGAGGTAGTATTTTGTAGAATAGTTCGAATGGGAGGATTTTTTCAATTAACAATCCGGATCACTGGGAAAATTAAGAAGCGGCATTCCCCGTATTAAGAAGGTCTGAACATACATGGAACTTTAGAGACTATTGGACCAGATTAAAGAAAGATGGTTTGTTTGGACCAGTACCATTGGGTTGTGGGTTATGGTGGTTCAACGGGTTTCACGTTTGCACATGCGCAGTCGCTACAACTGATACGAATGCGATGAAATTCATATGGGACCAACTAGGACCTAACCCTGAACTACCATCAAAATTTTAGCCTAAAAACGGATTTGTATTCTGAACGAATTTTCTAAAAATTTGCTTACAGAGTTTACCACCTAAACTTTTTAACCCGTTACAATAGCTAAACCTTCTTCTTAACGTTTCGCTAGAAAAAATGTTTAATCCAATTTAATGTAAATCTTTACATTTAATATAAAGCTTTAGCTTCCCGTGTAGGTGGGTAGTGCCTGTAATAGAAGATTTTCATTGAAAACAGGCAAGTATTTTATTTTGGAAAATGCTCGATTAACACATAAGTAATTCAACCTTTTACCTTCATATAACGCTAAGATAGTACATAACTGGGTACTTCTATTCGTTCTTATCAAAATTTGGAGTGCATCAATTTTACAAGTATTTTCTGCAACTTTGAAGGAATTCATTGCTGTTTTTTGGTCTATTTCGACCTCTTGATTTAATATTTAAAGCAATTGCCTTTGCGCATTGAACTAACTTGGAATCCTATATTCGAACATTTCACTTACTAGGAGATAACCTGTCCGACTTCTTCCAAGCTTGATAAGTATTAGGGGAGTGGTTTATTCTTATTATATAAGAAGAATAATATGAGAATGAACCACTCTTTTATAGATATATAACCTGCTGTAGTAAAAATAGTGGCAACACCTCCTATACAGGGTGTTTCAGCTAATATGCTCCTCATCCCCCAGTTGTGTAACAATAATTTTAGACAAAATTTCCAAAAAATGTTCACCCCCTTATTGGGGGAGGGCTCTCTTGGGGAAGCACGATGGTAGGTATTGACCACAGAAAACAGTGACCTACGCAGAAGGGGCATCTATACAGGTAAATAATAAACCGTTGTGTATTAATTTGCAGCGTTTTTTATCGTAGGATTCTAATATGACATTTTTGCGCACGTGCTCAATATAGGTACAATAACTTCGTTTTTTCGAATGGGAACCCCTGTTTCTTATTACAGATTCGAATTCTACGTAAAATTGCATGACAAAATGACCCGTCATTCGAACGGCTGAGTGCGCAAATACGCTCAAAATGTTGGATAAACGCAAAAATCCAGTTCCATGAGTAAAGTAATCTACCAAGTGTGATACATGATTTTACCTAACGTGTTTTTCACTCTGAATAACGTAGTGATGTTCATTTTTCGATTTGCGCAAAACGGGTTGTTGCAAGCTGAAAAATACCCCAAAATCATGTCATGTTAGTTAGGTTATTTTATTATTGATTTTAGTATTATTATTGACTAAGGGGCATTTTGATAAAGGGAGCATGGTGTTGTTCATACAACTAGTCACTGTAGAATGAAGTGAGCTGATCGCCATCGCGTTACTATCTAAACATTCAAAGTCACTATGATAATTAACTGTAGGTATAGATAGGGTTACCAGACAAACTCTTTTTATAGTAGGTATATGTATTCTTTTTTAGATCCTTTCCTCTATACTCTTCTCTTTTTTCTTACCAGAGCCTTATATACTCTTTTTTCAGTAGACAGAGAAGAAAACTTGAAAAAAGTAATGATGACCTACCTATAGCCTTTTGCTGAATACCTTGATCAAACCTAAAATCGCCTCTTCTATCTCCACCACCACCGTACACTTTATGGTCCCTTTCTACAGCCAACAGCCATTTAAGAAGAATGAGATGTTGGAGTTTGTCCTCGTCCTCACTCCTAGGTGATTGTAGTCAAACGTTGGGGCCAAAGCCACCAAGAGGGAAATGCAAATAATGTCGCGATTTTCAATACTGGTTTGTGTAGGTACTACTTAATATCAGTATTGATGAAACTATTGTTTCCCTAAGTCGCTTGTAAAATGGAACTGAAATAAAAAGGGATACCTCATAGGTACTAATGAAGAAAGCAATAAGTAAATCATTGTTGTACGTACCTACCTTTATTTATAGGCAACTTGCCTGAAAATAAGTTTTATATAGAAAGTACCCAGTATTAGGGTATATTCTGACATTCGGATCGTTATAGTCTTTTTTTCCGAGGGATATCTGGTAACCCTAGGTGTAGATATTATACAGGGTCTCTCTGCTGCAAACCCTTAATATGGCATATCCTTTTCCACTATTACTTGTCAATGCTAATATCTGTTTTTGTAAGAAAAATTACGGAAGGCCAAATAATTCGAAACTATTTGGCCCTCTCTAATTTTTCTTCGAAACTATAATTCGAAACGATAATAATTTGGAACTATAATAGTAGGGTTACGTGTGTTCCGACTTCCAGCACTAGAATAATTTCGCTTCCATAACATATGAAAATTTGTAATTAAATTTTATACTTACTCGGTCAATCACATATGCACTGCTGCTAATTTTTCTTCGAAACTATTTTCGAAACCAAATAGTTCGAAACCAATCCGAAACTACCTACATAATTCGAAACCAAAATAATTCAAAACTATACTTAATAGTAGCGTTACGTGTGTTCCGACTTCCAACATTAGAATAATTGCGCTTCCATAACATATTGAAAATTTGTAAGTAAAGTTTATACATACTCGGTCAATCACATATTTATGCACTGCTGCTGATGACGTGCCAATAGATCATCACTAGATAACAAACCCATAAAACATACCAAGCTCTGGAATAGAAATCTTTGTGAATTAGAATTGGTTACCACGGTGATGGTTATTATGTAGAAGACTGCCAAAGAATCCAACAAACAGACACGCAATAAAACCTCCGTATAGATTTGAAACATTTATTCAACAATAATTTCTCAATATTTTCAACAATATTTTCAAGATTGTCGTACGTTCATCTTGGTTTCGCCTGATTTGTCGATGCCCCGAGGTTAACATGGAGAAACATTCTGCTGCCGAGTCAAGTAAATTAGAGTAAACTGACAAGAAATTATCAAGAGGTGCAGAAGACAGAACAGACCAACAATATAGCAAAACATATAACAGTATCGACGCCTTCGGAATAATATTTGAAGCGCACCGTTTCATAACCAGCTATGAGAAATTCAAAAATTGCTGCTTCGATCATTAAACGCATGTAAACAGGAAACACTGGTTTAGTGAAACGTAGACGTCTCTGGATAGCGATCAGACGGGAAACCGTATTTTTGAACAAAACTTTGTCGTACAGTAGGTACCTACGCGATAAACTCTGATTGAGACAGCAACTGTGTAAGTTATCATTACAACCAAGTACAAATAGTCAGATAGTCTTCCAGTGCATAGAAAATTCAATTGTATGAATAGGGACTAGGGAGCAATAAAGTGATAAGTAGACACAAACTGATATTATTATGCGAACATTAGACATTCTAGAAGGGGGATCAAGGCTCAACAGGGACCCACCTAAGCGTAAAAGGATATTCATATGCGTTTGGAGGGATGGGCTGTGTGGGGATTGCATTGTGATACTTCTGGAATGTGAGCGGTTGGTATTGACCAGATAGGTAATGGGGCTGAAAATGCCTCTATATAATGAAGGAGTTATTAATATAACAGCTGTAAAATATTATTTGGGTGGTTATTGATTACATCGTCGTTGAATGGGTTGTTATTCTGTAATCGACTAAGTAAGTTTCATGGTGTCTATCATAAAGTCAAATAAACTATGTGCCGCACTTTATTTTTTATAGTCAGACTAAGTTGAAATAGGGCCATAATAGTAAATTTATAACTCTAGAATACCTGTACAGTTATTCGACCACACATAACTACACACGGGTGTAGACCACCCCACTCTTTAAAAATGCTGAAAAGATTTTTATTCAACATCATATATTTAAATATATTTTGCACGAGCAAAATAACGAGAAGAATTACTCATTGCGTACCTACACAACAAAAGCAACTGTTTCCACAAATGGTGGGGAATTTTTGTCAAAATTTTGTTTTTGAAAAAAATATGCTGAACTGTTGGAAAAATGGTAGCTGGAAGCCCATTTTCAAAAATAAGCTTTATTTTATAAATGAGGGTGACAACGTAAAAACGCTGCAAAGTCCTTGTCACATGGGTTTATTATTCTACTGGACATACTCACAAAAATGTTCATTTATTGTTTATTTCATGTGAAATAATTGAAATATCTATTTCTCATGGTTTTCACCATTTTTGGCCCATAAAAATCGAATTAGGTACCTACGCTCCTTTTTTTCAATTTATCTTTGCTCAATGGTAGTGCTATTTAATCGTCTTGATCCACGTGTTTATGCTACTTCCAGTGTTGTTATACAAAATTATGGTGATTTCAGACAATTTCCCAGGTTTTTGACTCATAAAAAATCAATTTTGGGAGCTGAACATTTGGTAGACCCTCGATTTTCCACTCCTTGGTCAAAATCGACTTCATATTCGGTCTTCTCGTCCCCAAAAACATGGAAAACGATACCTCAAAAGCTAATGTTACTAACATGTTACTAAAACACAAAAAGTACCTATTTTTACACACATTTTCACTCATAACATCCCTGGGTATATTCCGATCGGGCTGAAAAGTTTCGGGACACAACTAGGGCCCAAATGGAGCATGTGTGCGAAAGAATGACTTTTTTAGACCCAAAATGAAGCCGGTACCTACACGTGATACGGCGGACGGCGGACGGACATTGCATTTTTGGAATCTATGCACCTTGAAACGTAAAAGAACAAATTTTGAGGAGGTGTTATAAAAATTTTTTGCTGAGCGATTACATAGGTGTATTATTCACAGAATAATAAGTAAACCAAAATGTGGCAAAAAATGATCATCGGACTGGCTGTAGGCCCAAGGAGGCAATGGTTCTCAATGCTGCCAACAACGAACAACCCAATATTAGAAATGGCAAAGCTTAGTAGCAACCTTCAAGAACCTTTGCCGCGATTCGTGAACCTCCCCTTAATGTGATTTTGAGGACGTGTTTTTTAAATTATTTATACATTATTTGCGGTTCCACCCATCCATTTCGGTTTTTACATCGTCCATCGTGATGCACTAATGTGTTCATGTTTGAGTTTACTA
The DNA here is from genome assembly GCA_954871275.1 of Leptopterna dolabrata. Classification (NCBI taxonomy): domain Eukaryota; kingdom Metazoa; phylum Arthropoda; class Insecta; order Hemiptera; family Miridae; genus Leptopterna; species Leptopterna dolabrata. The sequence continues at coordinate 47,555,801 of OX940978.1, read as the reverse complement.
GCGGGGAACTAGCGCTAGTTTTCTAGCGGGAAATTCAAATTTCACAGTTTTCCACCTAGACTGTCCGATAAACACCTCATTATGTGGTCAGTAAGTATTAATTTCTGTATTAGACCTTAATATTAGACCGATAAACACCTCATTATGTCGTCAATAAGTATTAGAACTAAATTTGGCCAAACAAAATTACACTTTGGAAATGGATATTCATCATATGGATGTACTAATGTAGTGTGGATACTACACGAGTACCTCGCTAACTGTTGTTGTTGGCGTGGGGGTATGTTTTGAAATTTCAATACACGCTAATGCGAGTAGGGACGGCCTGAGGAGTGACGAGAAGGCTACTTTTAACGTCACTCTTCACAGCTTTTGTTTACCAACTGGCATTTTTTGTCTAATTCTTTATACATACTTGAAAAATAAATTCAATTAATCGTGTCTATTTTATGAGCAAGTTTCTTGGGATTTTCCTCCTTTCCTGTGCACGGTAAGGGTAATAAGCTAATAACGTTTGTCAATAAAGGGGATTAACCCCTCTCCTGATCGGATTTAGATTATATCTGTCTAATCGCGCCCTGCCTAGGTTTCTAGTGAGACCAGTGGTCTAGTGAAACGTCTGTTTCCTTGGCTTGTAGCTTGTACTAAGTTGTATTAATAGTTGAGGTAGACATCAAGGTTACTCGTACTTACCTACTTCGAACTCTGATTTATAGATTTTTACGATCAACTACTTGGTTGTTGAAGTCTCGAGAGTCAGAAACCCAGTGTTCGTGTTTCATAGCAATTCTACTGTCTAATAATTTTGCGAGTTTATTCGATCTACCAGTGAATAATTTTATGACCTGATTTTTAGATGGGTGACGGTAATACATCTTCGATCCAGTATCGTTGGTACGTAGATCGAGCTAAAACGGGGCGAGCAGGGTGCAAGAAATGTAAGCAAACAATTGAAGCCAAGGCACTCAGAATGGCAAAAGCAACTCCTAGTCCGTTTGGCTCGGGAGAGCAAATGATGAAGCAGTGGCATCACTTAGACTGCATGTTCCAGGTAATATATATGTTTGCATTTGTGGATTGAACGGATTGCAGATGCAGTTCACGGATTACGGTTTATTATGCGATAACATACGTAGGTGACGTGTGGCGTATTCATAGTACATTCCTGTTAGGGGACTCAAATATAGGCTGTCCAGTCTGTTAGCAGTGGCACCACGTTGGAAGGTGATGCCATCTGGGTGTGCCAAGAACCACCGGATAGAAATCGATCATAAATATGGTACAGTGGAATCCCGGTTTTTCGTAATCTCGGTAAAGTGAAAATCCCGGTGGTTCATAATAAATAAGAGTTTGTTCTATACAAAAATGGTGTAATTCGAAAGAGTTGAGAAAACGATGGATTTCGGCCCCCTCAATAATAATTCGTAATAAATTGTCGACTGAATCCCGATAAATCGTAGTTTTGTGTTCCCAAACGTATTATAATTTGTAATGGCTAGGCTGTTCTTGGCCTCCCGCTTCTCCCCTCAGCCCACGATGTTTACATTTAATAATCCGATGTTTAAATTTGACATGGTAGCTACCTACCATGTCAAATCATGATCAAGGTATGTATGTAGGTATTTATATACCTACCTACTTTGTTACCTACAATAAACTTGCGTATTTGTTTTTATAGCCGGTAGCCCAACGTTTTTGAAAAACGCTGCAAAATCCTTGTCACATGGGTTTATTATTCTATTGGACATACGTATAGAAATGTTGGCTGTTCATTTTTGTTTCTTTCATTTGAAATAATTGAATTGGCTATTTCTGATGGTTTCCACCAATTTTGGCCCCCAAATCACGAATTAGGTACGAATTTTTTTTTTTTTGGTCAAATTATCTTTGATCATTGGTAGTGCCATTTAATCGTCTTGATCCACGTGTTGACACTTTTTCTAGTGTTATCATACAAACTGATGGTGATTTCAGACGATTTCCCTGGTTTTTGACTCATAAAAAACGAATTTTGGGAGCTGAACATTTGGTAGAACCTCAGTTTTCCAATCTTTGGTCAAAATCGACTTTATATTCGGTCTTCTCGTCCCAAAAACATGGAAAACATACCTCAAAAGCTCATGTTACTAAAACACAAAAATTACATAGTTTTATACACATTTTCACTCCCATGGGTATATTCCGATCGGGCTGCAAAGTTTCGGGACACAGCTACCGCCAAAATGGAGCATGTGTGCGAAAGAACGAATTTTTTAGACTGAAAATGAAGCCGGTACACGTGATACGGCGTACGGCGAATATTTGGAATCTACGCATCTTGAAACGGAAAAGAAAACATTTTGAGGTGTTATAAAAATTTTTTGCTGAGCAAATACCTATGTAGGTGTATTATTCACAGAATAATAAACCAAATGAAGGATTTGAGTCAACTCGGTAATTCGTAGTTTTATTTTTTCATCCTCCTAATTCGTTATCCCGGCAATTTGTAAGTCAGGGGAATTCGGAATATTGGTCTGGTCTCTTGACATTATGGATTATCTTGACTCTACTGGGTTCTGAAAATGAGGGGATTGAACCATCCAGGATTGAGTCCAGAACTGTGTCTGTCCAAACACAGGCTGATGATTTCGAACGGATAACCTGTAGCATTGTAACCTTCCACATAAGCTGAAGGTAGAAGCATCGAGTGCGCATGTCCATTATCCACAGTCCTCAAAAAAATCCATGGCTTTTAGAACTAGTCCCGAACGGTCCTGGACTGTCTGTCCGAACAGCCAACTCTCGATCCAGGACTAATTCTGGTGCTGTTCGAACACACACGGTGGTGGGGGGGTGGGGTGGCTTGGATAGAACTGTCCAGAACGGTCCAGGACTGTCTGTCCGAAGGAACCTAGTGTTTCCTACAAATGGTGGGAGGACTGTGTGGAAAATATGGGTCCTTTCGAAGATCTGAGAGAAGTGTCAAGAAGTTCTTATTATGAATAGTGCCCATATTTTTTAAAGTGATGACTTGGGTAGTATAAATATCTTGAAGGACTGGTGTCTTTCTACTCTAGCTATTTATCAATATTCACGATACACGTACATTTTTTCTAGGTTTTTTCCAAACAGAGAGCAAGTACAGCTAAAATTGAGTCCGTTGACGATATCGGAGGTTGGGATTTATTGTCAAAGGAAGATCAGGAGGAAGTTTTGTCTCGTTTTTCAAATCCCGATGGTAGGTACATATTTTTTCATTTGCCCCTTGAGCAAGTGTGTAAGTAAGTACATGAAGCATATGAAGTTCCAGTCAAGTAGCATGACTTCGATGGGCTATTTTCGAAGTAGGTAACGTGGTTGGTGAACTTTTCAACTTACCCAATGTAAAAACATAGCCAAGTATAAATATAAAAATCCCAATTTGAACTGTTTATCATGCTGTAACGCTTGCTTTCAAAATGGTAAATTTCTGGCTATTTACCATTCTAATTCATTTTTTGTAAGTTGGATATACCTATATATTCGTAGCAATGCTTTTTTTACCCACATAAATTCAAACACGACCCACTTTTCTCATTCCAGAGTTGCTGAGCTTTAAACTCAAATTTCCTTAGTGATTTGACTACATACAAAAATTTTGGCGAAAATTAATATTTTTTGTTATTATTGCTGACAAGGTCTCGTCATGTTTTTATGATAGTCTGGAAGAACTTACTTATCAAATCTAGGGATGGATTTGTCATACCTATACTCTGGGGGGTGCGGGTTACCCCGTGGGGGGTAACACGTCGTATGTGCAAACTGGCGATTTTTCTGAGAGCTAAAATGAGGTTTCACTACACTATCTTTCTTACCAGAAAATATTTTCCGAACCGGAACGTTTCTGTTGTTAAGAGCTCGAATTTTCGCATTTTTAATTGCCAGTTCGAGATCTTTGTCTTGGGTCCAAAGAGCACTTAGTTTGATCCCTGAAGTAAAAATATTATAATTTTGAATTGCATGGTTGGATTTGAAATGTTCTGGTACCTATGGATTTGTATCGAGAACATTTTCAAATACCTATGTGTTTATTTTATGTTTGAATTATTTTGAGCTATTTCAATGCTTTTTTCGTTGCTTTTCCAGCCTGTTGCTTGAAACATTTTTGAGCGTAGTTTATTCATTATTAGTTACTGTATTTCATGTGTGCTGCGTTTCCCTTCTCTTGTGATTTCTGCGTACAGAGATTCGCAAGCGGAGAAACCCAGTCCCAGATGCACCTGCTGCAAATCCGAGTGGAACAGTCCCCCCCACCACCAGCCCAGCGAAGAAAACGTCTAAGATCCAGTCTGTCGAGGTTTCTGTCAACCAAACAACCAGCAAAGTGCTCCTCGGCCACAGAGATAATAGTTTTCGGGAGCTCAGAAGGTTATGTGCTGAAATAGCGAACACCCCTGGGTACCTCGACAAAACCGACGTTGTCAAGAAGTTCATCACTCATGGCACTGATGGAGGTAGATGAGTACCCATGAAAATACCATTAACACCATTAAGTCATCAAACGTAGTGAATGAACCATGATATTTCAAGGATGATTGTTATTTTCAGATACATTCAAAGGAGATTTGCTGTTAACAGTCAAGCTTTTGCTTCCTGGTGTTATCAAACGAGTGTACAATCTCCAGTCCAAACAAATTGTTAAACTTTTTAGTAGGGTAAGTTTCCTCCGATGCCATACCTCGGCTAAGGGTAGCTGTAGTACTTACCGTACTATAGTTAATACCCTCCATGGTGACTTCAACGTTCAAGCTGTGTTTCGTTTGTTTAGTTATAACAATTTCTAAAACTTATTTGTTCGCCAGATTTTTGGGACTGATCAGGATGAAATGCTGATCAGCTTAGAACAAGGGGACGTGGCTGAAACCATCAGGGAGTTCTTTGAGAAGAGCCAGAAACTCCAACCCGCCAAAAAGAGTAATATTACTTTGCAAGAAGTCGACACGTTTCTGGAGTACCTCTCAAAACTCACCAGAGAGGAAGATCAAATCAGCCATTTTACCAAAATAGCAGCAAAGTAATAACATTAGCTTTCAAGAATTGGAAGAACATAGTTAACACCTTTAAGTAAAGTAAATTTAGGCAATCTTGCTACAATACATAAATAACGAGGTACTTATGGTACTAAATACTGAAGTGCAGGTAGGTACCTTCTATACATCTTTATTTGTATATATACACAACATCCAATACCTCAATACTAAATTAAATATTGATAATGTCTTCTGTAGGTGCACTGCCAATGACTTGAAACTCATAATCCGCCTCGTCAAACACGATTTGAGGATATATGCTGGGGCGAAGCACATGTAAGTATACTAACCGCATTAGAAATGTAGAAATCATACCCTACCCATGAACAATGGGTAGGTAGGTATCCGTCTACTTTTAGAAAAGACATCAGTCAGTATTCACTAAATCCATGCAAATTCTCAAGACCTCCGATATTTTTTGTTGAATTACAGTAATTTTATGGTAAACGGAGATATTGTCTGTTGTCACATATTTTATACAGTTTAGATGCAGTCCATGAAGACGCATATCAAGCTTTCCAGGCTTCGAGGGATATCAATTCTATAATAAACAAGGTTGGCTCTTCAAATTCTCCCGATAAAGCAAAAAACATGGAAGTGGATCTCAAAGTACTGGTTCCGATTTTGCCAATGCTAGTAAGTAGAAAGTTGTGCCTATATTATAGTACATTCAACTATATTATAGTTGAATACAGCAACTGATTATTATTATGATTGGAGCTTTAGCAGTAGCTTTTCAGCTTGTATAGTCATTGTATTATGGTAGTCAACTGTTTGAGGAGAGGATTCATTAGGAAGGCCTTTGAATGTGAATCTTTTGTGGTAAAAATGGAATTTAATTACCTATAGATGTTGAATGACCATCGAGATGTAAGCAGTTCCATAGACTTCAGTTGTTACTGCAAAACCTTTATCCGGATGGACTGCCGCATATTTAGGACCTTAAGTGCATTCCGTAAACCCAACAAATCGGCGTTTAGACATAGAAGAATAGCAAAGAAAACCTTGATGATAGGCTCGTATGATTGAGGTAACAGGGAACCGCTAGTTAGACTCAGGAGCAACAAACATGGTGCTCCTAGCGGAAAAACGAATTAGTTCAGAGCCCCAACAGTCGGATTTGATGAAACTTTCATTGAAGTCCCACCACCAGAGACAGATTTTTCATGTACCGTCTGAGGTCGGTTCTGAAGATTCTACTTTCCTGCTTGACTCCTTGCCTAATTCATTGTAGACCATAGTCCTTTTTTTTTCATCCATATCATTTGCGAAGCTGGTGACCATGCTGTACCACGAGTCACTAACGTTGGAGGTAAGCCCAAAAAGTATTGATGGACGAACGCTTGCACAGAGGTGGAGAGAGAGGAAGCTAGCCTGCAGTACATACAAAAACAATGGAAACTTCAACACCTTCATAGAAGCTTAGCACTGTACAGCCTTGGCCAGGAAAACTCTGAATGCTGCACAGTCTCCTTTCGGGCGTTCTGCGAAGTTTTAAACAGAACAACGCCTGTCAAGCAAATTTGGAACCAAATCAACACCCTCTAGTAACCAAGAAAGTAGCTGGCATTCAGAAGGGCCCGACTGGATCGAACCCCCTCCACAAGCATACAAAACCACAGCAGCTCTACAAAATGAACAGTTAGAAACGCAGATACATATCCAGGGTTGGACATAATGCCATGCAAAGTAGTATTAAAACTCCCACTTTTCTACCAGCAAAAGCTCTTAAGTTTCTGTAACTACTTTCGGCATTCTGGCAGCTGCCCTCTAAGCTGGAAAGAATGTCATTATACCCATACACAAACCTGGGAAAATAGAGATGTCCTCAGCATCGTCCACTAATAACCTACTGAATTTCAAAGGACTCCAAGAAAAGAAACTCATAGCCTACATCACTCTTACATAAAACTGGGGTACCCATCTACTGATGGTGAAGAACTAATTGAAGAAACAATGATACCCGCCAAAATCATTAGGGCCAAACACGTAACCATTCCCGACGGTACGATAGAAAGTGAAAACGCTGCAAAGTCCTTGTCACATGGGTTTATTATTCTATTGGGCATACCTACAGAAATGCTGGCTGTTCATTTATTGTTGCTTTCATGTAAAATAATTGAAATAGCTATTTCTGATGGTTTCCACCAATTTTGGCCCCCAAAACTTGAATTAGGTACGCTCCTTTTTTTCTCCAAATTATCTTTGATCATTGGTAGTGCCATTTAATCGTCTTGATCCACGTGTTGACACTTTTCCTAGTGTTATTCTACAAATTGATGGTGATTTCAGACGATTTCGCAGGTTTTTGACTCATAAAAAATCAATTTTGGGAGCTGAACATCTGGTACAACCTCAATTTTCCACTCCTTGGTCAAAATCGACTTCATATTCGGTCTTCTCGTCCCCAAAAACGTGGAAAACGATACCTCAAAAGCTCATTTTACTAACATGTTACTAAAACACAAAAAGTACCTATTATTATATACATTTTCACTCATAACACCCCTGGGTATATTCCGATCGGGCTGAAAAGTTTCGGGACACAACTAGGGCCCGAATGGAGCATGTTTGCGAAAGAACGAATTTTTTAGACCGAAAATGAAGCCAGTACACGTGATACGGCGGACGACGGACGGACATAGCATTTTTGGAATCTACGCACCTTGAAACGGAAAAGAAAAAATTTTGAGGGGGTGTTATAAAAATTTTTTGCTGAGCGAATACATAGGTGTATTATTCGAAGAATAATAAACCAAAAACAGGTACATGTTTCATTTCTTTTGACGCCCAGGATCTTTCCGAACACAAGATCTGTTGACGGTGCGCGCTGCAAAGTTGATCTGTACATACCTCCAGTTCGTATATCCTCACTTTGCCACAGAGTTAGGCATGTACATTCCCAATGTCGTGACGGATTTCGATGCCTCCAGTTGATGTCTCCAGTATGACTTTTAGCCTTTATCTACGCATCTTTTATTAGTAGATACGACCCGCTCAAGAAAATGCTGTACATTTCTTTCAGGCGAATGCTTGCAAATCATCACAGGAGGCTTTGAAAAAGTGTCCAAACGGGATGTACTCTGAAATCAAGTACGATGGCGAGAGAGTGCAGCTGCATAAGCAAGGCAACGTCTTTAAATATTTCTCCAGGAGCTTGAAACCTGTTATGCCGCATAAGGTGATCCCCGCCATTCCAAATTTCTTCAAATGACAAATCCTGCTATCAGAGCGCATAGCTTTTGTGATATTTATAAAACAGCGTCATCTTTAAAGGTTGAAATGCATAAATTGTTTTGCCGTTGCATATTGTGTCTTGGGGTTAGCTGCTAAGGGTTCAATATAAATTTCACCAGTTTCCTAAGGGTGATCTAGTCGTTGCTTATGCGAACGTGATTATCATGAAAATATGTATATCTTGAGTATAGTTAAGAACTGATTATAAGTCTCATAACATTTTCAACATACCACGCTATTGGTTCAAACTTTTAAAAAAAATTAAATACTTTCCAAGTAAGACAATTGTAACTATATGTGATTATAGGTAAATCTCAATAAACAGGCAAACAACAACATTTCGCAGGCAAACCTTCACAGTAATTCCGAAACCAAATAATCTTAATTTCTTCCAACTAATTATTGTTATTTCCTCTTCGCCTGTCAGCTCAAAAAAAACGCTGCAAATCCCTGCACAACGGTTTATTATTTTGTATAGAATACCCTTCTGTTACAGATCACAGCTCTATGTATAGATAACCCGTCTATATAATATAATATGTACTATTCTATGCATAATTATGTAGATCGCAGACCCTCCGTAGGTTAGTACCTAACCCCGTACTCGTTACTAGGTACCTACCTAAATCACGAGTTAAATGTTGCTAAAATAATTCTGCCGATGACAAACAGTACCTAACAAAAAGAAACACACATAATGAAGTTCTGAAAAGAAATTGTTGATGAGGAGTGAAAAAAGTTGCAAAAGTACCTACCAACAAACTCCAGCCCCTTCTACGTAGATGGTATAATGAACCGTTGTGTAATAATTTACCGTTGAGTAATGATTTACCGTAGTAATAATTTACCCATCAATAATACTTCAACGTTTGTTCAAGTTTCACTACCTACCAACAAACTCCAAAAGAGCCATCATTTTTCAAATTAAATAATATCACAGAACAACCAACTCGACTTCATACTCCGCCAATATAATCAGGTGATCCCTACCAATGATTGGCCGTATTCACAAATTCCTATTGTGGGCGCGTCTCTGGTTACGAGATTTGGTTTGAATTGTATACAATTTCATTCACACTGGAGTCGAAAATGCCTGTCGGTGCAAACTTCGGGGCCTTAAGCTAGGTTCACATGAGACGCAATTCCGGACGGTAGCCCGGCACGGCTATGCGTTCTGCAATGCTATTGGCCAACGCAAAATGGATTATTTCAACGCAGTGCCTTGGATACTATATCAAAATCTCCAGATACTTTCCGCTGTCGGATGCGTTGCCGGATCTGCGCGGAGGTTACTGCGCACAACTCTCTTGTTTGGTTGTTCAGCCATATTGAAATTCGACATTTATTGCGGTTTCGAGTTCGAGCAATTGTTTGTTTTTTGCGATTGCATTTTGTTATGACTCCGCTGCCATGTGAACGCCTCTGCGGCAAAAATTCCGGCAAATGCGTTGCCGTGCCGGATTGCCGGCCGGAATTGCGTCTCCATGTGAACCTAGCTTCACTGTGAACGAACGGCTGGACGTACGATGCTCCGGATGGTCTTAAAAAACTCGCAAGTTCAAGAATTATTTAAAACCGTAAAAATATTTACGTAAAAAAATGGTATAGGCGTTTTGAAAATTTCAACCCCTATTTTGAACCCCTTAGAGATGACTGACAGTAACGTCGAGCTTCGAGGACCAACTAGACGCCGAACGGAACCTATAACCCGAATTTCATCAATTTTTTTTCATGGTAACTAAGAAAAGTGGCCCGTACGGCGTACGGTGTACGGCGTACGGCGGACAGACAGAAATATTTTTATTGCAGTTTTGGATTCTACATACCTTGAAACGTAAACCATCAAATTTTGAGGGGGGGTAAGAATTTTTTTTTTTTCATGCTCGATTCCAATGGTTCATTATTGAAAATAATAAACCAATATGAGTACTCGGTCCCGTCGATAGGCACTCCTCATTCTGGGCCAGTTCAAGTATGCACACATTGATCACACCATGCAATCTGTTATTATTTTCTTTTTGTAGAATAATCTTGAATGTGGATTACAGATTACATTTAACGTTGATGGTGGTTTCAGATCAGGCATTTTGAAGAACACATTCCTCAAGCTTTTCCTCATGGTCACGATCTCGTTTTGGATAGTGAAATTTTAATGATTGACACAGTCACCGGAAAACCTCTGCCTTTTGGTTCGTTGGGAAAACACAAAGTTTGTGACTTATTTTATTTATAAACTTCGTCTTGATAAAGTGATTCATGCAAGACCGAAGAAAATACATAAAAATGTGATCCATATTGTCTTTTATTCCAGAAAAACGAGTATGCAAACGCCAATGTTTGTTTATTTGTATTTGATTGCATGTACTACAATGGGACGTCCTTATTGAACGTGTAAGTGGAGATTTTGCTGCACATTATGTCAAAATAATTTCAGTCTTCATTACCTTTCAAATCACCAATCAGTAATCTGATTTTCCAGGCCTCTTAAAGAAAGGAAAAATATCCTCCGACAAAATATGAATGAAATCCCTAACAGAATCGTGTTTTCAGAAATGGAGGAAATTCGTGTAAGTAGTAATCTCGTATAATCTCTGATCTCAGAAACATCTGTTGCTCTAGAGGTAGATGTGTAAAGGGAAAAAATGGAGTTACTGAAACGTTGATTAATTCCACACAAAAAAACAGTGAAAGTAAGTTGATTATTATTGGCTGTTGAAGTGAAATGGATTGGCGGGAAGGGGGAGGAGCCAAAGAATCTAGCTGGGGGGGTTTGCTGCACATGATGTCAAAATAATGTGCAGCAAAATACATAAAAATGGGCTCAAGTATTTCGAATTTATCTAGTACATGCACCCATCGTGCTTCTCTCAGGAAAAAAGAAAGAGACACCAAATTTCCCATCTGTGAAATATTGAATCCATTACTGGATTTATTTAGATGATGCATTAGTGGAACCATCCTTATGTTGAAATCGTTTTCATGCTCCCTAATTTGTGTCTCTAAACTTCCTACTAGTTACTCGCCACTTTAAACTTGGGTTTTTAGATTTTACCCCTTCAGATGTTGAAATTTCACCTATTTTTTTCTCGAAATGTTTGCCATAAAACAGTAGCGTGATAGTCCAAAATTTCGGTCGTCATTGCTCTACTTGGTCAGTTTGACTTGTAAGAATCCTGGTTTTCCATATTGTGTCAGTGAGATGTCCTCCATTCCATGCTGCTTTGCTTTGGTTCATATTAGGTTCAATTCATTAGGCTTGTACTATAGATTGTAAATGCCTACTTATTACTACTTGATGAAGATAAATGAGGTAAATACCTGGTCAAAAACGCAAATGGCCGACTTCCAAATTTCTGAAGTGTTATAAAATTTACTTGTCTACCTATTTCAAAAAGTTGGAAAAATACATTGTGTTATTAAAGAAATACAATAGTGAGTCTAAAAATAAGATGATTTTTGGAATATGGACGTAGAATTGTGTAATATAAGGGAACAAATGCGAAATAAAGTCTATGAAATAAGTCCTGCGTCTACGTCATAGCCAGGCTGAGTATGTGTGTGCGTGTGTAAAAGCGGTAAGGTATTATAGAGTCCTTAATCTTGATCTTGGCAGTCAAGGTCTCCACTCATTCTGTCTAGTTCTAGAGTGGTCAAGTAACGTTTGATGAAAATTCAGCTATTATATTATTTCCATCTTGATCTTGTTTATTCCGTTCTGATTTGTCCCGATACTCCTTGCGTTTTTGTGAAGCTTGAGGAGGCAGTGAAGTATGTCTACGTCATGCCCGCCTTTTTATCAAACTCACAATTTCTATTTGCTTCCCTAATTTTATGTTAACATTTTCTCGACAAACAGACATGGTTTTCGTTAACCCCAAGCAATGTAGTACGTACCTGAAAAAAAATCCTGTTTGAACTAAGTATTTACTGCACTGGTGTTGAAAATTAATAATAAGCACTTTTTTCATCTAATTTCAGAATACTATAAAACTGGAAGAAATGATGACGAAGGTATTTCGTCAAGGCTTGGAAGGATTGGTGCTGAAAGATTTGATGGTATGTCTGTTGACCACGTTTCATTCATGATTGAGGATTGTTATTTAATAGGAACTTCATCACTCAATGTTCCAGATTTTCTTGTTGTATTTTCCACTTAGTTTAAATGTTTGAGAGACAAAATATAGTTGAAAAAATTAACCACATGTGCAGAGAGTCCCATTAAATGTTCAGATGTATTGCAATTTATATAATTCACTGAACTGTTGAAGAGTCCATACGAACCTGGAAAAAGGCATTGGCTCAAAGTGAAGAAAGACTATTTGTTTGGGGGAGCAATGGCTGACTCAGCTGATCTTGTCGTTCTTGGAGCGTGGTATGGCACTGGTCAAAAGGGTAATTCATCATGTTAATTAAAATACGGCAACCTATGATTTTGTGTAAAAACATTCGAAGGTTTATTCAACTAAAAATTACAGTTTCTCACGTTGCATTTCAACCTTACTCTTGCTTAGGATTTCTTACTTAGAGGTTTAAATTTTAGGTGGAATGATGTCAGTCTTTCTAATGGGATGCTATGACGAAATCAGAAAACATTGGTGCACAGTTACCAAAGTTCACACTGGGCATGATGACAGCACTTTGGCGAGGTTGCAGGTTACTTGAATTTTCCATCCATTTGACTAAAAATTGATGTATCTATGGATACATGAAACTGTTGCATGGATTGTAACAAATCAAACTCACTATTAATACATATCGACCTGCCCTCTATTAGTCACCACTTGCACTAAACATAAGTTCCTAGTTCTATCATTGGTGCAAGTAAGGTAGGAGTAGGTAGGTACCTACTTATTAACTAGTTTGATATTATTTTCAGAAAGAGTTGGTTATGGACAAAATTAGCAAAGATCCTTCCTTAGTTCCGGTTTGGTTGAAATGTACTAAAACTATGATACCTGATTTCGTTGCTAAGGATCCGAAGGTTTGTTCACCAAAATGTTAAACAAATTATTTAATTCTATGTTTCACAAGTAAAATTTTGTTGATTTAAAAAATGAACAATAATATAAAATTATTGGGTTCATTACCTGCGTTTCTGGTTTTGACACAAAATGCTTCACCAGTTAGGTATTATGATTAATAATTATAATTTCAGAAACAACCTGTGTGGGAAATAGCGGGGGCTGAGCTCACTCAGAATAATGTGCACACTGCTGATGGCATTTCCGTCAGGTTCCCTCGAGTCACCCGAATACGTGACGACAAAGACTGGGCATCTGCTACATCCTTGTCCGAACTTCAAGTGAGTGACAGTGAATCTAGCTGGTAGGCAGGTACTTACATAGCTGGCAAACACCAGAATAGCTGACATCCAGAGTGTTGTTATAATTATTTGCAGGAAATTTATCGTAAATCAAAGGACACTGCGGACTTTACGCTTAGGGGCGCGTCCCCCTCCTCATCCATTGAAGACTCACCAAAGAAAAGCGCATCACCATCTCCTGCCAAGAAGGTCAGCAATGTTATTCATGTTATTATTATTACTGCGGCGACATGAGCAGCTTCGTAAGTTGACGTTCCCTGCATTCTTATGGTCTTCATCATGATCAGAGCAATACTTCGGGCTTTGGCATGAGCGAACCAGTGGCGGCTCTGGTAGGTAGGTAACAGCCTGTTACTAACAGGCTACCAAAACGTTGACAATAATGGTGGGGGGTTCACGAATTTTGCAGTGTTGCATAGGTACACTTATGAAATTAACTACCTACTCATTGTCCCAAGAACTCTAGGTCAGAGTTGTGATTCTAATGGGCTGACAATATCACCGCATTTCAGTTGAACACTGATCGACTTTTTCGGTGCTCAGCAAGCCCTTCAAAGTAATGATTTAATGAAACGGCCATTTGTGTTTATAAAGCCAGTATCTGGTAAAATTAGAAATAGGTACATAAAACCGCTGCAGATTACTACACAAGGGTTTATTATTTACCTGTATGGACGCCCGTTCTGCATAGATCACGGTTTTCTGTGGTCAGTACCTACCCTTGAGCTCCTCCCAGGAAAGCCGTAAATCGAGTACCTCCTGGATTTACTGGAGCCAGACGGGCAATTACTGTTTCATAAATATGCGGTGGATTCAAGGATTCTGTCATTATTATTTGTTGTTATTCATGAAGCATAACGTTTTTTCAAGTTACAAAAGTACCTATCAACAAAATCCAAAACAACCAAACCATCATTCTTCAAATAAAATAAAAATAATATACAACAAACTCCTCGATTTCATGCAGCCATGCATGATTATATTCAGCTGTCCCCTAGCAATTATATATCTGGGCTGGATTTATACCTATAGAATCATCATTATTTTCATTCACACATGTTATTCAACCTCAATTTCTCATGAACCTATGGGCCATACGAACTAAATCACTCGTGACAAAATCGTGGAAACCAATTTCAAAGAATAGAAACGGAGTTATTGGAAGGTTGTCTATTTCCCCTAATACACGAAACAAATACACTGCAATACCGGTTTTGGTGATCAAACCATCGTCAGCAACAAACAGTTACTGACGATGCGAAACGATCACCGAAACCGGTGTACAGTGTGTTTTGGTTTATTATTCTGTAAATAATTACAATGTATTCGTTCAGCAAACACTTTTTGGACCCCCCCTCAAATTTTTTTCTTTCACGTTTTAAGGTGCGTAGATTCAAAAAATGCCTTGTCCGTACGCCGTATCATCGATATCTACTTTATTTTCGGGGGACGGACATCGCATTTTTAGAATCTACGCACCTTGGAACGTGAAAGAAAAAATTTTGAGGGGGGTGTTATAAAATTGTTTTGCTGAGCGAATGCATAGGTGTATTATTCACAGATCCATTCAATCATATCATCTCCATCGCTCCATTTGGATCGATCGTCTGTGGCCAGCTTTAGAGATGACTGACAATAACACCGAGCTTTGCGGACCAACTAGACCCCAAATGCGGCCTAGAAACCAGATTTCATTAAAATTACCATACCTTCGAGAGGACTCCATCGTCACTTGCTGGAAGTGTACTGGATGCTAAGAGAATAATTTATTCCTCGACGGCCTGATCATGTCGTTACATGGAAAGCGCTGGCCTCCAATACTCAACCAGCTAGTGACGACGGATTTCTCTGGTATGTATGGTTCTAATACAGCAGAAATGACCCTCTAGATTGAATACTACCAAATGTCTAGCCTACTTTCAGCCATAGAACTGGTTCTGACAGGTACAGGACTGCCTCTCTGAACAACCAACTACCTTTCAATTCTGAACCAGTTCTGATGCCAAACGCTCAAGAAGGGGGGCCCTGGTCAGCTCTAACAGTTCGGATCTGTCTGTCCAAACAAACCTTACATATTTCTAATGTAATTTTTCCTAAACAGAGATCAAGGTCGCCCATCAGAGAAGTTTTACCTGCTAAGCTAGCAAGATATTCACTTAAGAGGGTAAGAACCTTCTTAATGAACTTCGATAACTCAAATTCAATTATGGATTTACATTTTTAATGTTTATAATAATTATTATAACTTGTTGTGCCATTACAGCGTTTTCCAGATTTGTTTGATGGCATAAAAATTCTTCCTCCGACGTTTTTGAAACCTTTCATGCTGAAGACCTTTCAAAGATACTTCGTGGCGTATCCTTTGATATTTTAGCGTTGTTACTTCAAAAAATGCTACGCTCTTTTCCAGTGAGCCATTTGCTTTTGTCATGAATATTTTATGTTCATTGTGCGGGATGGCACTAGGCGTTGTTCAAGTTGATATTTAGACCTTGAGGATATGATTACCTGCACCTACAACCCGTTCTCCGTTGCTTCTTCCCGTATGCACTGTCTCAATACCTCCACTCCCAGAAAGTGCTTTTCAGTTCGACCTACCACAATATGTTTCACTACTCAACAGTAGTTTCTTGTTTAATATAATGTTCATTATACATATTTAATAGTTGAGTCTATTGATTTAGGTTTCGTTACTGAATAATAAAGAGGAACTACCCATGGGTCTGCAGTTAGCTGATTTCTTCTTCAAATCGGTTTGTACGCTGTTCTTCTGATGAAAAATTCCTGTTAGTTGGGAGAAATTAATAATAGGTACGCCTTATTATAGACCGTTGGCCTGGAAGGGCCTTCATACTCATAATACGTCTAACGAAGTTACCTACAACTCTTCTTTGTCCTTTTAAAGGGTTCTTGTTACAATTATCCAAAATCTTGCACATCCAACTCTTTAATTATAAACTGGAACCAATATCTGACATTGTACCTACCTACGTGAACATGTATACAGCACCCTCAAGGACATTGGTCATTAAATGAAATGTATTGTACCTGTGTTTCCACTGCCGTTATCACATCTGTACAAATGTGCAATAAAAACAAGTAGGTAAGGATGTGTGTGGTGCAAACCCAGAAAAGAATTGATCACAGTCTGTACCTACTCAAATGATAAAATACGTGGGCACTGCAGTTTGGTAGTCTACGGATTCATGTCCTGAATTTATGACGTTTTGGTGGTGGGCTAAGGATAAATGGAGCTGAGGGGTTGTGGTAATGTCGTTCGTCACGGGTAGAACAGATTTGCATTCATTTTGTTTGATAATTAGGTACCTACCTAATAACTCCCTTAACAGCTATACCATCAGATATGGAGGCGTAATTATAAGGGCCGGTGAAGAAAAGAAGGCAACGCACCAAATTATTGAGAACGCGGTAAGCATTTGGTACATACCAACCAACTAGTACACGTTCCTTCTACTGTCTGAGTAAACAAGACATCTCATACCTAACTGCTTGTGTGAAATCAAATATTTAGGATGAAGAAAACTGTGGTGCTCGGACCGTACTGATAGACCAACTGTGGAGTTGTATTAAGACTCAGAAGAAATTCCAGGTACATTTTACAGGTGATTTTCTTGCATATTGAATGAAAGAAGTGAATTTCACCTTCATAATGTAGTTTCACTTTGTTTCATGTGAAAAGGGGCTGAAGAAAGGCCGAATGTGAAGATTTGTCGTGTATCGCCTATCCCATCATCTTTAGTGAACTATTAACAAATACACTGTTCACAAAAATAAGTTCTAACAACATCAGATCTCCTTGTCAACTCTTTTGATATATTTGCTTGTATTTGGTTAGGTTGCATGACAAATGATATAGCAGTGAGCCAAGGTGTTTCCCCCCTCATTACAGTTTACTAGACCATTGCATATTTACATAATATTTTCCTGTAAAAGAGGGAGTTTGCTGCTTATGGTACTGCAGTATGCCGTAACCTACCTCCTCATACTAAGAATGCAGGTCTGCGGTTAAACACATTCCTACACTTCATTTGTATCACCTTTGTATTTTATGCATAATAAATCAATAATTTAGTTCAATAGAAAGTTATGCTCTCACTAATTTTGTGATTTACAGAGTCAAATGTGCATCTTGCACTGTTCATGGGGGTAGATAATATTGAATTTAACGCAGGTTTTTTCATAGCCTCTTGATATGTTCGAATATTGGAGCAGGTCAGTTTCTTTACATTCTAGTCAAGATTGATTGAAATATTATGAGGAGCGTGCTGTTCAGTGAGAGACTCTGTGAGAGCTCCATGCACAATCCTTGGATGTCTATGAAAATAACATAACATCCAGTTGTTCCCCCTGGTCACTTCCAAACATTGTATACTTTGTTGAATTCGCCATCTGAATGGCAAAAATGCGAATACACTGAGCTCCCCGAAACTAATTTAAATTCAGCATAATGAAGAAACTGTAGATCAGTGGTTCTCAACCTTTCCTCGGTCATGCCCCCCCAGCATCATGAGCATTTTTTGTGTGCCCCCCCCCCTCCCCTCCACCTCAGATTGAATTGAAAAAGAGAAGCACGCAGGTTTTTTTCATAACAAAGGATTTATTACAAAAATAATAATAAACTTTATTTTATGAAAATATTCTATTCAAATCATTCAATGCGAAGGTTGGCACTGTTTCTGTTGCACAATGCTCTTTATGTTCGGTACTAAAGTTGAAAGAGAGCACCTCAAGTCAGAGTCCAAGTCCAAGCGATTCCGATGTTTCGTCTTGATAGCTGACATGGAAGAGAAGCCAGATTCGCACAAGTAAGTGGATGAGAACTGCACCAGAATTGTAAGGGCCTCCTTGGCGATTCGGGGGTAAATAGATAGGTGTTTCACCCAAAATTCTTCCAATGAGTTGCTGCAGAAATTTTCTTTCGCCATTGAGTCATTCTTCAGCTCAATTGCATCTTCTTGAAGTGTTTCAGGCAAGCTGTCGATCACACGCATTATAACTACTGGAGTAGAGATCAGTTTTGTTTACTCAGCTGTCACCTTGGTCTCGTGACGCCTGTCTGTTCCTGTCTGTTAATATCTTCCAATCCTACTTTGTTATTGTTACCCACTGTTTTCAGACAGTCTCGCGCCCCCCAGGTTGAGAACCACTGCTGTAGATGCTAGAAGAGGATCATTCAAGTAGCTTCAGGTTGAAGGTAGGGAGTGATTCCTCATCAGGAATGCATGTTGGTGAATCAGGTGGTTCATCTCGGTTCTTTGGTAAACGCTCCACAACTCGAGAACTCAACGGCAACGCACTGACACTACACTGTAGTTTCTTCCTATTTGTAAATTTTTTGAAGGAATCTGTACCCATCAGTTCACTACTGTCGACGATGGTACAATCCCGATGTCCGATGAGAAAATCATCAGACGCCTCTGTACTAGATGATCGATTCATTGTGATGGAACGTTTTTCGTTTTCTCCTGATGTCGAGAAGGTAGAATGCGACTGCAGCACTTCATCGTCCATAGGTAAGTTTCTGCTTTTTGTGTTGTACCATTGGAAGCTACTTTGACATTCATTATTGCCAATTCTATCCTCCAATCCGGAGTCGTATTTCTTTAACTGATCCTTGGTCATGGAAATCAAAGATCGTTCATTCAAGAGGATCTTTTCAATGGCTGTAGTGAGAACCGACGTTGCCAGTACATTGTAGAAGTCATCCTCATTTGATGTGCAGTCCACTAGTAATTGAACATTGTCTTCCTTTTTGGCTGGACCTCTCCTTCGTCTGTTGTTTCCAACACACTTCTTCCTCTCCATCATTTTCCAGTCATCCTGAAATTGTTTGTCTGTTTCAACCACAAACGTGCCATCTGACGTTTCAAGTTTATGGTATATAACATCCATGAAATTTCTGCCCTCGGATTTCTCAATTAGATAGGGGTTTATGTCAATTAGTTCAACTGACTCGATACAATCTATAATCCATTTAACATCGAATGTTGGATACGTGGGATATCTTGATTGCCTTTGCTCCTGGTCAGTAAGAATGATTGCAAACGGGCTGGGTGAACTGTATGTAACGAAGCCTCCTCTACTTTCAATAATTTCAGATATATCCTTCCTGTTAGTCTCGTCTAGAATGTCCAAAATCACATGTATGGGTGATCCATCTTTAGCTGTGAAGAGGGTGCGAGGAATGAACTTCGTCCAATCGTCCATGGCCGCACACACAAATCTGGAACAATGTGACTTAGTAAGGATACATAATAAAGTAGGATCCTAAAGAAGCTACTTAGATCTAAGGGTAGGTACCTATCTTCTTCAAGTGCCATCTCCATTACTGAAGGTTGGTGATCATCTCAGCAAATCTCTCGCGGTTCTGCACCAGGCTGAACAAATCGGCTGCCCAATCAATCCCTGTCCAGCTCCTAATCAATCCCCTTCCAGCTCCCAATCAATCCATCCAATCCGTTTGTTGGACATCCAAGAGACCCGCTTTCTCCCTGCTTCTCTTTTTCCGCTGACGTTTCCCATCATAATTGTTTGCAATAAACTATGCTTGGAGCCACGCATAACATGACCCAACTAGGCCACTTTGCGTTTTTGATTGTCGTGAGAAGCTCACGAGTCAATGAGTTGCGCTGCAGGATATAATCATTATGCAGACGGGCAGTTGGTGGAATACTGAGCATGCACCAAATTAGCCACATCTCAAAAGCTTCCAGCCGGTTAATGTCCACCGCCTTCAACGTCCATGCTTCCACTCCGTACAGCAATGTAGACCAGAAGTAGAAGATGCCAGTGCAGGTGACAATTTACGTCCCTACTGCACAATAAACTGCGCATGTTATTGGAGCAGCCCTCGCCACCTCTATCTGACTCCTCGGTTCCCCCTGCTGAGACCAGGATTTGGACACCCATTGGCCAAGGTACCTGCAACTTGCTATCTAATCGATACTGAGGTTCACTACCAAACGGACATTGACACGTTCAGTGCAGTGGCAAATTCCAGACCCATCGCTTCAGTGCGACATGGGACAATTTGACCTTGTGCCAAACTTTCCAAATGTCCGAAACGGGTCATATTGACCCCCGAATGCAAGGTCCTAGTTGTTCAGCCAGGATTTGGTGAAAAACGATCATTTCCACCAAGTTTTGTTATTTTATCTCAGAATAGATCTGAAATGACGCACTCCAGTCAGGGCCGTGGATTGACAGCTTTTTTGGGTAAATTTTGAACCTATCTACAGAGTTTCCCCGAATGAAGAGTCCACCGATTCTGTTTTGGCTATGGAAAACTCGTCAAAACGCTATCCTTCATGATTTTTTCCATAGAATTCGAAAATCATGTTTTTGCGCAGATGCGCATACGAAAACCGTGTTTTTCAACTGTTTTTTCATTCCATCAAGGTAATGAAATAAGTGAAATGTTCGATAAATTATCATAAATATAGTATCTACGTAAATGTATTACATAAATAGGATTTTTGGTTGTTTTACTGCCTACTCTTTTCAACTCCAATACTCCAATATGCATGACATATAAAAATGAACGTTGTCAGTTACGCAAATACAATTATCCCTAGTTCTCTTTCAGTTCTTTTTTCCTGATAAAATAAATAATATATTCAAAAAACAAATAAACGCTCAAATTGAAAAAAGATTCATGGCAGAAGAATGTTTTTCATTGAAACATTTCAAACACATTGATGGTTTTCCTTCACGCTGATCACCATCATACACCTGTGACCTGTCCCAATACCAGAGGGGCCCAGAGCGCGGAAACGTGAAATTCTGAATGTAAAGTGCAGCATCCAATTTTTTGACACGAGATCTATTAATTGGTCCTGTGCCGCATTGAAGGTAACTATAGTGACACGAATCCGGTTAGGGGTCTTAAGCTAGGTTCACATGGAGACGCAATTCCGGACGTCAATGCGGCAGGGCAATGCGTTTGCTGGAATTTTTGCCGCAGAGGCGTTCACATGGCAGCGGAATAATAACAAAACGCAATCGCCAAAAACAAACAATTGCTCGAACTCGAAACCACAAAATCAACCACATATGTCTAATTTCAATATGGCTGAACAACCAAACAGAAGAGGTGTGCGCGGTAACCTCTGCGCAGATACGGCAACGGATCTGACAGCGGAAAATATCTGCTGATTTTGATAGTGTCCAAGACATTGCGTTGCAATAATCCATTATGCGTTGGCCAATAGTATAGCAGAACGCGTAGCCGTGCCGGACTGCCATCCGGAATTGCGTCCTCCATGTGAACTTGCTTCCGATGGTGGTAACCTCGTATACGAGTAGGGTAGGACCTACTGTACACATCCATACTGGAATTGGCAATTATCATTATTATTCATGCATTGACGCCATTCGCACGCTACTGAAGTCTAGAAAAATTGGCCCCACACTCATTGTCTTAATAGGTGTACGAGGTCAATAAGTCCTAAGTCCCGCACCCTACTGAATGTGTTAAGGTTCCCAGTCTTCGATGTGGCCATTGCTTTTGTCTTGGAAATGTTGATTGCCAATCCGTAATTCTTGCAGGCGTGAGCAACTGCATCTACCGGAGCTTAACCCCAAGCTCCGTATGAGCGAACAAGACCATAATATAATCTGCATATCTTAAATGGGATATGGACCCCTTATGGGTTATGGTATGGGAAGAATATCAGACTGTCAGTCAGTCGTCCAATGCCTCCTTAAAAACCTGCTCAGAAGAAATATTGAAAAGCAATGGTGACAAGGTACAGCCCTGTCGGAATGTGCTCCAAGAGGACACCATCGACTCGAACCTGGGTCGTCAGCCTCCAGTACAGGTTTCTTAACAATCTAATGTCCTGATCCAGACCAGCACCCTCCAGAATTCGAACGAGCTTCTCATGGCTAACGTTATCGAATGCCTTCTCGAAATCAATAAAAGAGGCATATCGAGACATTCTTGAAGTACCTAGCACCTACTTCATCAACAAATCTACTTTCCTTTACAAAAAGGGCAAGCTACCAAATTAAAGGATTAAATTAGAGGAATCATTTCACAACTTTCAGCTTAATGAAATCCATCTGGTAACTCAATAAAATTATACCTACTAGAACAATTTACCAAAGAAATCGTAAAAATATGTAGATGAAAATATTAGGACAATGGAGAATGAAATAGTAGTTTAGCTTTTGGATTTTGTTGATAGGTACCTACTTTTGTAACTTGAACCAACGTTATGATTCATGAATAACCAATAATTAATGGTGGAATGATTGAATCCGGCGATTTTTTTTTTTTTTTTTACTAAGTAATTCCCGGGCTGGCTTGATTTAGGGCTTTCCTAGGGGAAGCTTGAGGGTAGGTATTGACCACAGAAAACCGTGATCTACGCAGAAGGGGCATCTACAGGTAAGTAATAAACGGTTGTGTAATAATCTGCAGCGTTTTTACTGCATTTAAACAATACCTATCTGTTCAGTTAAAAGTACTTCAAGAGCTATCAGTGTAGATAGCTATATATAGAGTAGATAGAAGAACGAAGATTAAGTTGAATTTTCAATACCTGTCTCTTAATTTTAATTTACCTATAAGTAGGTAGGTAGGACTAGGAAATGGAATGGGAGGCAGAAAAACTCGTCGATTTGGGACGAAACTAGTTCGCCCAACAGGTAGATGCAGGAACATCGGACATACCTAATTCGACGTGTCACAGATCTACTACTAACCAGAACCACGAATCATAATTTGAGTGGTCTCACGGGAACCAGTTTATTCCACCTGATAAGGCCATTGTTACTTATTAATCCGAATAGAATAATATTACAGTTTTGAGGTAGGTGTGCCTACTAACCTCTTAAGAAATCTATGTCTAAGTGATTAGCGTAAAGAGAAAGAAAAACTGAGTCCTTACACCAGCCCAAGGCAGAAACAGTTTATTTATAGACAGAAACAGATGCCAGTCTTCGGCTGCCTCCTTTCCAAATCGATGTCTTGGCCACAGCTATGCCGGACATGTGTTGTAGTCAGAAGTCAAGCGTTTTCAAAGGTAGGCCTCCGCCATGATAGTCACAGGTTATGGTTTCGTTGTTGAAAAGGAAGAATTGAAATCTTGGTGTCTTCAAGTTGAAATTATGAATCTTGAAGTTGTTTTGTAATAGAAAAGAAGCTCAAGGCCTTCTGCAAGGTTGATAGAAAAGGCAAATAAGTTCTTCCTCCATGACACAATCATTTTGGCCATATGTGGCCAAAACAACGCGCAGACATATTTTTGTGCTTGATGTGATATGATTGGTGGGAACCATGGAAGAAATTTCTTCCATGGGTGGGAATGATTTTGGTTTATTATTATGATTAATCAATTATGTACCTTTGGAATCGAGCATGGGGAAAAAATACCCCCCCCCCCCCCCCCATCATCCCAACCAAAAATTTTTATGGCTTCCGTTTCAAGGTACCTACGAAACTGGAATAAAAACGCTGGAACTTATTACACAACGTTATATGATTTACCTGTATACATTCTTCTTCTGCGTAGATCACTGTTTTCTGTGGTCAATACCTACTCTCGAGCTCCCCCCAGGAAAGAACTAAATCGAGTACCTACTGAAGCCGGCCCGGGAATTACTGTTTCATAAAAAAGCGTAGTATTCAATAATTCAATCATTAATAATTTTTTGTTATCCATGAAGCATAACGTTTGTTCAAAAAGTACAGAAGTATCAACAAAATCCAAAACAGCCATCGTCAAATGAAATAATACCACAGAACAACCAACTCTACTTCATACAGCCATCCCTGATTATGATCAGGTGTTCCCTAGCAATGATATCTGGGCTGGATTTATACTTTCATTCACGATCATGTTTACGAAGCTTTTCAGTGGCTGGTTGTCTCAGAATTCTTTAGTTCAAGATAAATTTTAAATACCTAAAAAAAACCATTGGTACGTAGGTACTCTTCTACTGAAAGTTTTCGAGCTAAGGCGTTCTGATAAAGTCAACACCTAATAGATGACTGACAGTAACGCCGAGCTTACCAGACCAACTAATCCCCAAATGGGACCTACAAACCCAATTCGATTAATTTCGGTTCACGCGTTTATGGTAACTAAGAAAAGTACAAAGTACGGCGTACGGTGGATGGACAGAAATTTGTTATTCCACTTCCGGACTGTACGTACTTTAGGTACCTTGAAACGGAAATCAAATTTTGAGAGTGGGTGGGGTTGGAAAACTTTCTCATGCTCGATTACAAAGGTTCATTATTGAATATAATAAACCAAAAATTTCTGTCCGTCCGCCGTACTTCGGACTTAGTTACCATGAAATTTGGTTTGCATGTCCAATACGGGGTCTACTTAGTTTGTTGGTCCGCGAAGCTCGGCGTTACTGTACTCTGAGGGGTGAAAATTTTCAGAACGCCGTAGCTCGAAACTTTCAATAGAATGGTATAGTTGTATTTACGTTTTTAAATTGATCTCAAACTGAAGTCCATCCACTGGTTTGCACCGAAAAGCTTCAACATAAATCCGGCACAGATATCATTGCTAGGGAACACCTGATTACAACCACGGATGGCTGTATGAAGTAGAGTTGGGTATTCTGTGGTACTATTTCATTTTTTGAATGAATGGAATGAATGCATGAATCTCTTCTGGATTTTTTTTATAGGTACTTGTGTAACTTGAAAAAACGTTATGCTTCATGAATAACAAAAAATTATTAATGATTGAATCCCGTGCATTTTTATGACACTGCAATTCCCAGTGCGGCTCCAGTACTCGATTTAGGGCTTTCCTGGGGGGGGGGGGGGGGGGGCGCACGAGAGTAGGTATAGCACAGAAAACCGTGATCTACGCGGAAGAGGCATCTATACAGGTAAGCCCACCACGAGATTGCTTGTTTGGAATTCCCCAAGGAACGTGTTTGGGCCCGATCTACTTCGTTCTCTACATAAACCGGTTACTGCAAAAGGAAACGGGAGGGGTTAGCATATCTTTTGCTGACGATACGTCGTTGATAGTTTCGGGCCAGGACTGGCCTACGGCGAAGGGAAACGCAGAAAAGTGTTTGAGCGAAGTTGGGAAATGCCTAACAGACTTGGGAATGAAAGTGAACCATGCCAAGACCCATTACATTGCATTTACCCTTCCAAACAACACCACACCAACTCTGGGAATTATAAAGGGACACCATGCAAACTGCTTAGATCCAGATGCGTGCGATTGCCCCGGCATCTCTCAGGTTGAAACTACCAGTTATCTAGGTGTGCGGATAGATCAGCGACTGAGGTGGAACTTGCACGTGGACATTGTGGTGGGAAAGCTGAGAAAAATGCTGTACATATGCCGGGAACTCCGAAGCTCTCTCCCCTTTGAAGCGAAACGGGCTTTTTATTGCGCCATGGTGCAGTCTATCTTGATGTACGGGATTACAGGATGGGGAGGCTGTAGTGGGGAGCTCACCGATACGTTATTTACAGCACAGAAACGGCTGATCAAAGTGCTGCTGCACAGAAGGATCAGACATCCCACCGCTCGCATCTTCGCCGAGCTTAACGTGCCAACCATTCACCAGCTCATTGAGAGAGCCACAATTGTAAAGACATATCGAGATCTTTTAGCGGGGAACCTTGAAATTGTTATTGGCAAAGCAGCTACAAGAGCGAGCACCCAGAAGCTTATCAGATTTCCTTTCTGACTCACCACGACTGGGCAGAGGTGCTACGACTACAGGGGTCCCTTGCTATTCAATGGGCTTCCTGAGGAATTGAGGGGATTGAATACTCTTCAATCTTTCAAGGCTAAACTCAAGAAGCACATCATGACCACTTAGCTACGTACTTTATTTTTACTTTACTCCGTTTTTTTAACTGTATTTTACTCCTTTATTTTTCATTTGATTAAAATAGAAGAAAGACAATATTTCACAGCTTCTCCAGCAATCCTGATTGTATCAATGTGTTAATTGTGTGTTATATACTTATTATGGCTAATGGACGAATGTAGGTACGGGTCTTAGCGACTCTCCTCCCCCCAGCACAAGCACAGCTTAAAGGGGGGAGTAGCAAGGAACTGAAAATAGTATTTTTTGTAATATATATTCTCAATAAAGCGTTATTTAAAAAAAAAAAAATAATAATAATAAACCGCTGTGTAATAATTTGCAGTGTTCTGAGAAAAGCGGATTTTATTATCGAATAGTACTTATTACATTGGTAGGTACCTATATTTCATTATCTAATGGTACTTATTACATTGGTAGGTACCTATATTTCATTATCTAATGGTACTTATTACATTGGTAGGTACCTATATTTAAGTCCCCAAAATATATACATAAAGGTTTTTGGCCTATTCCGTAAGTACTAAGTATAATATTATTGGATAACACCTAGGTACTGAAAAAACGCTACAAGTACCAGCACAACGGTTTATTATTTTGCATAAAACACCATTTTTACAGATCACACTTTTCTGTATAGAACACCTTTCTGTTACAGATCACAGCTCTCGTATAGATAACCCTTGGATATGGATCACAGACCCTCCGTAGCTTAGTACCTAAATCACGTGTTAGATGTTGCTAAACTAACACGCTTTGCAAAAAGAAAACACAAATGAAGTTCTGAAAGGAAATTGTTGATGTGGAGTGAAAAATATTCAGTAGCGGTCCGTTTCGGTATTGTGGAACTTTGGCGTTCCAGTCCGTCCCGTAGACCAATGCGCTACAGTGCTGAGCTGGCCATGGGATCAGTGATGTGCACTCTCAAAAATTCAGAAAAAATCAAACTTTAAAATATTTCAACCCCCATTTTTCACCCCTGAGTTGAGTGACAGTAACGCCGTGCTTGAAGGATCAACTAGAGTCCAAACGGGACCCATGTACCAAATTTCGCGAATTTTGGTTCATTGGAACTAAGGAAAAGGAACTAAGGCTCATCGAATTCCACATTAATACCCTCAAATTTCCCTGCATCTGCGTTTCTCCGTCCTCACTATCATCTTCGTAATTATCTACAAGAATTTCTACTTCATCGGATGGGCCCATCCACACGTCGCCACATCAAGGTACTGCGCAGTCCTTCACATCTTCACCCATCCCCATACCTACCTTATTTTCTTTTCACTTTTCATAATTTTTAAAATTCATATTTTCATAGATTTTAACCAGCACCTGGTCCTTCGCTTAAATTTACATTTACTTAAAATCCAACAGTATTCGATATTCGTATCCTACGCCCCTTGAAACGTAAACCGTGAAATTTTGAGGGGCTTAAAAATTTTTTCATGGTCTTTCCAAAGGTTCGTTATTGAAAATAATAAACCATAACACGTTTTAAGTGTGAAACTGAATGCGAAGACGTACATGCGCGCGTGGGAAGTAGAGACAGATAGTCTGCCGCTGCAACCCCCCACCCCCCACCCCAGCAGTGGTATTTATTGAATTAAGAATTTTGGTCAATTTTTTTTTTAAATTCAGAACTCTTGGGAAAATGGTAGTTTGAAGCCCTTTTCAAAAATCAGCGTTATTTGATGAATAAGGGCGATTAAAAGTAAAATGCGGCAGAAAATCAGTTCTATTGACATCTGACTGGTTGTAGGCCCAAGGAAGCCGAGCAAAGCCTCGGAGGCGAAGGTTCTCTCTGCCAACAACCCAACATTAGAAATGGCAAACTTTCCTGGCAATGTTCAGGAACCTTTGCCTTGACCTTTCCCTAGGTTTGATTTTGAGAACATGTCCGTTTTATTCAGTTAAAAATTTGCTGTTCCACCATTGCAGTTCTGAACATAGTTTGATGCAATTGTGCTCTAAGCAGGATTTGAGTTAAACTACACATGATTTCTAGCGGGAACCCAGAAATTCAAATTTCACACTAGTTTTCTGCCTAGACTTCCCGACACACCTAAACACCTCATTATGTAGTGAATAAGTGTTGACTTCCGTTATTGAACAGTATTCGGCCAAAAAAAGGAGAATTTGTAGCCCACGAAAATTTCCCATTTTTTATTGAAACGTAGGTATAACAAAAACGCTGCAAATCCCTGCACAACGGTTTATTATTTTGTACAGAATACCCTTCTGTTACAGACCACAGCTCTCCGTATAGATAACCCTTTATATAATATATATGTACTATTCTCTAAATATCATTTAGATCGCCGTACTCGTTAATTAGGTACCTACCAAATCACGAGTTAAATGTTGCTAAAATAATTCTGTCGATGACAAACAGTAACTAAAATGGCAAAAATAAACGCAAATAATAAAGTGATGAAGGGAAATTGTTGATGTGGAGTGAAAATACGTACTGGAAATGGCGGATGAGGTTGGTACAGAAACAAAAGCCGGCGCCACAACGCGAAATCCCATATGATGGGAAAGGCCTAGGCCAGTCATAATGAATTTATTGAAAAAACAAAAGAAAACGATTGATTGAACTATTGCGGACCATGCCAATGCGCACCACGCCAATTTAGACAATTCGATTATAATCAAGGATATTGTATCCAATATTGTCGGGGGGGGGGGGGGGGGGGGGTCTTCAATGGTTTTCAGTGGTTATCAATAGATTTTCAATTGCAACTGCATTACAATTTCACTTGCACTTTAATTGCAATTGGAATTCACTTCGAATTGTATAAATTGGTCTAGGTACTTACCATCAATTTGAATTGGACTTAATTGAAATACTCGTTACTAGGTACCTACCTAAACCGTTGTGTAATAATTTGCCCATCAATAATACTTCAACGGTTGTTCAAGTTGCAAATTACCTATCAACAAAATCCAGCCCCTTCTGTAGATGAACCGTTGTGTAATAATTTACCGTTGCGTAATAATTTGCCATTGTGTAATAATTTACCATTGCTACAGATCACAGCTCTCCGTAGAGATAACCCTTTATATAATATATTATGTACTATTGTATACATAATAATGATATAGATCGCACATCCTTCGTAGGTTAGTACCTAACCCCGTACTCGTTACTAGGTACCTAAATCACGAGTTAAATGTTGCTAAAATAATTCTGCCGATGACAAACAGTACCTAAAATGGCAAAAAGAAACGCACATAATGAAGTTCTAAAGGGAAATTGTTGATGAGGAGTGAAAAAAGTTACAAACGTACAAAAAAGTTGCAAACGTACCTATCAACAAACTCCAGCCCCTTCTACGTAGATGGTAATGAACCGCTGTGTAATAATTTACCGTTGAGTAATGATTTACCATTGTGTAGTAATAATTTACCCATCAATAATACTTCAACGTTTGTTCAAGTTTCACTACTTATCAACAAACTCCAAAAGAGCCATCATTTTTCGAATGAAATAATTATCACAGAACAAACAACTCGACTTCATACTCTGTGAATATAATCAGGTGATCCCTAGCAATGATTTTATCTCGGGCCAATTTCCGATTGTTAGCGCGTCCCTGGTGACGAGATTTGGGCTAAATGTATACAATTTCATTCACCCGGCTGTCGAAAATGCCTGTCGGTGCAAACTTCGTGGCCTTACTGTGAACGAACGGCTGGACGTACGATGCTCCGGGTGGTCTTAAAAAACTCGTAAGTTCAAGAACTATTTAAAACCGTAAAAAGTTTCATGTAATGATGTCGTGAGTCCCTCCCGGGAACACTCCTCTAATATTAGTTCTCACCAATATTCCAACGCCAAACTTAAGCTCCGTAAATAAAGACATGAGTGGGGATACGGGCGACAGAACCCAGGGTGCTCAACCTGGGGCCCCACCACCAACTCCCGACAGGGAGTTGGAGGGAGAGGCCCCCAAGTACTATAAAACCCTGGATCCTGGAGCTCAAGCTTCATTCGACACTTCCTCTAACTAGCTCTCTCTTCTCTCCTCTACCTTGCTCCTCCTCTCAGATGATCGGTGGATTACCGCCGCCTGAGAATTTACCTTCTACCTCTTGTCTAGATGATCGGTGGACTACCGCCGCCTAGACAAGCACCTCTCCTCACCTAGATGATCGGTGGATTACCGCCGCCTAGGTAAATTCCCTCACTCACCTCTATCTCCTCCCAAAGTCGTAGATGATCGGTGGACTACCGCCGCCTGCGACTTTTCTCCTTCACGCCACCGTGATGAACAAAATTCTAAATTCATCACAGTGGTGAACCCGACGTTCACACAACCTTCTTCCTTCTTTTCCCACCTCATGTGTCGCCCCCAGTCTAGTTCAGTTCGGTGTCCCAAATTTTAAATTCAGATTCAGTCTAAACAGTCAGTGTTAAATTCGCAATTTTTGCCCCACCCTCACCGCTCAACTCCAGCTCTCAACCTTCCGCCACACGCACCTCCGCTCCCGCAAACTGCGAATTTAAAATTCAAAAATTACTCAATTTGAATTTTAGTTACAGACCTCAACCATGGACCCGAACTCGCCGACGCCGCCACTCCTCCGGCCGTCCACACTGCAGCCGCCGGCCGCTGCGACAACTGACGCAGCCGACAACCCCTTCACCAGCCTCTCGCCACCCGGCTCATCCGCATCCGCCGCCGCCGCTGCGGCCGCTGCACACGCCGCCGCCGACGTCACGACGGCCTCGGCGTCATTCCCGCTGTCGCTGCCCCCCTTCTACACGCACGACCCCGCGCTGTGTTTCTTCCAGGTGGACGCTGCGTTCTCGGCCACCAACATCCGCAGCCAAAAAACTCGCTACTCCCGCATCATCTCCCTGCTGCCGTACGACATCCTCCTCCAGACGTCGGACATCTCCCCCGACGCCGCCGCTGCGTACGACGACCTCCGCAGCCGCCTCATAACCCCCTACAACTTTCTCAAACACGAAAACATTTCGACAAACTAATCGCCGACGGCATCGTACGCCCCTCAAAATCCCCTTGGGCTTCTCCACTCCACATTGTGCAGAAGCCCAATGGGGATATTCGCCCCTGCGGCGACTACCGTCGTCTCAACTCAAAGACGACGCCGGATCTGTACAATGTTCCCCACCTCCGGGATTTCTCCTCCCACTTACACGGCGCCACTATCTTCTCCACCCTCGACATTTCCAGGGCATTCCACCACATCAATATACACCCTCCCGACGTCCCGAAAACCGCAATAATCACACCTTTCGGCCTATTCGAATATATCAAGATGGGCTTCGGCCTCCGAAACGCAGCACAGACGTGGCAACGCTACATGGATAGCATCCTCCGGGGCCTCCCATTCGTCTTCTGCTTTTTGGATGACATCCTAGTCGCCTCCAAAAACCCACAAGAGCACCTCAACCATCTCCAGCAAATTCTTGACATATTCTCCACAGAAGGCCTCCTCATCAACACCGAGAAATGCGTTCTTGGCCAACCCTCCGTCCGCTGCCTAGGCCACCAGGTCTCTTCCGAAGGGATCATGCCCCTCCCAGACAAGGTCCACGCCATCATCGATTTTCCACAACCTCGCACTGTGACGGAACTCCGCCGTTTCCTGGGTATGTTGAACTTTTACCGTAGACACATAAAACACGCAGCACAACACCAACAACCACTCATACACGCCATTCCCCAACCCTCTAAAAAAAACGATAACCGCCCCATAACCTGGACCCCCGAACTTACCAACTCCTTCAAAATTTGCAAACAGGACCTAGTAGACGCCGCTCTATTGGCCCATCCCAACCCTCACGCTCCCCTCTCCATCACAACCGATGCGTCCGATTGGGCCATCGGGGCAGTGCTCCACCAGCACACCGGCGCCACCCCCCAACCTCTCGGTTTTTTTTTCAAAAACACTATCCCCCACCCAAAAGAATTACTCAACTTTCGACAGAGAACTCCTCGCCATCCACGAAGCCATCAAACACTTTCGTGACTTCGTGGAGGGCAGGCAGTTCTCTGTCATCACTGATCATAAGCCCCTTACGCACGCCCTACTCCAAAATCGCAAATCCGCCTCCCCCCGTCGCCTCCGGCAACTCGAGTTTATCGGACAATTCACGTCCGATATTCGATATTTGCCGGGGGCTGACAACTGCGTGGCGGACGCGCTCTCCCGCCCCACCCCCACCCCCGCGCCGGTGGCGGAGTTACTGCCTTTCCCTTCCCCTCAAATCCTAAAATCGAAACAAAATCCACATTCCGACCCCGCCCTCTCCAATCTCATTTCCGCCTCCAAATTGGAACAACTGCCTCCCCTCGACCTCTGGTGCGACGTAACGGCCGATTCACCGCGCCCTTACGTTCCACCGGAGCTGAGGAGGCAGCTGTTCCTCCACTACCACTCCCTCCACCATCCCGGCATCCGGGCAAGCCGAGACCTTATCAAAACGCGGTACTTCTGGCCCCACATGAACACAGATATCCGTAACTGGGTTCTCGGGTGCCAGAAGTGCCAGCAATTTAAGGTCTCGGCCCACCCCCATGTTATACCTCAACCCATCCCCGACTCCCTCCCGTGGGAACACGTCCACCTCGATCTCGTAGGACCCCTTCCCCCATCCGAGGGGAAGAAATACTGCCTCACGATGATCGACCGTGCCACAAACTGGGTCGAGTGTATTCCACTCGCCCACATCACCGCGGACACCGTCGCAGCGGCTTTCCTCAACCAATGGGTTAGCCGTTACGGTTGTCCGCGGACAATCACGGTCGATCAAGGGAGGCAGTTCGAGTCCGCCCACTTTTCGGATCTCCTCCGTTCCCTCGGGATCCAAAAAATCCGCACTACCCCTTACCACCCCCAATCCAACGGGAAAATAGAGCGGTGGCACTCGGTCCTTAAACAAGCCATTTCAACATCAGCTACTTCCCCTTCTTGGACTAAAACCCTCCCCTACATTTTGCTCAGCCTTCGCACTTCCGCCCGTCCTTCAGACAACACCAGTCCCGCGCAAAATGCGTTCAAAGACCCACTCCGTTTACCAGCCGATATTTTCACTCCACATCACACGCCGTCAATTAACAGGGAACCGCTACACACAACAACACCGACAAACGACACCTCTTACCCCAAACGCTTTTTCACCGCCACACACATGTACCTGAAAGAGCCCGGCATGCATAAAACTTTTCAACCCCTTTATGCCGGGCCCTTTCAAGTCATCCGCTCAACACAAACCACCGCGACCCTGTTAATTGACGGAAAACCCCACACAGTCCCGTTAGCCAAGTGTAAGCCCGCACCTGTGCTCTCCCAACCTACACACTCTATCAGTCTCCCGCCGTCCGTTCGCAATGCAACAACCCCTGTTCCCGCAACGCCCGTCACCTCCGTCGCCGTTTCCGGACTTCGATTCGGATCCGGAAATGGCGGCGATTCTCCGGGACGTTTTCGTCCCGGACCCGCTATCCTCCCTACCCCCTTCGCCCGGGCCCCCATCACCGCTTTATTTTTCTCCGCCACGGATCACCGGACTACCTCCCCGGCCCCGGCGGTGGAAGTACCCCCAGTGGCTAATACTGCGCGAATTTCGCGCAGCAAAAGCCACCGGGGTACACCCCCCCTACGTTCCAAACAACCCACTGATGTCCTCCATACTACGCGAGTTCCGCCTCGCGGAACTCATGCCCCCACCACCCCCCATTCAAATCAAAAACCCCACCCCCCATTCAAATCAACACCCCACCCCCCATTCAAATCAAACACCCCACCCCAAACAAACCCCCACCCCCCAATTTCAAACCCAAATTTCGAAACCCCAATTTTCAATTTTCGACCCCCCCGACACCCAGTCTTCCCCACCACCCCCCATAATCATCAATTCCCCAACACCCCCTACCCCCCCAACACCGCCAGGGATATCCAAAATAGTTCCCGCCGGGACAAAACGGCCCGGGCGGCGAAACGGACGGAGGGAGCGTCCCCGAAACCCCCACGTCCCGGCGGCCCAGTGACCCGCCCTGCTACGAGCAATCGCGGCGGGGCCTTGAGATCGCGGGACAGTGCTTGTGTTTCAAATGCCCACACGCACTGTGCCGCCCCTCACGGCCCCACCGCGGCCGCCGATTCAATGACACCACATCGCCGAGACACCCCCACACCACACCTAACCCACACTTCCACCCACCCACACAACACATCCTATCCAAACCCAGGGAACGGCGGATTGCCACACCCGACCATTGTACCCCCACGACCCTGTATATATATTGTAAATTTGTAAACTATGTAAATACTGTCCAACTTTGTAAATATTATTCAACTATACTATTGTAAATACTATACTATTGTAACTGTCTATTGTAAATTCAACTATTCAATTCAACTATTGTAAATTCAATTCTGTTGTACGTTCAACTATTCAACTGTACTGTACAAATGCTACCTATCAACACTTATCCTACTTATACTACTCGTACATTCTACTACTTCTATTACTACTTTTTAGGATTAAGTCAGCCCTGTCACCTTTTTCGCCTTCAGCACCACCATTTGTTTGCCTCGGCCCTCAGCCTCTGTCACCTTTTTGCCTTCAGCACCACCATCTGTTTGCATCGGCCCTCAGCCTCTGTCACCTTGCGCCTTCAGCTCCACTTTTGTTTGCCGTAGCCCTCAGCTCCTGTCACCTTGCGCCTTCAGCTCCACGAATCTTGGTTCAAACTGGGGGGACCTCTGTCGTGAGTCCCTCCCGGGAACACTCCTCTAATATTAGTTCTCACCAATATTCCAACGCCAAACTTAAGCTCCGTAAATAAAGACATGAGTGGGGATACGGGCGACAGAACCCAGGGTGCTCAACCTGGGGCCCCACCACCAACTCCCGACAGGGAGTTGGAGGGAGAGGCCCCCAAGTACTATAAAACCCTGGATCCTGGAGCTCAAGCTTCATTCGACACTTCCTCTAACTAGCTCTCTCTTCTCTCCTCTACCTTGCTCCTCCTCTCAGATGATCGGTGGATTACCGCCGCCTGAGAATTTACCTTCTACCTCTTGTCTAGATGATCGGTGGACTACCGCCGCCTAGACAAGCACCTCTCCTCACCTAGATGATCGGTGGATTACCGCCGCCTAGGTAAATTCCCTCACTCACCTCTATCTCCTCCCAAAGTCGTAGATGATCGGTGGACTACCGCCGCCTGCGACTTTTCTCCTTCACGCCACCGTGATGAACAAAATTCTAAATTCATCACAAATGAATTCATGGTAACTAAGAAAAGTGGTCAGTACGGCGGACAGACAAATATTTTTATTGCATTTTCGGATTCTACATGCCTTGAAACGTAAACTACCAAATTTTGAGGGGGGAGGGTTAGAATTTTTTTTCCATGCTCGATTCCAATGGTTCATTATTGAAAATAATAAACCAATATACCCAACCATTAGGTATACCAGTATACCTAATTAATCATTACGAAGGTAGTTCCGGGTAGAAGACTAATGTTGGTACACAAAAAGTTCGAATAAAACTAATTTATTTGTTTCTTCCAAAATATAAAAACCAGCCATTCATTATAATACAGTGTTGAAATAGTGGAACCACAAATTAAATTATAGGGATTTTAATAAAGACAAGTATATTTCAAGTGGATCCGCCAGTTATAATTGAAAGGTATGATAAGTAGCGGTGAGCACATTTTACGTGAATACGTTACCTATAGGCTATTTATTTACCAACCTAACGATTTAATCTGGATACACATCACACAATATTTTCTTTTTTTTCCCCAGTATTTTTGATGAACTATCAATAGGTACGTCAATCAATAGACTTACTTCGGGTAACGAAAATAAGAAAATAGGAGATGACAAAAATATATGAAAATTGCCACACAAAGTGCACTGACACATCAGTGAACGGGGTTAAGTTAAACCAAGTTCACAGGGATAGACTGTAAACACTGAGATTACCTACCTATTTGAAGGAGCATAATATGCTCTTTGAAGTTTTTTTTAGGAAGTTCCTGAGTGTAAATTGTAATTAAATAACATTCACACACACATACAATCAGGAACTTCATAGGAAAATGCGAAGCATTCAGAGATCCTGCTGTTCAAGAAGAAAATTCGCCTATCGACACCACCCCGCAACAACTGGCGCAATAACAATAGGTAGTATAACAACTGTGAACTAGAGAAATAATAAAAGAACTATTTTCAACAAACGAAATTACGACCCTGAAAAGAAAACAAAATAAGTAAGATTGCACTTGGCTACATTCCATCTACAGAAGCAAATTTTGAATTATCACATGAATTATGTTAAGATCACGCATCGTCAGGAAAATCAAGCTATAATACATGGGAATTAAATATAAACCTAGGGCCAACTAGATAGTCATACACAGTAGGTACCATGGCACAGAGTACATAATGAAACATCGATAATACGTGGCAAATGATAAAAAATAATGATCTAAAAAATCGGCGTCTTTGGTCAATGGTAACACTTGAAGGGTGAACGTCTTCTTTTTACCATAATATAGCATTCACTGAGAGCGGTTAGTAGGCTTACTGAATATTAATGTTGCAAGAACCTCAACACTGAATGCCTACCAAACTCATTTTTAATGAGAACAAGTCAAATAATATTAGTGTACAATAATCTCAGCACATAACGAATTCGTGTGGGAAATGTGGATAATGCACAGAAGCGTCCGTGAGTCACCATTACTCCCTAGCTGCAGACATAGTTTCTGTGCTCACTATGCCATATTGTGTTCACTAACAATAGTGGCGCCCTTTCTTGGATTAGAGGACAGATTAATTAAACATTTCATCGCTTTTTTCCCTTTTTTTTAATTGGTGACATTAAAATATAGTTATTACTCATTTATCACACGGCTTACACAGCACCAACTTACAAAAAATGTACCTGGCACTTAGTTCAATAGTGAGGCGATGGCTGACAGAGGAGAATTTTTCAGTAAAATGCAAAAGGCATGATTTTCAAACTAGATGAAACTAAAAAGTGAAAAAAGAAAAAAGGGGTGCAATGAATAGCAATACAACTACCGAGCTGGGGTTTTTGATTGTTTAAAATCGCTAACTTACGACGAATTCATTAACAAATACGTCTTGAAGTCGCATTTGTGCTAGTTGATCTGCAAATCAATGCACCAGTTGGCAGTATGAAAACTAGGCTTCACGTTGGGACATCCTACATTATTTGTGAGACTATGTCTACATCTTCAGAAATGTAGAGTTTTATTGAACTGGTTTCAACAAACAATAACTTGATGTATCTGAATATACATAGGTACTAAACATGAAATGGAATTTTTAATAAAAATAGGGAAACGAAATTTTTTTAAAATTTTTGTCGAAAGTAGGGTTGCTAATGAAACGCGAAAATGAAGGCTGTTCATTAAAACAACAATCACTATTCGATTTACTGTAAACCAAATAAAATCTAAGAAAATAAAAAGTGGGCGATAACGTGCGAAGTTCTGAGCGCGCTTATAGGCTACAGCTGCAGCCTTCAGCGCCAATTGTTGAATGCTTCAATTTTAAAAGCTTAAAAGCCTGTTTCTACCGAAGAAAATTAGTTTAAGGTAATAATGGCGAATTTAGCTAGTAATGTTTGAAATAATATGCAAGTACCTTCCTACTTGTAGGTAACTGTGAAAACGAGTTTTTTTTTACACTGATCACCGCAACTAAAACAGAGTAAATTTATCTCTGTAGCTTGAGAAAGTTATAGGTTTTGATTCCTGCCTTATGTATACGAGTTAGGGCGGATTTCACCATCTAAAGTTCGAGTTTAGACTTGGAGTTTTAGAAAGAAATGAATGCATTTTGCATGCCAGCGAAGTTCTCTAGGTGGCGAAAAACGCCCTTAAATAAATAAAAATAAGAAAAGAAAATTTGGCTTGTGTAGAATTAGTTTGTGTGTTATATCCATTATTGACCTGTAAAATTATTCTATTTATGTTATTTTTCGTGGAACGTGTACGTAATTTGAAACTGATATGTCCTTATTGCAAGTTACCTATTTACGTAGCGCATACCTATGAATCGAAGTAGGTATGTAACTAGATTGCTACATTTTAACGGAAATCACACGTGTTACAATGAATAAAATTTTAAAAATAAAATAGGGATAAAGTAGTAATATTAGTAAAATAAACATAATTTCACGGTTTAGGTTTACACAAATTACTGAACGATAAGTAGCTTCTTCAAAAACAAACAAATACCTATTATTATCTCTGCCTCTGAATCACACAACACATTTACTCATCACAGAATAACACATTACCGACTGACTAGGAAACCAAACTATCGCTCCTTCGCTTGCTACATCACACAAACCTACCAGCCCGTTCATTAACCCAGTAATCCTCAACACTCGCACGGTTAACAAGAATACCTGAAACGCCAAGAAAATAGCAACAACTACTTATCAAAGTTTGGAGCAAGAATGCGTGACAAGAATCTCCTCATCTAAAATATAAAAGACACTAATTTTGATAAAACTACAATAGATTTATTATAAGTAATGAGGTGCTCCTGGTAAGTGGATCGGGACAGTATAATCGTAGTGAGCACTGGATCGGGACAGTAATAATCGTAGTGAGCACTGAGTCAGTGGCTAAAAATAGTGTTGTTTTGTGCGTGAAGAATTATGCTGAGACCAAATTCGAGAACTCCAACTCCATGGGTCGCTCAATGAGAATCTTGAAACATAGTACCTCTCAATGAGAATCTTGAAACATAGTACCTCTCAATGAGAATCTTGAAACATAGTACCTATCAAGTATGGATAGATTTCAGAACTATACTTGATTCAGGTTTATCGAAAACCAACCGAGATGAACTAAGAGTAGTTTACCCTCGGGACACTTACAATTCGATAAACTGGGGCCGTTCATCACCTACAACAATTTGTATTCAACCACTTCCGATGCGAACTGATCATATTTCACTAAGGCTCACGTTTCAATGAGGGTGAAATAATTTATAATGCCGTACCGATGGGAGATAGCTACACTGCACCACTGAATATTCGGCTTTCAATATGTGATGACATTTCCTGACAAGGAAAATATTAATAAAAATGGTTCAAAACAAAAAAAAAATTAGCATTCGCTTGGAAGTACTCAGCTTCTGAGTTGAACTCAGAATACTCCATTCCATACGTGCCATTAATGGGAAGTAACTGGTTCATTCTAGATCCATGAAAATACTTTCTGACCATGATGTGAAAATAATGACATCGACTGACACTGACATTGTAACTATAATATACAGACATTAATTCCAGTGACAGTTACCTGAAAAGGCCCAGCTCCCTAGGTAAAACACCTTCCTAGGTAAAAATGAAAACATAAAAATCCAACGATATGAAGAAAAAAGGGTAAAATACAATTCATGTCTTTTTGGTGTGCATGAGTTGGAGAAGTGTTGTTTTTCTTATTTAGCTTTTTATCAATTCACAGTCGAATAAAGAACAGTCAACTCATAAAAGTGTGTTTCTAGGAGGCATCTTCAGTATCAATAATTTCGAACTCCGAGTCTGAGTCATCTAATCTCGTGAACACGGGTTTCTGAGGGATGAAAGCTTTGGGGAAAGTGCGGTACAAAGTGGACACAACTGTGTCTTTGAGGCTGCCACTCGTGGTAGGGCCGACTTCAGGGAAATCGAGATCCTTGATGAGTGACGACTCCTCGTCGGTGGAGTCATCGTGAGCCGCCATGGAGGAAGCCCCGTTGAAATGCGTTGGCCTGAAGCGGAGAGCGCTCTCCGAGTCGCTGGACTCTCTGCTCGACTCCTGGGGTATCGTTGGGAGGAGGGAGTCCATCGCGTCTACCGAACTCTCGTCGTGTCCCGGCATCAGCAGGTCTCCTAAGGACGAGTCGCTGGTTGACGGTGGTGAGAGATCTTCAACAACATCTTTATTACAGTCTCCTGATTAATATAATATTGAGCAGAAAATGCTGGGAAATCTCAAACCCAATCTTTTGTTAGTTCCTTAGGTACATGAACACTATGAAAAGTCTGCCACACTGCATAAATCAGTTATTCAAAAACTGCAGGCAAAACATCAACAGGTTGAACTAAAAATTCGAAATTTGGGCCCATGCAAGTTCCCCAACGTCAAAGTGATAAATCGACCTTCAAATGATAAGATCTTAAAGACCTTTAAAGCGAGACCTTCAAACGACAAGATGAATCGAAAGGGTTCACTATTATTATTATAGCTGCTAATTAATGTTATCATATCGAGCATTTATATGTACTGTGCAGTGAACGATTGGTATCTCACATTGGAAGGTTCTAAATACATGCGATGTGATCATGTCATGCAAATCTTTCGTGGACATCAACCTGACACTGAAATTATGGAGCAGTTGCAGCATCTGCATGGAAAAGCAGATATAGGAGTGTCTAGACCCTGACCGTTTGGCCTTATAGATCATTAGGTATTTTACAAATTTGGGTGATTTATGTGATTTGATTTTACACCAGGGTGATCTGAATCAGTTCAGGAGAAGCACCACCTTCGCGCGGCCAAGAGGTCAGGGATCAGAATCTTTTGTAGATATCCAACAAGCTAGTTATGGGTAGGCAGCGTGCATTAAGATGCATTGTTCTCAGTGCTGATAGGGCATAATTTGGAGGAAATAAATAATATCCGTAAGAATAGATTGAATAAATTGGTAAAAACACTGTGCCAAATTTGGATTAGCGAAGTTCTACAAACACCATTTATACGAGATTAGTCTGACACCAGCTTATAATATAGATACGCGGATTCATCCACAAGGATTTCACACCACATTATTTCCCTTTAAGTAGGTAGGTACCTTGCTAATTTCTACAAAAATCCTAAAATACACATCTGTTCTAGACATCTTGAACTTCTGGTAAGTACGGTACAACCTGTAGTAATAAACAATTTTACTTTCACACCACCAGTTTGCTACTCCCCTACTTCTACGAACATTGATCAAACCATCTCATCATTCTCCAAAGTGCGGACCAAATAAATATTGTTTCACGTAATAACATTCATTTGTCATTGTTAGGGTATTAGTATATTCTCAAGGAATGAAAGCTAGGATTAAGATGGTTCACGGTGAACGCTTCAGGAAGCATCAGTAGGTACGTTTTGGTTGCTTGCAGAATGACCTAACTGTTATGATGTCCATCATACATCGAAACTGCTCGCCTCCAGTACTAGACTTGCTAGTCACAGTGGAGTCCTCTGGAAAGTACCAATTTTGCACTAATACCAGCAGAACGAACTCTACATTAGATGAGTTAGACAGTCCATCTGGGCTGAAATCGGTAGTGATCATCAACCACATTCATTCGTTAGCCCTCGAATACCTCCCACATTTGTTTCACACATCCGCAGAGGCAATAAACGAAGCGATTATGAGACAATGTGTCAGGCTACGAGCCTGCAAAATCGGTACATTCAAACAAAACCAGCTGTCCACGGCTTTTTACAGACGTGTTCCCAACCTTCTAGTCAGGAGGCAAAAGAGCTTACACAGAAAAATCCAGTTTTGTTATACTCGTGGTCTTATATTTGATAATATTGCAAGATAAATGCAAGTGGCGAAATTTTGCACGGTAGCAATTCAAATCAGAAAATGCTTGATGATAATGTATTACAAGCGTAGCAATTTTCATCAACTAGGTACATAAAACCTGCCAAAACATCAATAAGTTTGCACAGCTCTACATTCCGAGCTTATCTTCCCCCAAGCAGCGCGAGAGAGGAATCAAAAAGGAACAAGAAGTGTTGATTAGATAAGATTCGACTGGGGTATAAACCGCAACCGCCAGTGATATAAATTATTAAAACCATGCAACTCTAGAATTCAAGCAACGAAAAAACAAAACCAGAAAACATCAAACTAATGGTGGCTAATTTCACGATGGCTGTCCGTGCGACTGGTACGTTCGTTTCATGCGGATAAATTAGGTATCATCTCGAACGAAAAAGCATCAGCACTCAATATGAAAACCACAAGCAGCCAGAACGTTTGGATTAGATAGGTGAAAGCATAAAACCCTTTAAAAAAAACTAGGAAAAACAGACTGAACAATTGAAAATCATTATAATTATTATCGTATACAATGATAATAATTAATCAATTCTCACCGTGGTTATCGCCCGCTTGTTTCAACACAGCGGCATTTTCCTTACTGGTCACATCAGGATAATATTCGTCCATGTTCACCTCTGTAAAAAGATACCAGTTAATTGTTAAATAATTATATAGGTCGCTAACTATAATACTGGGTGTTCTGGTATTATGAGTCTCCTTTATTTTCCATGAGGATGAATATGAAGAGAAACATCAAAAATGACCTAAATACCTACTAACTACTAAATTACTGCTTGCATCCTAGTTTTAGGGGATCCTGAACATAATGAAGTTTTACGGGTAAATCAATAACACCGCTAAGTTCTATAGTAAATCAACCATCGCCAACAAAGGTAGTGGAGAAATTAATCAGATCATATCTTTGGTACCTAAAGTAAAATACCAAATAATACCACACTTACCAGGAGGGACAATAATCGTGGAAGCGGATTTGAAAACCTGAAGTATATATCGTTTACATTCTGGGGGTAGGAGGTGCTTCACAACACCTGGAGCAGTGAGAGCGATCATTGCAAAGAGGTAGATGATGGTAGCGCCACTGAAGACGGAACCCACCCCAGCTGTTACCAAGCATCCCGCACTTACCACCACACAATACTAAAACACAGACAAAATTGAAGATAATACAGGTATGTAAAATGGGTGTGCGAGAGATTAGGTCCCGTCCGTCCTCCACTGGACGCGTTACCAAGCGACTAAGCGAATTCGTCCGTACATGAGAGACTGATCCCATTGCAGTAAAGTACATTAGGGGACATTGGACGATACCAAGCAACGAGCAACAATCCCGATCGGATGTGGTGGTCACCCTTTCAAGCGACATCAGCTCTACATCCCCTCGTCCATTCAACCACCACCACAACCCCGCACTATTCGCCTATAGTGGAGGATTCCAACCACCTCGCGTCGCTTCCTCAAAGTCGCCTCCCATCGCCTGATCGCTTAGTCACTCGGTATCGCTTCCAGTGGAGGACCAGCCTACTGGGTCAGTAGATAAATTGTTTGACGTGTTCCATGCATAGACATTTTTGGCTCCACCACCACGTTACGAACATATCTATTTATGTTAATATACAAATGATCTTAGGTTGTCAAATTAATATTTTAAACAGTTTTTTTTAACCATGTTTTTGTACTAAATAAAAGAACTTGAAGATCACAAACTTAACAGAACTCATGAGAACATTCCTACACAGATTTGAAAACGTGGAGATTTCATTACGCATTGAAGATTGATGGGAAAAATTGAATGGGTTCGCAGAAATATCCATATCCAACAGGTTTCCGAATTACCTTCCTTCAACTGTAAGACGCCCGCCCACTTTGAGCAAGGGCTCCAGAGGAATACTTTACCAGCATAACGTATTTTTCTCTTCCCTCCTTCGACCACATGGATGCCATCAAATTCGAAGTTATGGGTCGTCATAACAACTAGAGACGCTCTTTGTAGAGTGAGGTTAATGGCTGAAAAATACTATTTACCTACCGGCTTATAAGCCACTACAAAAAAAGAAGCGAAACATTATGCAGGTAGTTAATCTGAATCTCTACTTGTAAATGAAATAATTACTTGGGTACATAGCCGATTAACACTTCGGGAACGTCTGAACTCATGTCCACAAGTTGGGCGGAATGCAATTAAAAACTCTGCAAATTATTACACAACGGTTTATTATTTATCTGTGTAGATGCCCCTTCTGCGAAGACCACTGTTTTTTGTGGTCAGTAACCTCGAGCTGCCTCCAGGAAAGCCCTAAATGGCCGGGAATTAAAGTTTCATACAAATGCGTGGGATTCATTAATTATTTGCAGTTATTCATGAAGCATAAGGTAAATAATGAACCTTTGTGTAATAATTTACCGTTGCGTAATAATATACCGTTGTGCAATAATTTACCCA
The DNA here is from genome assembly GCA_954871275.1 of Leptopterna dolabrata. NCBI lineage: Eukaryota > Metazoa > Arthropoda > Insecta > Hemiptera > Miridae > Leptopterna > Leptopterna dolabrata. The sequence goes on along the minus strand of OX940978.1, from coordinate 47,511,253 downwards.
ATAATACTTCAACGTTTGTTCAAGTTGCAAAAGTAGCTATCAACAAAATCCAGAACAGCCATCATTTTTCAAATGGAATATCACAGAATAACCAACTCGACTTCATACAGCCATCCGTGATTATAATAAGGAGCTCCCTAGCGATGATATCTGGGCTGAATGTATACAATTTGATTCACCGTCCTGTTGACCAAGCCTGTCGGTGGAAACTTGGGGGCCTTACTGTGGAACGGCGGGACGTACAATGAATGCTCCGGGAGGTCTCAGAAACTCCCAAGAACTATTTAGAAACGTCAAAAATTTCAAGCTAACGGCGTCCTGGACATTTCAACCCCTATTTTTCACCCCTTAGAGATGACTGACAGTAACGCCGAGCTTCGCGGACCAACTAGACCCCCAAATGGGAGCTACGAACCAAAATCATCAATTTTGGTTCATGGCAACTAAGGAAAGTGCGAAGTACGAAGGACAGACAGAAATTTTGGTTCATTATTTTGAATAATGAACCTTTGGAATCGAGCATGAAAAAAAATTTTTTAACCCCCCATCAAAATTTGATGGTTTACGTTTCAAGATATGTAGATTCCGAAAATGCAATAAAAAACGCTGCAAATCCCTACACAACGGTTTATTATTTTTTACATAATACCTTGGAAATTGCTGATGTGGAGTGAAAAAAGTTGCAAAAGTACCTACCAACAAACTCCAGCCCCTTCTACGTAGATGGTATAATGAACCGTTGTGTAATAATTTACCCATCAATAATACTTCAACGTTTGTTCCAGTTTCACTACCTATCAACAAACTCCAAAAGAGCCATCATTTCTCAAATGAAATAATATCACAGAATAACCAACTCGACTTCATACTCCGTGATTATAATCATGTGCTACCTAGCAATGATGATCTCGGGCCAATTCCCGATTGTTAGCGCGTGCCTAGTGACGAAATTTGGGCTGAATGTATACAATTTCATTCACCATCCTGTTGAAAATGCCTGTCGGTGCAAACTTCTGGGCATTACTGTGAACGAACGGCTGGATGTACAATGCTCGGGGTGGTCTTAAAAACTTTAGAGAACTATTTAAACCGTTAAAAAAATCGAGAAAACGGCGACCTGGAGACTTCAACCCCTATTTTTCACCCCTTAGGGATGACAGACATTATTGACGCCGAGCTTCGAGGACCAACTAGACCCCAAATGGGACCTATAAACCGAATTTCGTCGATTCTGGTTCATGGTAACTAAGAAGTGCTCAGTAAGGCGGACGGACAGAAATTTTTTATTGCATTTTCGTATTCTACATACCTTGAAACGGAAACCATCAAATTTTGAGGGGGGTTAAAAATGTTTTTTTCACGCTCGATTCCAAAGGTTCATTATTGAAAATAATAAACCAAAAATTTCCGTCCGTCCGCCGTACTTAGCACTTTTCTTAGTTACCATGAGCCAAAATTGACGAAATTCGGTTTATATGGTCTAGTTGGTCCTCGAAGCTCGGCGTTACTGTCAGTCATCTCTAAGGGGTGAAAAATAGGGGTTTAAATTTTCAGGAAAGCTATACCTTATTTTTACGGGAATCTTTTTACGGTTTAATTAGTTCTTTGAGTTTAATTAGTTTAATTAGTTTTTTGAGACCACCCGGAGCATTGTAAGTCCCGCCGTTCCACCTTAAGGCCCCCAAGTTTACAACGACAGGCTTGGTCAACAAGGGGGTGAATCAAATTGTATACATTCAGCCCAAATATCATCACTAGGGAGCACCTGATTATAATTATGGATGGCTGTGTGAAGTCGAGTTGGTTTTTAGGCGATATTATTCCATTTGAAAAATGAAGGCTGTTTTGGGTTTTGTTGATAGGTACTTTTGCAACTTGAACAAACGGTGAAGTATTATTGATGGGTAAATTTATTAGACAATGGTAAATTATTACACAACGGTAAATTATTATACCATCTAAGTAGAAGGGGCTGGATTTTGTTGATAGGTACCTACTTTTGCAACTTGATAATCGATGAAGTATTATTGATGGGCAAATTATTACACAACGGTAAATTATTACGCACCGGTAAATTATTACACAACGGTTCATTATAGTATCTACGTAGAAGGGGACTCTATGCAGGTAAATTATTACACAACGGTTTATTATTTGCCTTATGCTTCATGAACTACAAATAATAATTAATTATCGAATCCCGCAATTTTGTAGGAAACTTTAATTCCGGGGGGCTCTAGTACTCGATTTAGGGCTTTTCTAGGGGGAGCTCGAGGGTATTGACGCAGAAAACAGTGATATACGCAGAAGGGGTATCTATACAGGTAAATAGTAAACCTTTGTGTAATAATTTGCAACTTTTTTAATTGTATTTTCGGATTCTACATACCTTGAATAGGAAACCATCAAATTTTGAGTGGGGGTTAAAATTTTTCTTCATGCTCGATTCCAAAGGTTCATTATTGAAAATAGTGAACCAAGTGTCCGATTTACGAAATCGTTTCTTCTTCTTTCTCTCAGATATTCATTTCAGAACAGTAATATTTATGTCTTTCTCCAAAAATAATCCAAGGAATGAGAATATTATTTATTCTCATCAACTGTTTAGTTGATGAGTTTGAACGGCTTGTGGGAAATAAGTTCTGACACAATTTTTCTTTGTCGGGAAAAACATTGTGCGCTACATGCCTAACCGATCTCCATAGAAATTAGCTCCATTATTCACCAACAGACAGCTCGAAAATGGCTAGAAATTTAGGTCTGTGAAATGCTGTTCCAGACACTATTCGTTTAAACGTCCCCTATAAAATTTGCATATGGCTACATAGAACGTTTCCCCCGCAAGCCATTCAATTGTCTATACACCGATCAGAATGGCACCAATTCAATTTTTTCAACTTTATGCTGTTTCAAGACGATTAGTAACCATTATAAGAATTTTCAACGGTTTTTTCCAGTCATTGTTGATCCACGCCATTAATTTAAACGGTGCAACAAATTACATTTCATTGCAGACACCCCCACATCACCTGTCTCAAACTTTTTACTCAACTGTTACCGGTTTATTCGGAGATCCACCCGACACGTGTTCGCCTCGGTCGTTTATGCAATCAATTCAACCGAACCTGTAATCCAAACTAACATTATCAGTCCTTTTTTCAGTCGCTTACTATGGTTCTACACCCACCAGTTGAAAGTATCAGAGCCTATATGATTACATTAGGCAGCGACCATTTCCCCGTACACCTGTTCCAATGATAAAAATTACAACAATCTATCCGGTTTTTGAGGTCTATAGTTCTTTGCTTTGCAGACGTTGCGAGATGAATTGTGCCCCATCTTCTGGGGGAATTAGGCACTCAAGAATATTAAAATACAAATGCTGTACCATTTCTTTGAACGCTTCACCGATGGTTGGGGGTTGGTGGTGGGTAAATCAGGGATTGTTTACGTAAAATGGAAGACCCTCGGATTTTTGTATAGTTTTTAATTTGGGGACCAAGTTTTGCGAATGATGGACCATTAGTTTCACAGCTACTACCTCTGGAATGACGATGGGGTTATTCCCGAAACCGGTCTCCGAATAAAAAAACTGTTCAAAATGCAGAGGAGCATCCCATTTTAAGCAAAAAATCCGCGATTTACGCAAGCTGGTCTTCTTGATGTATTGGTAAATAAAACACGAAAAACTCGCAGGCTATCGAAAACTGATCGTCAATCATCCCTAAATGGAAGGAACAGATATTATTTACTAACTGTCAGCGATTCAAGAAGACAAAAGAACTGAAAATCAGCTCTCCACGTGGTCGGATTTATCAGAGAATAAAAATCTTGGGATCAAAAAATAATATAGATATTATACTTCCCGATAACAGATTACCTAACCTTACTTGGGGTTTAATGTGTGGTGGGGTGTGGTTTTGGAAAAACTGCTATTCGCTTCCTCCAAAAAAGTTTCCAAAACTTACTATAATAACTTTTTCTTCGGTGAAATTTTACCACCTTCTGCCCGCTCTCAATTTAATAAAATCATTTTTCACATGAGAGTTCACAGTTTTGAACTTTGAAAACGGGTAAGGGTAATACAATAAAAATACTTGTGATAAAGAATTGAGAATTGTTCTATAATCCGATAAATATCTTTTTTGTAATCGACAAAGAAACAACGGTTCACTCCTCAAAATTACAGGATCCTACCTATGTTTACGTTGCAAGATACCAAGGTCTGTGCAATACGAACAAAATTTTACGGCCCCGTTTACAGGTTCTTTTGATATAACTGGCCAAACTTCATGTACCTAATGTGGGCCAAGGATGGTAAACATTCTCGGTTGAACGATTAAAAATTCGAAATATTCAACAATTTATTCATAACTTGAAAACTTGAAATTGGATGAGAATAGTGGGAAGCGTATTTAATATTGAGTCGAATGGTTTACCTTCGAGCGGTGAATTTTTATATATATTTACTTGATACAATTTTCTATTTACATTATACTCAAATCAAGTGAACAAATACTCAAATCAAGGTGTAATCATTATACTCAACTTGTATTTACATCATACTGATCAAGTGAACAGCCATTTTCGACTAGGGCTTTACGTTCCACTGCCCTGCCAGCGGACGTTATCAGCTGTCCACTAATGAGAGCATCTGTAGAAAAACACGGCACCTATTTGGAAACAAAAACATGCCCGTTCCATCTTTGAGAGGCAAATGTGAAAACCAAAGGTCAACTACATAAACAGAAATAAACTTTTGGCGGTAGGAAATAGCCCATAAGACAGGGAAACAGTTCGCGTTGGTAACAGATGTCACCACATTCCCTGATCGAATGGGAAGGGGATGTAGGAACTACAATTTTAGATCGAACGCTACTGAAATAGACGGTTTCTTCAACCCGGAGCACCTAGATGTACGGACAGAGGAAGACTAGGAGTGAAACTCTGCTGAGCTTGGGATTCTTCGAAGTCTTTGACCAGGCAGTTTACCGTGCTGTCAAAAGGAGACTGATTTTCTACAACAAATGGAGCACCAATCTTCATACCTGAGCATAAAACTGGGTCCTCAGTAAGACAATTATAGCTTTAAAAAAAAGTGAGGAAAACAAGGGTTAATGACCAGATACGTTCCATAAAGGAATTTTAACTGAACCCAGTTTCCGCAAAAGATCGCCGAAGGTCAATCAGGAAATGGAACAATGTCAAGGAGACATCAAACAAAACAGATTTTAAACACGTAGAATGTTGACAATGTGCGTCAACTGGCCACAACTGGCCACTTCTGAAGTGTGTGTGAAATAATTGCAATCAAACGCCTTCCCACAGCAGGTGTTAACTGGTTATAATTAAAACGTTAGCGTTTAATGAGTCCTGATAAAACATAGGTAGGTAAATTAAAAAGGATAAATTTACACTAATTTTAATCTCATTTTCGTTCTGCCCGCTCACTAAGGGCCAGAGTGAGTCAAGAGGTAAACATCATTAATACAATGGAAGTTCATTTAAGAACCAATTACCATGTCACGGACGCTAGAGGATGCACCGAGCCTTGATCTACATCTACGACACACCACCACATAACAAACAAAACGAGCTAGGAACTCCTGATTTTACCTCAACTCATAATTCAGTACTATTATTATTATTTTTATACTACAATACGTAGATACTTGGATATAGTTTATCATAGAAATGAGTTAGTATAATCCTTAGCTCCGCACCACATACAATACGTAGATAATAGGTTATGGTTTATCATAGAAATAAGATGGTATAATCCTTAGCTCTGCACCATACAATACGCAGACAATAGGTTACAGTTTATCATAGGCATAAGTTAGTATAATCCTTAGCTCTGCACCATACAATACGTAGATAATAGGTCGTAGTTTATTATAGAAATAGTATAATCCTTAGCTCTTTATCATACAATACGTAGACAAATAGTTCATCACAGAAATAAGAGTATAATCCTTAGCTCTGCACCATACAATACGTAGATAATAAGCTATAGTTTATCACAGAAATAAGTTAGTATGATCCTTAGCTCAACACTAACAACCTTTCACTCCCCTTCACTTCATTTCTATGCCCCTAACTCCAATAAATCTTCCAACTCCTTTCACTTCGCTCTCTTCACATAAATAGGGGCAAACTGACTGAAAACACACGTCCCCAGTACTCGACCAGCTAGTGACGACGGATTCCTCCGGAAGTGATAATAACATTGGCCAAGCCAGTTAATCGGAGTTACGTTTCAGATAAAACTAAGTAACGAAGGCTGTGATGTGAACCGGGTTGTGATTCTTAGCTGTCGACGTGTGTACCTACACTTCTACAGTTCGATGGCACCACCAGAAAAAACCCAGAAAACGGAGGAGAAAAAGAAAAAGAACCTTCGGTACAGAAGAGTAGGAGTAGTGAGAAAACAACAGGAAACGATTGGTAAATCGGGGGCCGCCAGAGGCTCCAGCGGGAAAGGAGGAGTTTCAGGGATTTAATTCGAAAAATAGGACGAGTCAGTGGAAGATTTCAGAACTTGCATTTAGCGGATGAATGCGTATTTCGAGTTGCAAAGCGTCCCTGAAGAAAAGAAAGTTCCTTGTTTTGTACCGCACGAAGTTTTTTACGCTACTGAAAAATTTACTTCACCCTGACGAATACTCCTCTAAAACGTTGTTAGAATTATGCAAGGTTCTGGAAGATCATTCCACACCCCCCCCCCCCCCCCCTTCACCATTCCATCCAGGTATGTATTCTCAAACAGGAAGCAACATGAAGGCGAGTCAGTTTTTGTATACTTGGCTGAATTATACAGACTTGCTAGGCCCTGTCAGTACCCAACTACAATGCTCAATACGATGCTACGCAATGTTTTGTAAGTGGTTTACGTTCTAAGAGTGTGTTGGATAAACCAGCACCCAGCAAGCGGGATCTAAATGTTCAAGTCCGAAACCACAATCCAAAGAGAAATGGCCCATGAAAAAGTCAGGCACCGGTCACAAAGATAAGCTCCAGTGCCTGAGGTGTGCCAAATATGGGCATTTTGCTAGCCAGTGCAAGGAGAAAAATCTTTCTTGTACATCTGTAAAAAGGATAACCACGTAAAGGTTTGCTTTTTTAAAAGACAGAAGTCACTCAGAGGTTCTACCAGAGATTGAATATGAATCAGATGATGAACCGTTACCCATTTATTCGGTGGGCCACAAGGTTCAACCTCTGATCATGGTTCCCCTGTTAGTAAATGGGAAAGGGCTATCCATATAGCCTTTACCTTATTACCCCGACTTGAAAAGTGTAACAGATTCGTTCCTGTGGTGATTCACTAGCTAACTGCAGAACACCAGTGGAATCTCTCGCTGCCACCATGAGAACTGCCATTAGCAGTCCCAAACTAGGAAAAACCGATGACCAAAAAAATTATGCACCACAGCATACTGAGTATTCAGCTCCAGAGGTTAACGTCTGGCCAAGCCCTCAGTCACCAACATGTTCACCACAGCGCCATCGCGCTGGCATCAGATGCCAGTGCGACATCAGACTCCAGCACCATCTCCAGGGCGAATGAACGAAGGCCATCGTCGCAGCAATCTTCCAGACCCCATGCCAGTTGACAAGGATCAACCGGAACCTTCTACTTCTGATTCAATTAATGAACTGGGCGGGCAACTTCGTAGATCCAAGAGACAAAAGAAACCGGTGGACAGTATGAATGAAAAATTCTAAAAAAAAAGAACTTACGTACTAATGCTATATCTTAGTCATGAACTGAAATCCTTAAGAAGAATTAGTCCGCGATTAGTATCGCCCTAAAGGGAAATGCATGAACCCGGTTATCTATTATCTGCTTACTGATTGAATTGTTATATGATTACGGAGTGCTGGTGAACGACTTATTACAATATATTTTCTGGTTACAGTTTTGCACGTTCTTATTAATGAGCTTCAAGCATTCTCTACACGTATACGCGTAGTTCTTCCCGTGCACGCGAAGAAGTAGCTTTTCCCGTGTACGCAAAGAACTACACGTTACGGGAAAAGAATGCTTCAAGCTCATTGGTCCGTCTTCCCGTATCAGTGTTTCCACGGTTGAACGTGTAAAGATGACGGGAAGTACAAAAACTGTCTATTAAGTCCTCATACCGCTCGGGAAGTGATACATAACAGGAAGGTATGCAATTTTATTATAATACTTGTGGCAATAACCCTTTAGACTTAATACTGGACAACCTTCAGTTGTTCTGATACTATCAACAGGTCAACATGTTCTGGGTGCGTCAAGCGATTTTCTCATTGCAAACAACGGAAAATCTGATCATTTACCTAAACCATCAGGGAAATATGGTAAGCCTAAACACGACAACAGGTAAACAACGTTAAGAAGTAAACAACTCAAGAGAATCGCGGTAGACCAATTGGTATTTTAACCATCATTGTAGGCTAAAACGGAACGCTAGGGGTTGATATATTATTAGCAAGGGGTTGAGTGAGATAAGTACCTACGTTATTTTTCCAGATGCAAAAATCTATCTACCACACCCCATCTTCGGGAGGCATCGACGTTATCCATTCCCTATAGGTACATCATACATATTAGCATGGAACATGCTTTAGCCTTGGACTAACTAGCCAAAAAACGTTACGCGGAATGGGTGACGCGGATGGGTGACGAAATTTTCTTATGATTTTCACGTACAACCGAGTAGTTGCTAGGGAAATGAAACTTCTTTCATTTTCATCGGACAAAAATCGATTTCCATTCGTTGGAAAGCTCTTGATTTATCACGCATTTATTTCGTATTTGTTCTTGGTATTTATTTCCTAGTTTCATAATATAACTATATAAATGGATGTTATAAATCGATAGTAAACAATGACGCTTGTTTGGTTGTCACTTGGTTGTTTCGATGTGTATAAGCGTGGCTAAAGCATGTTCCATGTTTCTTGAATTTTAGCCGTATGCTCTAAGCAGTAAGCATCCGGGGGTCCAGGGGGCTTGCCCCCTGGCGAGGCGCGGAGCGCCGAGTTTCTAATTAATGCAAAGACGGGAATGCCGTAGGCTAAAACAAACCACGTAGTCCTAGCTAGTACAGAGTAGGTAAGTTACAAATAATCTGAACTATACAGTAGAACTTATCCGTCTCTTCAACAGAAAAAAGCACAGTACCACCTCGATTATCCAGATATGTTGAGGCTGGTTTTAATAACCTTTTCAGAATTCAGCCACTCATTGCTATGAACAGGACATGAACATCCTCTGTGAAATTCGTATTCAAGAAGGGTACCTCATGATAATACCACATCACTAACTTGCCACCTAGACAGCCAATTCCTTACACCTCTCTCTCTCTCTCTCTCTCTTATTTTCGATTTTCCGGACGAAGTCTGGTTCAAACTGATCAGGAGAGTCGAGGTTCTACTGTATAGGTCGGTCATGAATAAATATTACACCAGCTCCTAATAAAAGTACCTATAATGAATGGAGGAAGTTGCTAATGATGAAGTGTTAAAATTGAATGACGGCGAATCATCATGTCTTATGACACAAGAAAGCGAATGCCCACTAAGCATACGTGCAGTAGATAATTGACTACACATAAACTTGAGTGCCTTGAGGACGTTCAAACAATACGATTCCAGTTCTAGAATACTACCTATATGCAGCATGCGATAGAGATTAAACATAAACATCCAAGATTATTACGTAAGTGAATACTCAATTAGAAAGGCAACTTACCACTGGTGGCTGAGTTTGTCTGAGGAGCCTCAGCCTAGCGTACTGGCCCGAGACTGCAGCTCGGAACCCTGTAGCGTAGTGGCTGATCTCCGGAACACTCAGCATTCTGCGAACGGGAAGTCATCTTAGAACGTAAATACCTAATGGGGTATTCCAGACATTTTTTTCAAGTACCTTGCTTAGTACTAACGACAATTGGGTCTGCTTGCCAGAAAAAATTCGACAAAATCAGAGAAGCAACTAGAAATCAGGAGTTTGGAGAAAGTGTAACGTAGAAGTATCTGAGCCTCTTTGACTAAGTTTTTTTTTTGCGCTTGAGTGGGGAAGGGAGATGACCAAAGAGATTAGAGTAGAGGATAGAGTGGGTAAAACATCATTAGCTGATAGAGTTTTTTTTAAAGACAGCTAGCCTTTGGGGCAGCCTTAACACCTTGACTGCCATCCCAAAGTCCGAGGTGCGTCCCCGTGTGCGGCGCGAAGGTTCACCACATATTTATGCAGGGGCATCAAAGACATTCTTATACGAAATGACTGAAGGAGGAAAAGAAGAAGATTTAAGGGTATAAACATATTCTGATAAGAAATGAGGGAAACCAACCGAAGTTTTGTCAACTCACAACCTACATTCCCATGTGTGACTGACCCAGCACTTGGGGCAACCTAGCCCTCAGTAACACCTGCAAAGGCGGCAGTCAGGGTGTTGAGTCGTAGTGAAGGTGAGTAATCTTCAACCGTAAGGAAGCAGAACCTTGCCTTCAACAATGCTATGAAGGGGGTTTGTCAACGCTCAAGCAACGTCGGTAAGTACGTTAAACAATCTGGTTTTCAGGTAAGACTGAGCATGCTGACAGGAAAACAGGAATTTGACTTGAGTCACGATACAGACGACTGATAAAGTGGGGGTGGCAGTCAATTTCTATCTTCAATTTTTAGTTCAATTTTCTCAACATTAGTTGAGTTGATAAAGCCAATGTGGAGCACAGCAACCCGCATACGCTCCCAGAATTTCAGCTGGTTTGGATTATTCGTTCAATGGGATAATTATTGTGGACAGACAGACGAGGCACTACATTTTCCCCTTGATGAGGAACTTCTTTTTCTTGTTGAAATAAAAGCTTTGGTATTGAGGAAGGAAAACTATAACTCGGAACATGACGGTTTGGTGAACTTCGTGATTATATTGAGGCTAAACTACTCCCCAGTTTGTGATGAGAGTTTTCAAGTCCGAAATGTCAATGCGAATAAAGCAGTTATTGATTGACTAGCCCAATGACCCTTGCTTTCCACATCATCATAGTAGTAATCATTCAATAGGTAGGTATAGGAAACCCTATTGGAGGTATGGGTATAGGAATAGGTAGAGTATTAACTAAATATAGTAACTAAATAGGATAGTACGTTTTTAAAACCAACAACAATTAGATCAACAACAGCTGAATGAGGGCATATACCTACAGTCCTAAAGCTGACAGCGTTTTGACTAAAAATGCCACGATCCAACGGTCAACGGGGAAATTAAACTACCACTACAATTTAGCACAAGACATCATAGAAATCACACCATCATAATAGCGGCTCAGCCAATGTCACTGGATGGGCTAATTCAATAGGTCAATGAATTGGGTCAAAGAAAATACTAGTTTGATGCCAAGAAAGTCAGTCAGCGCTCAGATGACTTTCAACGCCTCTGAATAACTCTCTAAATAACTTCTCCAATACTCAATAGTGGATTATATTGAATCTACTACCCAGACTCTCAGATCGTCTCTTTTGAAAGGTACCTAGGTACAGAGAAACGAAAACAAAGAAGAAACCGCTTTATTGAGAAGGAACGTTATAAGCCAACCTAAAACTAAACTTCAGCAAGAATTTCGATATACACATCTGCACTAATGACTCGACCAGAAGAAATCCACAACTGAATTTATATATATCCACAGGGTCAGCAGTTGCTACCTAAATCACAGTATACCTCGGAGCCTTACAATGATGGGTATCCACCCAATGCCGTGTCATAGGACCAGATCTTATAAGTTTGGAGTGTTTTAGGTTGACGTATGTATTTAAACAAACCTAGATAGGTGCTTACGGAAGATTGCATTTGAATCTGTTGATCGACTTTATTGTACATACCCTTCCTTCAAAGGCAGGGGGAGGTCTTCCGGGCGTTTGGCTGACTCCGGTGGCGGCGACACTCGGATTTCAGGCCAGATGTGGTCGACCCAAGCTTCGTGAGCGACCATGAGGCAGAGGATGGAGAACAGCAGGCCGTAGAACCGCCATTGGAAGAACGACAGAACCCTGAAGTTTCAATTATTTTCAAGTAATTTTAGTACAATTGCTAGCAAATTTGTTTCCATGGCAGAATGGTAATTCCAAAGGCTTGAAGGGTCACAGGTGAAGACCCTTCTTCCAGAATAAAGGCACTAGATCAAACCAGTGCATTATTTCTAGTATCATTATTAATTATTCCAGAAGAAAAAAGTCTGGAAGCTATCAAGTATAGAGAATTTTACCTCGTACAACTCGTAGAAATTGAGCGAATCATCACGTCCCAGCTTTTTAAGTGGAAAATTCAGTTACCAACCTAGCAAATACTGAATACTGACGCATTATAATCACAAATCGAGCATAACTGACAAAAAAAAGTTAGGTCAAGCGAAATTTGTTGTTCTTCAGAATTACGGGAGACCAGGAAGTATAACCGAAAAACAAACTAGGAAGTACTTGCATCCTGATACAGTTTTCTGCACTCGAAGACGTAGGTAGCCTGCCTACCAAGGGCGTTCCGTGACCTGTGGCTCCCAGGGAACGACCAGTGTGCACAATGTCTTCTCGTTTTTCCAAAATTCATTTAAATAGTGAAATGTCTGCCTACTTCATGTTTGCATACCTTTCCTGTGGATTGGTGCAACAATACCTACCTTTTTTTTAATAATTAAACTTTATTGCCACAATGCCTGTAAATTTTTGCTCTAGTTACTTTTACAGTAGGCTTAGCTTAGCGCCTAATTTACAAGGTACCTGCATAATGGTACAACCCCAATGGATGTCCAAAACCAGTTTTATGCTAAATAATATATAATGGTCCTACGAATTAACATTAGTACACAAGAATTACGAAGTTACTACCTACTTTATAAACACTTAATATCACAGGATCAGGGTTGGCGTAGATATGAAGAAATGGGAGTCATGTGATCTCTTCCGCTTTAATTTTCTGTTTGGTGGTGGTACAGTTGAGCTTTCCGGTATGCAAGCAATTTCGGGATTTTCATGTCCAACCATCCCTCTTATCAAGGAACCATACATTTCTTTAATAGTATCCCAAACTGTGGGTATATTCAAATCATTATGTAGCGTGCTATTTCTCACATACCATGGTGCTTTAGTGACTTTTTTGATTCATAAAAAGTGAATTTTGGGAGCTGAACCTTCATTAACAACCTCAATTCTTCACTCCTTGGCCAAAATCGACTTCATACTTGGTCTTAACGCCCTAAAAAATATGGTAAACCGTACATCACAAGCTCATGTTACTAAAACACCAAAAAACCCTATTTCTACACCAATTTTTCACCCATAACACTTCTGGGTATACTCCAACCGGCCTGCAAAGTTTCGGGACACAACTAAGGCCCACATGGAGCCAGTGTGCGAAAGAAATAATTTTTTACACATAAATAAAGTAAACATGGATGATACGGCGTACGGTGGGCGGACACTGCATTTGGTTTACTATTTTGTGAATGCACCTATATATTCGCTCAGAAAATTTTTTGTCAACACCCCCTCAGCATTTTTTCTTTCTAGTTTCAAGGTGCGTAGATTCAAAAGATGCAATGTCCGTACGCCAACCGCTGTATCATCCATATCTGCTTCAATTTTTTCAAAATTGACGAAATTCGGTTCGTAGGTCCCATTTGGGGTCTAGTTGGTCCTCGAAGCTCGGCGTTACTGTCAGTCATCCCTAAGGGGTGAAAAATAGGGGTTGAAATCTCCAGGACGCCGTTATCTAGAATTTTTTTACGGTTTTAAATAGTTCTCGAACTTGGGAGTTTTTTTAATACCAGCCATAGCATCGTACGTCCAGCCATTCGTTCACAGTAAGGCCCAGAAATTTGCACCGACAGGCATTTTCAACAGGAGGGTGAATGAAATTGTATACATTCAGGCCAAATATCATCACCAGGGACGCGGTAACATTCTGGAATTGTCCCGAGATCATCATTGCTAGGGAGCACATGATTATATTCACAGAGTATGAAGTCGAGTTGGTTGTTCTGTGATATTATTGCATTTGAAAAACGCTGCAAATCCCTGCACAACGGTTTATTATTTTGTACAGAATACCCTTCTGTTACAGATCACAGCTCTCTGTATAGATAACCCGTCTATATAATATGTACTATTCTATACATTTTATGTAGATCGCGGAACCTCCCTAGGTTAGTACCTAACCCGGTACTCGTTACTAGGTACCTACCTAAATCACGAGTTGAATGTTGCTAAAATAATTCTGCCGATGACAAACAGTACCTAACAAAAAGAAACACACATAATGAAGTTCTGAAAAGAAATTGTTGATGAGGAGTGAAAAAAGGTGCAAAAGTACCTACCAACAAACTCCAGCCCCTTCTTCGTAGATGGTATAACGAACCGTTGTGTAATAATTTACCGTTGAGTAATGATTTACCATCGTGTAGTAATGATTTACCCAACGTTTGTTCAAGTTTCACTACCTATCAACAAACTCCAAAACAGCCATCATTTTTCAAATGAAATAATATCACAGAACAACCAACTCGACTTCATACTCCGCCAATATAATCAGGTGGCTCCTAGCAATGATTTCATCTCCGCCAAATTTCCTATTGTGGGCGCGTCTCTGGTCACGAGATTTGGTTTGAATTGTATACAATTTCATTCACACTGGAGTCGAAAATCCCTGTCGGTGCAAACTTCGGGGCCTTACTATGAACGAACGGAGGGACGTAAAATGCTCCAGGTGGTCTTAAAAAACTCGTAAGTTCAAGAACTATTTAAAACCGTAAAAAGATTCACGTAAACAAAAGGTATAGGCGTTTTGAAAATTTCAACCCCTATTTTGAACCCCTTGACTGACGGTAACGTCGAGCTTCGAGGACCAACTAGACCCCGAACGGAACCTATAACCCGAATTTCATCAATTTTCTTTCATGGTAACTAAGAAAAGTGGCCCGTACGGCGTACGACGGACAGACAGAAATATTTTTATTGCAGTTTTGGATTCTACATAGGTACCTTGAAACGTAAACCATCAAATTTTGAGGAGGGGTAAGAATTTTTTTTTTTTCATGCTCGATTCCAATGGTTCATTATTGAAAATAATAAACCAAAATGATGGCTCTTTCGGAGTTTTTTGATAGGTGCTTTTGCAACTTGAACAAACGCTTAAGTATTATTGATGGGTAAATTATTACACAGTGGTAAATTATTACACAACGGCAAATTATTACGCAACCGTTCATTATACCATCTACGTAGAAGGGATCGGAGTTTGTTGGTAGGTACAATTATTGCCCAACGGTACAGTTAAATTATTACAAAACGGTTTATTATTTGCCTTATGCTTCATGAATAACTACAAAATAATTAATGGTTGAATTAGGTACTGTATCCCGCGAATTTGTAGGAAACTTTAATTCCGGGGCCGGCTTCAGTACTCGATTTAGGGCTTTCCTGGTGGGGGGGGGGGGGGGCTCGAGGGTATTGACCACAGAAAACAGTGATAAAAAAAATCAACTCTTGGAAAAATGTGGTTTGAAGTCCGTTCTAAAAAATAAGCAGTAGTTTTTAAATGAGGGTGATTAAAATCACGTATCAGGTATATTGACATCTGACTGGCTGTTGGCCCAAGGAGGTGGATCGAAGCATCGGAGACAAAGGTTCTCAATGCTGACAACAACCCAACATCAGAAATGGCCATTCTTTGTGGCAACCTTCAAGAACCTTTGCTGTGACTTTTCGTGACCCTCCCCTCAGTTTGATTTTGAGGATTTTTTAAACTTGTTTATAAATTTGCTGTTCCATCTTTCCATCCATTGTGGTTCTGTACATCATTTATGCTCCATGTACAAGTTATGCTCCAAGCGATGGTTTGAGTTGAACTACTCGTAGGTACTTGATGGTTAACCTGATACGTGTATCCAAGGGGGAAATCATAAATTCGAATTTCACACTCGTTTTCATCCGAATTTTCGACATAAACAACTCATTATGTGGTCAATCAGTGTTAATTTCCAGTACTGAACAGAATTTAGCCGAAAAGGAGGATTTGTGACCCAAGAAAATTGCCCACTGAAGTACACCTGCGTGCTCCAGTGTCAATTCGTAGAACAGCATGTTTATATTTATCCACATCTAGGCTATCAAAATAACTAATAAATCCTAAAATCAGTTTTCCCCCCACATGTAATAACAATGACATGACAACTGCGCACTCCGTGACAGAACGGTACAGAAATGGCGGGGAAAATGATCAACATTATTAACAAGAGACGAAAATGTGTCAACTAATAGACGCAGCGGACGGATGGGGGAACCAGGAAAATCTCATGTTCCACGCATATGGCAGCTAACACGCCAAATGCACTGGATGACGGCCAACTCAAAGAGAGGACAGGACAAACTCGGGTTTTGCCCACTACGTCGGAAACGAAGCAAACGATGTTGGCTCCATTTTTGAAAGAAAACGTCGTTGGCAAACGGAGACTGTATAACAACCTACCTACGTCAATGAGCTCAGACATCAGGAAAACTATTTGTGCCAGGTCAAGGAACACGGTTGAGTAATCCTTTATCGAGGGTATAGCGAGGTCTGAAATCACTTTTGTGAGTTTGAAATGGTTAGACACCAAAAATCAATATTTTCCACTCGCATATTCCGACGTCCATTAAAACTTCTCTCCATGCCAGTTTGTAAATCCACCACAACTCTTTGAAATACGAGCGTAAATTATCGTGAGTGTAGATTGAGGCTGATCATATAGCTAAGCTAAAATAGTCTTAAACGCTCAATTTTCGACTCTGCTGATCAGAGCACAATTTTTGAAACAGCTGATTAAGCGCATCCCATATTACTCAGTCCCAAAGAAACTCCATTTCAATGGTAAGCAACGTAGGCTTAGTAGGAAAGAAATTAGCTCCACGGCTCACTCGAATAGCATAGAAACTTTGGACATACGAGGTACCTACCAATAACTGTATTCATGAGCTGATTTCGAGACTAATTTCGACATCGCAAATTTTGTTCGACCACGCTCACTGATCTCGTAACCACCTAATATTTTTGGAAAGTCGGGATTTCAAAATCGTTCCTTTTTCTGAGTGATGGACATGAAGTTGATCTTCAGTGAAATTCTCAAAACACATTCTCATTTTCATGTTTCAATGATTTTCTGCTCAACCTAGTGCAATCCGTAGTAGGCATATTAATACATAGTAATTTAACAATAACCGGGATTAGATACCATGAATAATACCCGAAGGTACCTCTTCTTCCAAAAGCCCTTCCAATGAAAAACATCCGTCACTTTCACGTGTCTTCTTTCAAGCAAATTTCTGAAGACTACTGCAATGGGTACAAAACTGAAAGAATGACTTCGGAGATGAGAAATTTTCAAAAATAAAAAACGCTGCTAAGTCCTTGTCACATGGGTTTATTATTCTACTGGACATACCTACAGAAATGCTGGCTGTTCATTTATTGTTGCATTCATGTAAAATAATTGAAATACTCGTAGCTATTTCTGATGGTTTCCACAAATTTTGGCCCCCAAAACTTGAAATAAGGTACGCTCCTTTTTTTTCAAATTATCTCTGATCATTGTTAGTGCCATTTAATCGTCTTGATCCACGTGTTGACACTTTTCCTAGTGTTATTCTTCAAATTGATGGTGATTTCAGGCGATTTCGCAGGTTTTTGACTCATAAAAAATCAATTTTGGGACCTGAACATCTGGTACAACCGCGATTTTCCACTCCATGGTCAAAATCGACTTCATATTCGGTCTTCCCGTCCCCATAAACATGGAAAACGATACCTCAAAAGCTCATTTTACTAACATGTTACTAAAACACAAAAAGTACCTATTTTTATACACATTTTCACTAATAACACCCCCGGGTATATTCCGATCGGGCTGAAAAGTTTCGGCACACAACTAGGGCCCAAATGAAGCATGTGTGCGAAAGAACGAATTTTTTAGACCGAAAATGAGGCCGGTACACGTGATACGCCGTACGGCGGACGGATATTGCATTTTTGGAATCTACGCACCTTGAGATGGAAAAGAAAAAATTTTGAGGGGGTGTTATAAAAATTTTTTGGTGAGCGAATACATAGGTGTATTATTCACAGAATAATAAACCAAAATGGGTTAAATTTGAGTTTTGCGGGTTAAACTGCTAAAGTTTGTTAAACAAATTGAAAACTCGCTCATATGGTTATGCTAATACCTATGTAATTCGTCCCCCCGAACCCTTTTTATGTAAGCCACGAACTCCCAGGGCGATGCATAGAATAGGAGCCATATAGAAGTAGAATTTGCAAATAGGTAATTAATCGTAAACTATTACAAAATATATGTGCGAATACATGCCCACCCAAAAGAAATGAAACGGGAGTTTTATACTCGTACACAGCATGTGGCTCTTGGAGGTGCAGGTAGGCAGCAAAGGTAGAGGTGGCGCACAGTAAGTTGGCCTAAATGAACGGGCTGTAAAAAAGAGGATCTCCAACCACACCTCGTTCATTTAGGTCAACTTGTTCTGCGCTACCTTCATAACAAATTGAAGTAAGTAAAGAGCAAATACCACATACAAGTATATAAAGACCTAATATACCTACGTACTATTCCTAGATCCTGACCATCTGCATACCTAGTAATTATTATAATACTCTCATAATGTTCAACGGCTAATACATTGTAACGCCTATATCTAAAATAATTCATCTCTAAAGCATGGAGGCTCGTCAGCTGTTATATAAGAGATTGGCATTTCGGAGTAATGAAGGTCAGAGGGATGACTGAAGGCAACCCACAAACGCCCACTATCTATATCTGTGGTCTTCATTGACGCATAGGCACTGAAAAATTTATCACAAGTTGTGTAGAAAATAACACCGCTGATAAACTATAATCTGTTAAGGAGGCCTCCGTAAAGAGAGGTAATCTTGGAAGGTTGGATTTGAACCACTAGTTAAGAAGGCTGCTAGAATTACAACAACAAAAATAAATAAATACAAATGAGATGCCCACTTACCTATCTGTATTAATAAATTCCCTTGTTTGTTAGACCATTAATCAGAATCACGCAAATTCGTGCACCTACTCTTTTCCATTTCATGTTAACTGAATAATATTGGGGAACACACCATGGCCACGTGAATAATCCTATTTAGAAAACAATTGAAGACTGCGTTGATGTTAGTCCAACTTAAAAACCGTAGGACCAAAGGGACATAGAAATATTTCGACGGTTTTCAAGAGAGGAAGCCATGGGCACATTTAGAAAACTGCTATGAAACCCTTATAATCTGAGTGTTCCTCCTATTAGGGTATTCCAGTGAGTCTAAAAATTAAATTATTTATGGAATATTTTAGTTCACACACCTGTGAAAATGACGTAGAGTGTGGGAGAAGGTGATAATTGTTTGATAAGGAAGGAAATGCGAAATAATCTATATCCGATGTTGAAAAACTGTGGTTCCTATGTCTTCCTTGTGGCTGGGCTGTGTGTGTGTGTGTGTAAAAGTGATAAGGTATTATATTATCCATGCGGATCTCGGCGATCAAGAGGTCTGTTCGGACAGTCCTGGACCAGTCCAGGATGGAACTGCGTTCTGAAAAAGAGGGGACAGACTGTCCAGGATTGAGTCCAGAACTGTGTCTGCCCGCTGATGATTCCGAACGGATAACCTGAAGCACTGTAACCTTCCAAATAAGCTGAAGGTAGAAGCATTCAAATGCGCACCAACAGGATCAACAGTCCTCGAAAAAATCCAAGACTGCTAGAACTAGTCCCGTACGGTCCTGGACTGCCTGTCCGAACAGCCAACTCTCTACTCAGGACAGTCCTGGTGCTTTCCAAACGCACAAGAAGGGCGTGGCTTCGATAGAATGGTCCAGGACTGTATGTCCGAGTCCGAACGAACCCTAGGTCTCTGCTCATGCTGTCTAACGTTACTTAATCGTTCAAGAACGGTCAACGTTGGAAACTTCTAATTTTTTTAATGGCAGGAATTCATTGGGGGAAACGAATAAGGGTGGTCGAAATTTCATTTGATGGCAATGACATTTTTAACAAAAGTAGTTACAGAACAGGAGCCAAGGTTATGAGGGGAGGGATCTAATTTCCAACATTATTCAGGGTGTAACAAATTGTTTCTTCCAGACTTCGAGTTCTCAGATGAAATTCCATGATACAGGTACCATACCGAGATACTTATCACTTTTATTCATTGATTACATGGGTCTTTCCCAAATTCATTCTGAAAAAGAAAAGAAAACTTGAAATGAACGTAGGAAATTATGAACTGCTTCGGATGAGACGAACTGCAACACTCCAAAGAGATAGCCCGATTTTCAGCGAATTTGTCAAGTTTTATAGAAAATTGGGGTATTGAAAATCGTTGTATTAAAATAGGTACAAATGAAATAGCCTTGCCGTGAAGTTGGCTCACAACAACAGTTAGTAATCACATTTTGAAATCAACAGCTATAAAATGGGTTCAGATCTCTGACCCACAGCTCCAAGACCAGTGTTACAGCTGCCGACCAGTTCGAAGGCTGTTTTATTGCAGAGAAAGTTCCAAAGTGAAGAACGTTAAAATTAAAAACGGGAGACATCTGACTACGAAACCATTCTGTTTGTTTGACGATTACATTTAACTAATCAACAAGCTAATGGGGTATCTACTGCTATTATCATATAAATCTATCAAGGTTTGCAGTGTTGAACGGGCAACGTTCCTCACGATATGGTTTAATTAGATGCCGTTGGTGCTTTCTAAAGCAGTGCTAGTCCTATATTTCTGTGGGCACCATTCATGATTGAAGAGATGATGTAAGGAAGTGGGTAATGAAAAGCGAGAATGGGTGAAATGTGACATAGGAACCCACCTACCAACCCCACTCCAAATGCATAACTTTCTTTCATTACACGTTCATCATACGAGCTCACATTATACGTTCAACCACACTTCTTACAATACCAAAGCCACGGCCAGATAACCGTCAGATGGTCACTGCAAACAAACCTACTATTACTCATTGGATTCATTACTCGGGAGTGACTGTGACTTCCTAACCAAATGTTAGGCATTAGCATAGCCATTAGCTTTTTTGAATATCCTTCCAAACGTTGACCATTCTGCTCGGTTATTTAGTGGCAGCTGGTTATTACTACCATACAACCGAGTGTGATGGTAACAAGAAAAATCTCTTCTATTTATCGCTTGATGTACCCACCTCAACAAGACCTCTCTTGCGGAACATCGTTCGCGCTAGTGCAAAAGCCGATCCTCTTCAGCCGATTTTGTTCAAAACAGGTCATGGAGGTGGATGCTGGAGGGTTACAATCAATAATTATACAGCCGAGTTAACAATATTACAGTAGGTTCAACAGTAAAAACCTTTTACAATAAATTCTGAGTCACGACAACATGGAACATTCATTAGCTTACCCTCTGATTGACACCACAAATCTCAATGCGACCACTGTGTTGTTATATGGTGATTGTAGAGGTGAACTTTTTATAAATTGTATTTTGTAAAATCACATTCAACAGTGAACCTAGTTACAGTAAATAGTTTGGGGAAACCAGGGGTAAAAAACAATCATAATTATGTTGCGAGTTGGAGTGAACTTCCAATACTCCCCCTCACGACTCGCAGCAGAGACCCATCATCTTGAGATGATCCTTTTGACGGGGCTTCGGGAGAGCTTTTGTTAGCACGTCAGCAGTCATGAGTTCGTTGCTCAGGTATTGCAGCTTGCCTCGTTCCAAAACGTCTCTAACGAAGTGAGTTTTAATATCAATGTGCTTGGATTTAGCGCTGACGACATCATTTGTTGCGATGTGCTGTACAGCTTGGTTGTCGCTGTGTGTCGACGCCAAATTCTTTGGAAAATTTATTCAAATAAAGAGTTTCTTTGGTAGTAGCTTCGGCGATAGCTGTGAATTCGGCTTCTGCAGTGGAAAGAGCAATCGTGGCCTGCTTCTTTGAACTCCAGCTTACCACAGCGCCAGCATAAATGAAGCAGTAGCCGGAGTACGAACTACGAACGAAGATCAACTGAACAAGAACCCCAGTCATCATCAGTGTATCCGACGACTAGTTTTCCTCTCAGGTACCAAAGGACTCTCTTTGCAGCAAGCCAGTGTTGTTTACCATAGCCGTTGTTCTGACTAAGGTAACTAACTGCATAGCCGATGTCAGGTCTTGCATCAACTGGTAGAAACACCGGAATCCTATCAGATTTTGATAGGGACGATTTCCGTCCATTTCGCTGTTCTTTTCCATTTTTAATTTCGGGTCCATAGGTGTTCCAATTAATTTTTTTATGCAATTTTTATCCAGGATTTGTTCAATGTATTTTGTTTGATTTTTTTTTTAGCTGTTATCCTGTCTGTTTAACAAGTAAATTTTATGCCTAGACAAATTTAGAGAGCCAAGATCTTTTATTTCAAAATATTCGCAGTGGAAGCGTGCTGGGCCCATAACCTCTTGTTATACGGTAAATTGCAGAGGTGAACTTTTTATAAATTGTAGTTGGTAAAACCACAAGAGTGAACCTATTTTCATTAAATAGTCTGGGGAAACTAGGTGTCACAACACAAACATATGCTGCGAGTTCGAGTGAATCTACCTGTTATTGTATTGGTCGGGAAGCGCATGCTTCCTTATATGCATTCATTCAAAAGGCGAATATTAAGTATTTCACTCACAATGATATAATTTGTGGAAGTGTAAATTCTCTTTCAATAACCTAATAAATTAAGAATAAAAGGTTCGAAACAAGGGACAGGGAAGGGGGGGGGGGGGTTAGAGTGCAATAAATCGACACGTGCAATCGGAAACTGCGTAACTTAGGTATCGTCGGTCTTCTTGATCACCGAGAACTGTTCTTCTGAATTCGCTAATTTGAATGCCAAAAATAAAAGAAGGTCCTCCCAGGTAGTAACAGATGATGCAATCTAAAACGACGCACTCGACTGTTAGACGGATGCAAGGTCACTGCTACTCCATTAGCTTACACGTTGACTCATTGAACTGAATAGATATCGTTCAAAAAAAAACAATAAATAGTTTACAATGTTGTCTCAATTTACGCCTTAATATACCCAAGGAGATTGTTTCACGTTGGCACTAGGTAGACTATAAATGTGTTTTGCCAGTAGGTACAGTTTATTGTAGGAATATACCTACCTAATACAAACAACAAAAAAACCTCTCCCAAGGTGTGGCACACAGCTTTCTAATATTCAAACCATTACTGCATTTGGATTTATAGGTACAAGAAAAAACCACTGCAAATTCCAGGTTTTGATCAGCCAAAAAAAAAAAAATTATGAGTATTTATGACTCCAGCCTCAATACCTAATCAAAATGGTTATTAGACCACCTGGGGACAACTCCCACGTTCCCTCGAGAATCAGGATGTCACGATAATTGGACGTACGAACTAAAGTGATGCGAATTACTAGAAATACTGGAACTCCAGGTTTGAACAGGCGCAGACGTAGTTCTATTTGAATCGTCTTGAAACAATAAATAATTAATCCTTCGAGACCATCAATGAAACGTGAGTTCCAATATGGAAACGGATGCGATCGTGTTGACGTTTTTCAAATTATTCGTTATTCACCTGATGGCAACATGTTGAGGAAACACGGTCATTATATACGCCTTGGGGGAAAAAAAATCACCTCCGATTTTGGCCTTTTGCTGATTATGTTCGAAGATACCCATGAATGACTGGTCTAGTAGGCATAACTTCGAATAGCCCCTTTGTAGGGATTAGGGATATTATTACCAATTTGCATGAAGTTTTTGGGACTGGATTATAACACAATGGCAGGGGAACATGATGTTCCGAAGTGTCAAACAAATTTTCAATTGAGTCATTATCACTTTCTGTCGCCAATCAAGGGCACTGGACAAAAACACCTTTGTGTGCTACAACACCATAAGTGGTTTTGGCTGAGATACAGACCTTGAGAGCTCTCTACTTTCAAAGGCTAAAAGGAGGCCAAGACTCCCAAGTCTCCGCCCCTCAGGACACCGGTCAGACTCCTGGCAGATACCGGCGAGTATAATCACCCTTCTACTCCTTCGCCGTTAACAAGTGGAGTGATCTGACCTCCTCAGGAGAAACTCCTGCAATCTTCAGTGCATTCCCCTTTCGCGCATTTTTTAATGTGCAGCCCCGGACCCAATATGGACGGGATTCCCATATACTTTGCGGTCACACACCTCCCCCTAAAAACTTATACTTTGAAGAAGAAGTATGTGAAGTTAATAGTGAGATGGGACTGAAAGTAGCATCGAGTGCTGATTCAGGAATGGCTCGTCTGAAAAACTCCAAAGCTGATAACTTCCATCGTAATGGTACTACTGGTAATATTTAATGGTGGAGAACTTAGCTCCTTATATCACTTGGCGGACTTGGACACAAACAGAAGGAGAAAAGTAGTTGTCAGAGGTTCTGGTTCAGGAAAATCCATCTGAACAACCTCTGGGTGACCCCATCATAAGATGGAACAACTGGAATACAAAAACATACAAAGGAAAAAGATACAAGAAATACAATTGGGTGGCATTGAACGGCAGGCTCAGAGCGCCATAAGAATAATAGCTCGATTTGGTGAGGACTAGTAAAAGGGAAAAATTTAGAGCTATAAAAGAAAACTGAATGGCCGAAGTGTATATTCATAAAACAAGAGGGGATTAAAAAGAGGATGTTGAAAAGTGGATTCCTTACGGAAAACCTCAGAGCTCTTCCTTCTGGAGAAGCTCTCAAAAATATAAAGTGGAGGGGGTACCAAGGATAAATCCAGCACGTCCCCACCAACCAGGCTCTGCAACCATGTAATGGATGAGGGGTTTAACTTCGCCGCCAATACAGCGTAGTTTACCCCTCTCCATTCTCACGAAAGGTAGGGAAGCAGTGTCAGTTCTCAATAAAACAATCTCAATAAATCAACTCTCAACAAAAATAATCTCAATAAAATATTCGGATTTTTTTTTTTTTTTTTTAGCTTATAGCGTAAGACGCAGGGAACCACGGTATTACAGGTCGTCGGACTGAACCAGAAACACCCTTAACTTTTCCTAAAATGAAGCTCATGGTCCGATTTTTGAACATCACTGTACCGTATTCACCGCTATTACTGGCTACAAAGGAGAGAGAAAAATCAGGCAAGTGGGTCTAACCTAAAAAGCTATTGTCCCTAGGTAGAATGATTTCCATTATGCCTGTCCACTCCTTACAACACAAATTCGCCTTGGCATTCTACTCTCGGCATCCACTTGGCATTCTACTATCAGGTTATTAGGTATGTCAAGGCTGCTCTAAAACCACTTGACTCGCAACGCAACTTTCACTACTTATCTGCGGTAATTTGTTTAGGAGCTACTAGGTAGTTACCAACTGTTCACCAAACAGCTGAAGCAAATAAAAAATCTGTCTTCAGATAAGCCCTCTTCCCCCATGCCTCCTCAATTCCCATCCGACGAAGGTGACAATAAGTGCTAAGGCCACTGCGATGGCACAATGTAACAACCAACTTCACGCCGGACCTTTCAGTACCTATTGTAATATACGCTTCTGTAAGAATATGCTCCAACCCAACAAGCATTAAGTACAAGCATTAATAGTAAGCAGTACCGCCCAACGTCAGAAACAGTAATCACCTGTAGTAAATTGCAATAGATAGCTTTGTAACTGTAATAATACGGTTGGAAGGTTCCACATCATTTTTTCCACCGTGAATAAAATGTGGGATAAACCAGACAATACAGAAATACCACCACATGTTACCGTGCGCATACCTAATAATAGGAAAAGGCCTGGTTATGAGAAAATTGTGACTACCTACCTAATCGATGGAAGGGCTCCTGGAGCATCAGAATTATCAAGTACTGTTTATTATAATAATTAATTATCACACTCTACAACAAATGGTTGGAACTGTTGGAATTAAGAATAGCTGGATCAGACAACCAACACGTGTTGTATAACTACGTAAGACGGAGATATTTACCTATACAAGAAGATAGCCAAAGGGGAATCTAAAATAAATGGAATGGGTGAGAATTGGCTCACGAGACCGACGAAGATTAAGTTGTTTACAACAAGCGGCCGGGCCTCCTGCTACACGCCTACTCACAGGATGTACGTAGCTTGTCACAAGGTTGAGCAAAATTGTGAGCAAAAATTGACATAAAACAAAAAAATGAAACGTCGGCGGGGCCAACAGTTTCTTGAAAGACGTCTTTGTGTAAAATGCTATATAAGGATATTCATGTACCTAAGCAGCACATACTTAAGAGTATTATTTTAAATTGTTCAAGTCAATGTTAAATTGAACAATTCCAAACGGTTTGTTCAATTCCCCTTCAGATCATTTTTTAACCACGTATTCAACATCACAGGAATATGTAGGCTGGATGAAATTCATCGCACGGACCGAGACAGGACATTAACAAGAGCAATAACGACTCGCACCCACTTAGGATGTTAATGAGCACTCCGCGGAAGAAGATGCGCATTTTTGTGGAATGATGGCTACTTCGATATGTTAGGAGTGACGTTAATACTTACTTATGTCTACATGAGACGATGTATGTCATCCAGGACACTAGGTACCTACTTAATCGTTAGCTAGAATAGAAAAACATTGATCTTTGTTCATGCTAATTAAAACCATAATCGATGGGTACAGGAACTTACCAAAAAACAGCGTTGACAAGGAAAAGTGCGAGGACACTTTCCAAAGGCTCTTCCCACAAGGCGATATCTTGGAATTTATACAAATAAAACTCGTAAGGCTTCAACTTTTTGGTCAATTCCGATTCAGGAGTAGGTGGTTTTTGTTTCGGGGTGGGTCTGAACCAGCGGAATTTCTTGAAGAACTCCATCAAGCAGAAAATTACGCAAATACAAGATCACCGACCGGAAAATATCGAAGAAGGACGATATTGGACTTACCAACTAACTCAACTTAGAAATGCACAGTAGTTTCAATAGAACTCAACCAAAGCTCGCGAGCAAGACGACGGAACTAACTATACATTTACTTTTGCGCAACATATCACATCGAGGCGAAGGCGAACTGAGCGAATGAAGCAAACAGCTGGGGAAGTAAACAAGCCAAGGTTGCCAACATCGCAGATCGAAGAACTCGAATGAGAAGAAGTACCTGGAACTCTGGAACCATGGAAGAAGGGAAAGGGTCCCTTCTTCCATGGTCTGGAACCTGCGAAACCTCCAAGCACCGCGAAATTCAAAATTCTGCCTCCCCATTGAGCATCTAGCAGTTAGTATATTTATTCTACCATGATTGAGCATGAATTTTTCTGTGGAAACAAGCTTTTTCGAGAAAATCGTGTTTCAAAACTACGTAAGAAGGTATTCAACTCTCGGTTGTAGATACCTAATAGACCATTTCCAACCGCTTGGAGCGCCAACGGTCGGGTAACCCGCACGTAACCTCCAGTGTCAGGTTTACTTCCTCAACCCATGTCAACATTATTATCTAGTGGACATTCTTCACTACCATTATTCAATTAATAGCACAATTATTTACTTTGGTGAAACTCTGGTGAAAATACATGAATAATGACAAATTCGTTATTTTTTCTAGTCTTTGGAAGTGAAGTGTAACACACAGAAATCCCGTTACATCCAATCTCAAGTTCTTCATCTATGATTGATCATTGATTCTGAACATTGACCGGGAGATACGGCAGAGGGCATTAAAAACTATTTTTCATTATTATTGCTCCAAGTCTGATAGGTGGTACAAGATCTCCTGGAAACCCTCGTGTTGTTGTATGAAGGAAAATTATTTTTCATTTGCTCCGTGTCTGATGGGTGATACAAGACATCGTGGAAACCCTCGTTGTTGTATGAAGGAAGGTAAGTCATTTTTCTTAAAGTTAATATGTTCAAAATCAATGTGTTAATATATTAACACGGCGAGTTACGGAAGTCGCTAGCTGGAGATACTTCGTTGAAGTGGAACGTACTTATACACTTGGGACTACTTGTCAACTACAATGGTTCGTCTCAACATGGTAGGCTGAATGGATGTTTGAATTTTATTGGTCTGCCGTGTCAATTGATTTTTCCATATATCTGGTATTTAATTACGGAATTAATTTATCACAAGGTACAATAATGAACCTGGCATGAGCACCCTGGTGAGTGTACCTACTTATTTTCTACTCAAGTAGGTAGTTTCTTATTTCATTCAACTCAAGACCCTTTATGGTACCTTCAAAATTTGTAGGCGTAGGCGTGTTATATATTGACTTTGTCCTTTTACAGAACTTGTTCTCTACCATTTCAATCATCCACAAGAGGTAGGTACTCCGAAAGGTGTCATTTTATGAATTAAGTGAGTTTAAAGTTTTTTAACTACCCTACCCTTTTAGAGTGATAAGTTCAGTAGAAGAGTAGTCCACCTAAAAGGTATCATCCTAAATTTTCATAAATTGACTTTGTCCTTTTACAGAACTTGTTCTCTACCATTTCAATCATCCACAAGAGGTACTCCAAAAGTTGTCATTTTATAAATTGCCTGACGTGCTTTTTTTCATCATCTTCTGACCACAACAGAAACGCTTCCCGCAGTTGTAAACAAGGCTGCGGGAACTGATAGAACTTCAAACATCTATTAAAACCTGGCCTACCGGCACGCGAGTCGCTATTGCAGTCACCATATACGCAATGAGACATATTTTTTAATCTTTTTTTATTTGAAAAAAACGAGAAAACAGATTAAAACTTAGCACGTAACCCAAAATAGCAAGTAAACAAACGCAAGGAAGGTGGGTCATGGAAGTAAACCTGATCGATTGGAACCTCCCACTTCACGCATGCGCCTCTTGATTTTCTCAATGAAAATGGCAATGTCTTTCCTGGTTGTGGATGGAAATATACAAACAATATAATTCACCACTGGGGAGTTGGTTAGAAGTCAGAAATAATTCAGTTTCTGACTTTCCACAAAATAATGGGTGTGATTAATGGTGTTTGGCACCCCAATGAATTCTTGCAAAGAGTGGGTCTGAATAAACAAAGTTGTTAATCACATAGAAGCGCAGAGATGCTTGTAAGAAAGTTTCCAAATTTGCCAGAAATAAAGCCTTCAGTGAATCGATAGGTACCTACTTAACACACATTGTAGGTACATAGCTCATAGCCACCAAATAACGTATGTACATACATCCTTGTGGGTAAGCACGTACCTTCTCATCTTTAAATAGTTATAGGCAACTTTAAGGCTAGCGTCCACTGGAGACGGGCCGCATCGGGGCGGGCCGGGGCGGGCCTTATCGCAAAATAGATAGTGCGTCCACTGGGGGTGACGGGGCGGGGCGCATCGCATCGGAAAAATTGAGCGGGAACGAGAAAAAAGGCGGTCGGTTTCGTGCTCATTCTGCTGTTCCGTGTTTTGTTTGTTTGCGTCGTTCCACCATGGATTCTTCTGACGAAGAACTTCTATTAATGCTGGCATTAAATGAAGATAATGCGAAAAGAAAACAGCGGAAAAGGAAGCACCGCTATTGGGTCCACGACATCTGTTTGAAGAGAAGAGTGTACGGGGAGTACCATTCTTTATTTGCGGATTTATCTAAAAAGCGGAAACACCGTGCATTTCTACAACCAATTGCCATGCAAAAGCACACTATCATTTCATTCCATTCTACTACCTACAATGCTCGCTAATGAAAATATATAATTACAAATAGGTACCTTACCTAATAATTATTAGAGAATGGTCGGGCGTCAACAGCAATTTATCACTGTCTCACTGATGGCAGATTCGCAAACTTGACGAAAATTCAAATCAAAACACAAAGTTGTTGTGGTTTGTAGTATCCATACTGTAACCAATAGTACAACCACCACCAAACTATTCTATTCTATTTACAGTATTTACCTATATGTTTTACACCTCCGGATACTCTCAAAACATATACCTTATTTCAAGTCATTCAGTGTACATTTAATTCCAAGTTACCACATGGTTGTTGCTACTATTTGCGTGTACCGATACCGACGACACCCATGAAAACAATGAAAGAAAATAATTAAACCGAGAATAAAATTAATGAAATAAAACAATCACCCCTGTTTATTAGATTCCCTCCTCGATGTCAAATCTGAAATCCGTCTGCCTCTCGTCCACTGGAGACGGGCCGCATCGGGGCGGGCCGGGACCCCTCGCACAGCCGCAAAAATCCGCCTGGGGGGCGATTGAAATATGCGATGAGGCCCGCTCCGATGCGACCCGCCTGCAGTGGACGCATCTCCATGCAAACACTCACGATCGAAATGCCCGCTTTTTGCGATGAGGCCCACCCCGATGCGACCCGTCTCCAGTGGACGCTAGCCTTAACTATTATATAATGATGCGTTCCTACCCACTGATTCCTACAACTATTCTGATTTCTATAGGTTCGTTCGCGGTGGCCATCTGACTGTCTTCAAACCGTCAGATCCATCATTATTTGGCGTTCGCGGTGGTCTTGCGGACTTGTCTCTGACTGTATAGCATCCATAGGATGCTGTTCGCGGTGTTTTTCTGGCGGTTCGAAGACAGTTCCAAGACCGTCAGATCAGTCCGCGGATTTACTCCTTTCTGACTGCTCGCCCCCCACTACCGCTCGCCCGCTTAAGCCAATCAAATCATTTCTCATCGCACCGTCGTTCATCGTTATTCGTTCTGTGTGTTCGTTCTCATGCTTCTCGCCATGAGTTCATCCAGTGATGAGGGGTCGATCACTCCTATCGAGGTGCCATCGGAAGATGATTTGGACTTACTCCATCCAGTGAAAAAAAAAAGAAAACTATCTGCAAGAAGTTTTTCCTGTATACGACGAGGAAACTTTTTTTGTTCATTCTCATCCAGAAGATGTCGCTGGCCGTTCTGTTAGGGACAGATTGGCATCTCTACTAGCGTCTTATTTATTTTTATTTATATATTTTCTGACATATAGGACAGAGTCCCCCCTCGCATGTCATTCGAAAAATTACTATTCTAATTCTAATTTAAAGAAAATAAGAAAAATACTAATTTTAAGTAAAAAAAAAAAAAAGGCCTGAGGGGCATCCAAAAAAGACAATCAGCCTGAAGGGCGCATAGTAAACAGGTTAGAGTATATATTAGAGTATACAAAACAGAATGTTATTAAAATAAACAGGATGAGGGAAAAGAAGAGGAAGAAAAGATAAGAAAAGAGATAGTGTGGGGAGGGGGGGGGGGAGAGGAAGAGGAAGAGTAAGAGTAAGAGAGACAGCAGAGAAGGAGAGGATTCTATCGCTCGACAAGGAAGTGGCGCTCAACAGCACCCCTGAACGCACCAAGGGAAGAGGCACAACGAATCGCCAGAGGGAGGGAATTCCACAGCCTCGCTCCTGCAATCGAGACTGACTTGCTCATGGCCATACTGGAGTACCGAGTGATGGCAATATTGTTGGCACGACCCGAGCCAGGAAGAAACATGTTATTGACAAAGGAGGGTAGACAGCCCTTAGTAGCGCGAAAAATTATGCAGAGGGATTGAACATTGAGGTACGTTATAATATCCATGCCAAGGAGGTGGTCAGCATGGAGGGATACATGTCCAAAAGATCTGAGCCGGAAAACATAGCGGACACAGGAATTGAAGAGTACACGGAGGCGTTTGAGGGAGTTGAAATCAAGGGACCAAATGAAAAGAATTGAACAATAGCTGAAATGAGGAAGAATGAGGGATCGAAACAGTTTGAGTCGGATATGGAGAGGTGTACAGAAGGCTAGGTTTCGAAGCGAATGGAGGGCTGCGTAAACAGACCTTGATATTTTACCAACATGTTCATTCCAAGTTAGCGTAGTGTTAAAAATAACCCCAAGATTCCTTACAGACTGATGGTATCGAATAGGTGAGTTATTTATAAGAATAGGGGGAAGCGAGTGGTGATCTATAGGCTTATTAAAGATTACAATTGCCTGGCTTTTAGAGGGGTTCAGGAGCAGCCCATTGCTAACACACCAGCTATGTATACAGGATAAATCGTTATTGACTTGAGTGACGGAGTTACGAAGAGAGGACAGGTGGGTTAAACTGTGCTTATAGATTTGGGTATCATCAGCATATAAGTGGAAAAAGCAGTGGCGAATAACTTGGGGCATGTCATTAATAAATAATGAGAATAAAAAGGGTGCAAGAACAGCACCTTGAGGAACCCCGTCTAAGATAGGTAGAAGCCCAGAGGTGGAGCCATCGACAAAAACAGACTGGGAGCGGCCATGGAGGTAGGAGTAAATGAGCTTGCAAGCACTGGTAGAAAATTTGAAGAAGTAGGACAACTTTTTAATAAGCAGATCATAATTGATTGACCCAAATGCGTTGGTAAGATCAAGAAGGATTAAGATAGTGCATAGTTTATTATCCATGCCCTTTCTAATATCCTCAGAGATTTTGATTAAAACAGATTCACAGCTGTGGCGCGGTCTGAAGCCAGATTGATAAGGTGAAAGGAGGTTGTTGGACATGACATAGCTACTCATCTGTTCCAGGAGGCAATGCTCAAGGGCCTTGGATGAAGATGGCAGGATACTTATTGGTCGTAGGTCCTCAAGGCGTTCTACGGATGATTTCTTAGGAATAGGGATAACTCGGGCGTTTTTCCATTGGTCAGGGAAGCATGAACTGGTGATTGCAAAGTTAAATATGTGTAAGAAAATAGGAGCAGTGACGTTGAGGCTTTTCAAAATAAGGCAGAGAGGAAGATGGTCAGAACCTGTGGCATTGGAATTAATTTTGGAGAAAGCTTTGAAAATGTCTGATAGCAAAAGGCAGTTGAATGAAAACTTATCATGCTGAGGTGAAGAGACAGGCAGAACTACGGTTGGAAAAGGGGCTCTTGAATTCATTTATTATAGTATTGTTTACATAACTACCCATCACCCAAGCTTTTGTATTTCAATCACCATATCCTTCAACGACTGATCTTATAGTGAGCACTTGTATGTCCCTGAATCAAGTTTCCTACCATAACGATAAACGCGATAAATCGGGGAAAAAGGTATCATCATGTAAAAATCACGCGGATCTCAATTTTCAATCTTATTCAGTCATGGGAGGAGGTAGGACTAGAGTGGGGGTAATTTGTTATGATTATCTCATTCTTGCAGTAAAAATCCGGGGAAAAAGGTATCATTATGTAAAAATCACGCGGATTTCCATTTTCAAGCTTATTCTGTTATGGGGGGTGGTAGGACTAGTAGTGGGGGTAATTAGTTGTGATTATCTCATTCTTGCAGTAAAAAATCGGGGAAAAAGGTATCATCATGAAAAATCACGCGGATCTCAATTTTCAATCTTATGCCGTCATGGGAGGAGGTAGGACTAGAGTGAGGGTAATTAGTTTTGATTATCTCATTCTTACAGTAAAAATCGGAGAAAAAAAGGTATCACTATGTAAAAACGCTGCAAATCCCTGCACAACGGTTTATTATTTTGTATAGAATACCCTTCTGTTACAGATAACAGCTCTATGTATAGATAACCCGTCTATATAATATGATATGTACTATTCTATTATATACATATTATGTAGATCGCATACCCTCCGTAGGTTAGTACCTAACCCCGTACTCGTTACTAGGTACCTACCTAAATCACGAGTTAGTTGCTAAAATAATTCTGCCGATGACAAACAGTACCTAACAAAAAGAAACACACATAATGAAGTTCTGAAAAGAAATTGTTGATGAGGAGTGAAAAAAGTTGCAAAAGTACCTACCAACAAACTCCAGCCCCTTCTACGTAGATGGTATAATGAACCGTTGTGTAATAATTTACCGTTGAGTAATGATTTACCGTAGTAATAATTTACCCATCAATAATACTTCAACGTTTGTTCAAGTTTCACTACCTACCAACAAACTCCAAAAGAGCCATCATTTTTCAAATTAAATAATATCACAGAACAACCAACTCGACTTCATACTCCGCCAATATAATCAGGTGATCCCTACCAATGATTGGCCGTATTCACAAATTCCTATTGTGGGCGCGTCTCTGGTTACGAGATTTGGTTTGAATTGTATACAATTTCATTCACACTGGAGTCGAAAATGCCTGTCGGTGCAAACTTCGGGGCCTTACTGTGAACGAACGGCTGGATGTACGATGCTCCGGATGGTCTTAAAAAACTCGCAAGTTCAAGAACTATTTAAAACCGTAAAAATATTTACGTAAAAAAATGGTATAGGCGTTTTGAAAATTTCAACCCCTATTTTGAACCCCTTAGAGATGACTCACAGTAACGTCGAGCTTCGAGGACCAACTAGACGCCGAACGGAACCTATAACCCGAATTTCATCAATTTTTTTTCATGGTAACTAAGAAAAGTGGCCCGTACGGCGTACGGCGGACAGACAGAAATATTTTTATAGCAGTTTTGGATTCTACATACCTTGAAACGTAAACCATCAAATTTTGAGGGGGGTAAGAATTTTTTTTTTCATGCTCGATTCCAATGGTTCATTATTGAAAATAATAAACCAAAATCACGCGGATTTCGATTTTCAAGATTATTCTGTCATGGGAGGAGGTAGGACTAGAGTGGGGGTAATTAGTTATGATTATCTCATTCTTACAGTAAAAAATCGGAGAAAAAAAGTATCATTATGTAAAAATCACCCGGATCTCAATTTTCAAGCTTATTCTGTTATGGGACGTAGTAGGACTAGTAGTGGGGATAATTAGTTATGATTAACTCATTCTTGCAGTAAAAAATCGGGGAAAAAGGTATCATTATGTAAAAATCACGCAGATTTCGATTTTCAAGATTATGCTGTCATGGGAGGAGGTAGGACTAGAGTGGGGGTAATGGCGAGAGTTCGATCGGTATTGTAAAAACATTGTTATGATTATAAGTGTCCATCACTACTGTTGATTGAATATTGTTTATATTATTTTCTTTGGACTTGTACATATATGTAAAAGAAAGTAGGGCAGAGTTATTAGACACCTAGCTGTAATACCTAACTAGAAATTTAAAAAACGCTGAATTTACTTCTGAATTAACTATAGTTTATGACAGGATTGTCTGTTTTGTGGCCCTAATAAACTACCTAGGTTATCAATTTAAGGCCTATAACCTAACTAATTGATGCTTTAACTCAGTAAACACTGATAATAATCGTATATAGACAAATTGAAAAACGAATCAAGTGGAATGAATTCCTTAGCCTATGCAAATGTATTAAGAATCATGCACCCTCAGATGGCTCCCGGCTCACAACTCTGCTTCAGCCTTCAGTGACAGACGAGCTACCTTCGGCCCTCGCCAGACGCCTCCAACGTGCTCTTCCCTCGGAAACTCCGACCTCGCTTCTCCGACAACTCTTCTTACGATCTCTACCTGAGAGTCTTCGCCTACACATCGCAGCCAGCGTAGAACCCGATATCACGAAGCTCGCGGCGGCCGCCGACCGCCTTATACCCTTCGTAACACATCCTCGTGTGGCTACCGTCGACGAGGAAGTTCAAGTGATCCAGCACCGCCAACGAATGCGGCCTTCTACGCAGCGACAAACATCCCCTCAACGACCGAACAAGAAGTTCTGCTTCTACCATAGAAGATGGGGCTCCCGAGTGAAAAAATGCATCAAACCCTGCACCTGGCGAAACCAACCGATGGAAAACGCAAACACACTTCATCGAAAAGAAACACAACTCGGCACCCTACGAACGGCTAAAAGCTCGGAGATCAACACATGCGACAACCACTGCGCCTCGGTACACCTACCGCCCTATGAAAGGACATTCACCGTAGCAGACGTCTCAACACCGATCCTCGGCCCCGACTTCCTAAGCCTTGTTGACCTTCCGAACGCCCGCCTCATCAACGCAGCCACTAGCCTCGTACGCCCGGGAAATTTCAGCTGTGCAACCTCAGATAACACACCCTACTTCCAGGCACTACTAGACGCACACGCTCCTTCAAAAACTCCCTGCGAAGCACCGGTCGAACACCATATAATAACGAAAGGCCCAACATGTCATGCTAAGCTCCAACGATTAGCTCCGGCGATCTACACGAAAGCGAAAGCCCACTTCAAAGAACTCCGAAACGCCGGCATCATGGAACCATCGGAGGCCCCTTGGTCAAGCCTTCTACTCGACGTACCGAAGCCAGACGGAGATATTCGCCCCGCCGGAGACGACCGCGCCCTCAGCAGGCTCACTGTCCCCGATCGATACACGATGCCGCACCTCCACGACTTCACAACGGTAACTTTCAGGACGACCACACTTACTACGTTCGAACTCGCCCGTACCTTCTTCCGCTGCGGAATCGGCGAAAAAGACAATCCTCTAGTAACCTCCAAAGATATCGAAGAACATTTTATGCACGTAAAATTATTACTCGATACTCTAGCCAAACATGACCTCGTGGAACGCCTACACTGTGCCTTGAAAGACGCTATCATCGCTACCTCCTCGTCAAGAACCTGGGCATCGGACCTCAACGGCCTCCTTCTCGCCTACGCAGCAGGCCCGGCCCTGACGGCTACTCGCCCTCACAGCAACTTTTTTCGGCGACTTCACGACTCCCAGTAGACCTGTTCACACAACCGTCACCTACTACGGTACCGCTCCTAACGCACGACTCGTACCAAAGACTCACAGAGGCCTATTTACCGAACACAATTCAGCGAGCGACACACGTATACATAAGAGTCAATACACCGAAAGGCAAACTCGACCCCCCTTACGTAGGACCTTTTCGAGCCCTCACAAACAACGGGAAGACTATTTTTTTCGAAAACAATGACTCCACGAAGCCAACAGTCTCCATCGATACATGCAAGCCAGCTCCGCCTCCCTCAACTGTGATTGATCAAGAAAGCTCGCTCCCTATTGGCCAACCTAATTCATCCGCGGATTCCGCGGGTATAAAACACGGACCGCGACCCGCGAAGGTCATTCACTCTCACAATGGCACCGAACACGCCTTCGAAAACCATTTCAAGGCAGCTACTGCTGAAGGACCTAGCATTGACACCTTCGCCTCCGGGCCATCACGCCTCGCCCACAAAAAGACGAATGACGAAGCCAGTACTCCCGGGGAGGTGTCCCCCGACCACAGCGATACGAGAAGCGATGGCAATCACACGGCTCAACGCCGCCCCTATACCACCTCGGCCATCCATCAACCAGATGAATCAGAAGATGAAGCCACCACAGGGAATCACCCCACTTCATGTCAGCGGCCCGCCAGATGCCGAGGGGATACCCATAATGACCTACACGGCCACTCACAACCAAACCATCACGCTGATGCTCCCGCCTTTCGCCGGGAAGTGCTCCGACTGCTGCACACACGGCTGCCGCCGCCCACAGCTCCAGAGCATCGGGATACAGGTGTCCCCCGACACAATTACCACTGGGACCCAGGCAACAAACAAGAGGACGCAAGAGGAGCCGCCAACCGCTGCAGCTACGCCGCAAGTGCGGCCCATTTCACCTGCTCCGGCACCTCCTGCCTCGCCGCCCAGCAGAGTCACTCCCGCCAGCCGCCCCTTCCAGAGGTCTCCCAGACGAGGCCCCCGACATTATCAGCGGAACCACCTCCGAGCACGCTCCCAGTTCCGAGCACGCTCACGGATCCCGCACCGCAGCCGCCGCTAATGCAGGACGACACCGCAACAGCAAACCAAGACAACACGCAGCCTCTTCTACCTCCACCGACGCCTCAACACGATTCACCGTCGAAAACGAATTTATAATTGCAGTACCTATTTAACTTCAATTCTGGGGGGAGCAGTGTAGTGATCGGCTGCTCCCTATAAACAATGTAATAGCGTCACTTAATAGAGAGTTCCTAAAGACTAAAGTCGGGAAGATGTGTTTGGATTTATCTCAACTGCGCATGCGCGTCGCCCAAGTTCAAACTTATTTCCTTAAGTTCGACTTATTCGGCCTTATACATAAGGCGCGTTATCTCCCAGGGAACTAACTTTAGGGATCGTCTTTAACCTTACTCAGGGGTCAGGCGCGGATCCAAGGGGGGGGTCACAGGGGTCATGACCCCCCCCAGAATCAGCCTGCATTTCAAAAAGCAGAGCTGAACGAATTGTTCACAAACCCGAAAACAAAACAAAAAACCAAACGAAAACGAACCCAGTTTTTGTGAAATCAAAAACCAGAAACAAACCAAACGACCAAAGTCAACTTACCATATTGTTAACTTAAAACATTGGAAACAAAATATAACAATAATTAGGTACGATTAAACTTTTTATAGAATACTGATTTTTTTCTGTATTTGGTTTGTAGTAACACTTGTGATTTGTTTACATTTGTATAAGTTCCAACTGGGACGATCATTTATAACACAAAATCTAATTTTCTATTTTGTTTCGCAAATCTGTTGATTATCGCATCGATGTCCAATTCGATGTCGCGATGGATGTGTAACAATGCAAGCCCAGTGAGTCTGTCTTCTTTTATAGTTGATCTCAGCCAAGTTTTGAGGCGACGGAGAGTTGAAAAACTCCTTTCTGCAGTGGCTGCGGTCACAGGAAGCGTATGTAAAGTATCAAGTAGTTTCCAAATGGATGGGTAAATTTCTTCATCACATGCAACACAAACGAGAGGAAGCGAATCGGGGAGTTCACCGCCGTTTTCAACAATCTGGCGTTTGCCAATTTTGGACTTATTCGGTTCTTGTGGGGAACTCCTTAAATAAAAGTGATCAATATTTACGAGAAATTCTATAAACAAAACATTATTGCAATTTGAATTTTAAATTAAAAACTGATTTGGCCACATGGTCTTCTCAATTTTGCTTCATATACAACTTTGTAAATATTTACCATAAAACATCCGTCAAATTGAAATTCCAATGTCCTCGCCACTAATTACAGTAATTTCTAATTACACAAACGGTAGACAGTGTTAAAAAAAACTGAAAACAAAAAAGAACTATAAAAAATCTAAAAAGATTCGATCAAAAATGTCAAAATTAGTCGAATATAATCGTACACTTGGTCCTACCAATTTTACTTTATATACAATTATGTCAATAAATTTACCTTGGTGTATCCGTCAAATTACACCTTGTTTATTTCTTCTTATTTTTGTTAATTATTATCTTGTTTTTGTTTCGTTCTCGTTTTCTTTCCTGCCAAATTCAGTAAAAACGATACTGAATTCACTGAGATCAACAATAGATTGTTGTGGTTTCAATGTTTTGATTTGCAAACTCTGAAGTTAGCTACGCTGCCATAAAATGCGCCAATTTGTTTGAAAACACATTAGGACACTTTTTTAGAAGAAAATTGAAAATGAATGCATTTATCAGTTAAATAATTAATAGATATTGAAAATATTTTTTACATAAACAATGAATTTTATAAATAAATACAATCAATTTTGTAAGTAGACAAATTGGACGAGTTTAGGCATAAGGTTGAAAATTCGGTTTGTATTGTTCGTTTAGTTATTTTGTTATTTTTTATATTGTTCTACCCTGTGACCCCCCCCCCCCCCCCCCCGGAAAAAAATTCTGGATCCGCCGATTGTCGTTTTTTTTTAACGCGTCATGTGCCGTCGGTCCTCGCCATCGCCAGCGTCTTTCAAAGAATTTGCTAGATTGTTGCGATATCAACTTAGGATAAAAAAGTGAGTATACCTACGGATACTAGTATACCTACTGAAGCTGAATGGATTTCGCGTTGTGCTAAGTTAAGTGACGTTACTTTTTAATTCACTCCTACCCCCACCACTTCTGTCAAACCGGACTTATTGGTTAGCATCCAAAGATAGCATCTTAGCTGCTCGCCTTAGATGTGGCCAAAAGATATGGCCGTTCCCTAATGAACTTATCTCTTAGGAACTCTCTATTATTCTATTGGACATACCTACAGAAATGTTGGCTGTTCATTTATTGTTTCTTTCATGTGAAATAATTGAAATAGCTATTTCTGATGGTTTCCACCAATTTTGGCCCCCAAAACACAAATTAGGTACGCTCTTTTTGATTTTTTTTCAATTTATATTTGATCATTGGTAGTGCTATTTAATCGTCGTGATCCACGTGTTGACACTTCTAGTGTTAATATATAAATTGATGGTGATTTCAGACGATTTCCCAAGTTTTTGACTCATAAAAAATCAATTTTGGGAGCTCGATTTTCCACTCTTTGGTCAAAATCGACTTCATATTCGGTCTTCTCGTCCCCAAAAACATGGAAAAAGATACCTCAAAAGCTCATGTTACTAACATGTTACTAAAACACAAAAAGTACCTATTTTTATCCACATTTTGACTCATAACACCGTGGGTATATTCCGATCGGGCTGCAAAGTTTCGGGACACAACTAGGGCCTCCTGGTCGTTCATCATAGTGATGGGCAATTCGAATGAAGAATCGAATGCGGCATTCGATTATTGAATTCATTTGGATATTCCGATGTGAGATTTCAAGTATTCGAATACTTTCGCATTCGTATTGTAGCGAAACTAGCGGTATCTTCGCGAAGCACAAGATACAGGAGGATGGAACTGCGACAAGTGAACCTGTGACCAATGCGAATGCCCAAGTACCTACTGTCACAGAACAACCATAGCCGAGACTTTCATCCGAACTCTATCCCATTCCATTGGTTGTTTTTCATTGGAATACTTTAGCATCTGTTCTGCCATTGGTTGTTTTGCATTCGGATCTGTTGGAGGTTTTCCCACTCCTTTTTCATGATCCAAACGAATCATTCGAATGAAACGAGCTTCATCCGTGTAACTAAGTAAGATCAATGAAAAATCAAGTTATATTTTACCTATATATTCCTGAATTTTCTATTCTAATGTCAGTATCAAATAATTAATTTTTTTCAAATTTTTTTTATTCAATATAAATCCTATAATATTACGTTACTTATTTTCCAAATAGGAAGTGGTTTTTTTATTTTATTTTTTCCAATCGGCTACTAAATTAATAATCAGGTACCTAATCTAAATAAATCATGTTTTTAACTGGCTGATAATAATAATAATCCATCCATTTACATACCTATTTGGTCATTCACATTTTGAAGGTAAAATATAGGCTTATTAATAATTAACTGCATGGAAAATGAAGTTCGAAAATTTGTAAACTTTATTTTGAACAAAATTAAAAACTCAAGGTAACGCAATAAATTATGGTACTATATAAAAATGGTGAACATCATTATACCTAAGTTGTTTTTCAATGCTTGAAACCTCCACATTTGAATGAAATCATTCGAATGATCATTCGATTATCAAAATCATTCGAATACTTGGTATTCGATTATTGAAATCATTCGTTTCGCCCATCACTGGTTCATCACCATCCGATCACCGATGTTGTCAAAAATGATTACAATAAATTATATCAGATGTTGTGATAATAAGCCTTATCAGTTGTTGTTTAGCTGTAACTACCAGATGAAGCGGTAGTTAAATATCTGGTAGTTAACGTTTGTATTAACTAAAAGTTAGCGCCATCATTGGTTTGGTGAAACGCTACTTTTGACTCTTCTCCCACCTAACCGATAGTCAGGCTTAACCATCACCTAGAGGTGGTGAAACCGGGCCTTAGAAAAACGTTGGTGGCTTGGTGGAAACTGGCACCACAGAAAACACTACTATACTTCGTCGACTGGCACATGTCACTACAACACTCAACCAGACTTATAGTAGTATAGTAGGGTTTTCTGTGCAGGCGACGAAGTGAGGACTTCTTATCTTTACTATCTCTGTTATCATACTGGGAGGTTCAATCTCTTCCAAATGTTGCATTGTGACCAACTATTATCCCAAGTGGGTAAAGGATTCGTTTCCAAGAGGATCAATGGCATGTTTTAGCATTTTCATGCTCATAACCTTTACGTATCTGGAGAGATACGTTGTGCGTTAAAGGGTTAATAGGCACTTGCGTTGGACTCTAGAGAATGTGAATCCGTTTCAGAATTTTTCTTGTACTGTAGGTACTTTGCAAAGGCTAGTCTTAGAAGAAATTAGTGA
Organism: Leptopterna dolabrata; assembly: GCA_954871275.1. Lineage (NCBI taxonomy): Eukaryota > Metazoa > Arthropoda > Insecta > Hemiptera > Miridae > Leptopterna > Leptopterna dolabrata. The sequence goes on along the minus strand of OX940978.1, from coordinate 47,469,186 downwards.
ATTGGTATTTATGAGACTAGTTGAAAAATGTTCAACACTTGAACAGATGTCTTATAGAAATTGGAAATAAAGAGGGCAACAATTTTTTGTTGTTGTTTCCGAACCAACTAATGCAACATGCGCAACGTATGACTAGGTAATTTTCCAACAACCAACAATTTGCAGCGTTTTTTATTGCATGAATAAGTGTAAACCATTTAACAATTCTCAATTTTTAACAAATACCTTCATCCCTTTTAAACATCGGGCAAAAATGTGCACTTGAACCAACTCGTTGGAGGGTGACAACAAGGTACACGGTCATTTTTCAATAATGTTCCTACTTCAAACATATTAGCTATACGTTTTTGGAACAAAACTTTACCCACTTCCTTTGCCATTCAGTGTCAGGACAGGGAAGTAGAAAAACGGGAATGCTTGAGGTGGCCAAGATTCTCTACCCCCACACACAAGAAGCTCCTGATCCTGACCCTTGCACCCAAAATGGGAAACGAGAATCCGACGGTTACAGTAAATTTAGAAAAATTCTGAAAACGGATTTGTATTCTCTTGAGTCCAATGAAAGTGCCTATTAAGCCAATTTTTGAAAATGTTCAAAATTTGAACACATTTTTTGAACAGCGGGCAAAAAATTTGCACAATTTTTAAACCAATTAACCAGAATATTGATGAGTAATCCGTTTTCCGAATTGAAATATCGCTCCATTCTCAAATGAGAAGTAGAATGAAATTATTCATTTTGGTGCTGCCACGTGGTGGCGGATTTTGCATCCAAACTCGTTGCATTTAGCCTTTAAAGTGAAACAGGTATCCATCGGAGGCCTATAATCACATTGCTAGGTAGGTACCTATCCATAATAACGTCTGAGAGACATTGTTCATAGTTTATTTTAGGAAAGGCTAGTATGAAATGAGGTGATAGCGTAGGTAGGTGGCCAGTAATAATGAGGAGTACCCATGATTTCTGTTTATATTTTTGAATGAAAGTCCATTCTAAGAATTTTAAGACCAACCGCACTCTTCTACGACGAATACTTCTTTTACTGTGAAATTTTAAAGTTTCGGCAACAAGTGACGTCATAGTGGGCAAGGGGGTCCCTCCCAAGCAGGAGGGGTGCAATGACCTTTCATTTAAAAACGGAAAAGTTATATAAATAGAAGTCATGGGTACCTACTCCTCATTCAGCGCCTAACCCTTTGAGATAATATTTATGGTTATACTGCACGACTTTCTGGCGAATTTTCAAGGAAAATGCGCTCTTGCAATGGGTCTAAACATTTCAAGTAGGTACCTACATGAATTTTCGAACGGGGTTTTGTTTCTTTTCTGTTTCAGAGCATCTCAAGATGTTAACAATTTTCATACATATAGGTATTATACATTTACGTGTACAGATTGGACAGGAAAAAACAGTGATATAACGAAGGATAAGTATATTTTCGATAAGTGAATCTTACATCAATGCAGTGTATCAATCAGTATTATTTTACGTCAAACTTTCACCCTCCATTTTACAATCAATCTTGTTTTCTCCTTCTAAATCAAAATAGTTTAACATACTGTACAGCATATAATCAAGATCCGTCGAGGCATAACATTAAAAAAGAAGATATAATTTAGAATAAAATAGGTAATAATAATAATTTGTATTGCACGTTTAATTCGAACACGTGGTATGTACACCGGATTGACTACCATAATAGAATACATGGATAGTGAGTTTTAAGACCATCAGTTCATTAAAATGATAGTGAGATGAGTTTCATTCTCGGGAAGAGTACTGAGAAGGCTTATCCTCGTTCACAGATTATTTCAACGACAGAAGGTTCCATGAGAAGAGGGTTGGTACAACGGTGAACTGCTGAACTCAGAACATCGTCCAGAAGGAGCTGGACGAGGCTGAAATACATACAATTTATGCTATTTAAAGTATTTTAAAATTATTTTTAGAGCCATTTATTAGTTTTGTATCTACAATTCATCTGTGAAAGTTCAGTGGGGTCTATTCAAAGCAACTATTTTATCTAGCTTTGATCCTAACTTCATCTTCTATACTAGGAGCACCATATGCAATGAGGACGCTGAACGCTCGAAACTGATCTCGAACAGCTTGACCGATTTCAATGGGGTTTTCGCGAATGCAAGGAATTCCTGTTACCTACTGACCTATAACCTGCATGACAGTATTCCTCTGCTTTCCTACTAACCCAAGCTGCAACTGAAAAGCGGCCTTTACGGGTACAACTATTGGTAAGAACGACACCCCAGTCTGCTGAGTGAGCGCCGAGCCTCCTGTACAACAAACGGTACCAAAATCGACACAAGGCTTCAAACGAAATAATAGGTAAGAATGAAAATTCGGGGATTTCCACTGATCAGCTGAGCTAACTTCTTCTTCTCTGGGTGCCATAGACGTAACCAATTCATAGGTGACCAATCCTTGAACCTCCCTCACACAAAGAGCGTCCTCTCAATTGCCCCATTCTTGAGAGTGGCAAAATCCTGAATACCCGTCCTTCTCCGGATATCCCGGAGCCATGAAAGCCGCTTGTGGCCAATATCTCTCCTGCCCTCTATCTTGCCTTCAAGAACCAAGCGTTGGAAGGCGTACAGGTCTCTGAATATGTGGACCAGATATCCAACTTTTTGTTTCTTAATGGTTTTAAAGAGCTGGTGATACAAAGACCAGCTCACCGTGACATTTCTGTATTACGAACATGCTGCACCCACGAGATACGGACCATTCTTCTAGGGCACTAAAGCCTCCACGCAGTTGATCGAAGCTGCCCTCAACGTCCAAGTTTTGACTCGGTATAACAGGATGGACCATACATATAATTTAAGAACACGGCATCAAATGCTGAAGTTCAGATGTTTATCACACAGAAGAGCCTTCATACGAACAAAATTATGACCTGGCTTGCTCAATCCTGGACTGAACCTCGACTTCAGGATTCCATCTTTCATTCACCAGGGCACAATGTCAACCAGGCTTTGCAAGTCGCTGAGGGAAGCGGCTATAAGGACGGTGTCCTCCGCACCCCGGATATTATTCACAAAAACATCGTCCACCTTTATGCCCGATTCAACTTTGGAGAGGGGAACAAAAGCTTGTTCCATATATATGGTGAACAGCAGGGGGGACAGGATGCAGCCTTGCCTCATACCCTGGTTAGCTAACACCAAAGCTAATTTTTCTTCTATTCAACCTACATGATGCAGACACTCGGGTAACATTAGGTCAGAAAATTAGTTTGAAGCGCATATTTATGGGGTTTTTCAAAACCAACTATTTACCAACCCCTAAATAACACTTACTAAAATTTTATTTCGATTTTCTCCTTCCCGCTGGAGTGTTGGAAAAGTGGACAGTAATTTAATAGCCAAGGTCCGTCAGTAATGTAGAAACAAAACTGGTGGGTACTCCATTGAAACAGTTCAACTCCTGTCCTCACCATCCTTTTCTGTCTCGCAACAAATACCACAAATTTCGTAGCCGAAGTTGCTTACCCTCGGCTACAAGTAGGTGCCCTTTTCTTCCAACCCGAAACGGAAAACTCACGGAGACACACTCACAAACAAAACACTCGGAGAACTAGCGGTTAAACCATTCAAAAGGTCAGTTTCTAATTAAAATTCTCAAAAGTTCTTACTTTTCGTCCGCCACGTATCGCCACAGATATAACTGTAAATAGTGAGCATCAACTTGAATCTGCTGAAGCCCGAATTTGCTGAATGTTTTCATTCTTATGCATTCAAGCAGGGTCTGTGGGAAAAGTAGTACTTAATTAGATCGTCTAGTATAAACTTACCTAATAAACAACCTATCAACATCTAAAGCAACGACTAAATTTCCTACTGCCCTTAGTACACCACAGAAAACACGATTTAGAAAGCATAACTTGGGTTTGGTACTTACTCGGAATATCAACATACATAATAGGTACCCAGGTATTTTTTTCTATAAATTTTCATCGTTTCATTCCTCAACGAATTTCAAGAGCGAATCGTTCAACTGGAAATGGCTCTCTAGCCGATTATTTCATCGATAGGTACTTAGATACTTTAACTTTTAAGAAATTATTATAAACCAATGAAATTATTTGATAAAACGAATAAAATGTTGGCACTTACTTTTAGAGCAATTTTGATGATTCCTGTTAAGACAGACACCTTTGTGAGGGAGACGGGAGCATAAATTTCTATCTTATCAGAGAAGAGTTTATTCAAATTATGGGTGTAGCTGTGAGCCGAGCTTTGGCTCCATACCGAGGTGGAAGTAACGACTGACCTGAAAATAACATAAAACTACTTCATACTACTCCATAAATCAAGTAGTTATGTTTTGGATTCAGAAATTAATATAATAATTTCACATTTACGGAGGGATAGGAAGTCGATGTGCATACCTGTGATGGTGCCTTGAACCCGAACCTGGTTGGGTTCTTCGTTCACCCTCTTCAAACAGTGACCCAAGACAAGTTTCGGACGCAGCCAGCTCTTCCATGACCCTTTTCATGACTGGGCGGACAGTTCTAGGCTCCAACGAATGTCCCCAATCTCTGGTTTCTATCGATTTTCTCACCATCTAAAAACCGTTGCTCTTTTTTATCATATTTTTTTAATAAGTACATACTAGGACATTAGCTTTGGACAGAATGCAACTAAAAAGAATATTCAAACATCAACTTCTCCCAACATGTAAAACAAAGAATTTAAAATCATTAAAATAAACATATCATTCACTTGGCTTATAATGTTTCCCTGCATTCTGACATAATGGTTCACCAGGTCCTGGGCACCACTTTCCATCAGGCGAACCAATTCTTCTTCTTCATCCTCCCTTTCGCTTGTCAATCTTACACTGAACCATTCATCAACTAAGCCGATCTGGAAGTACGAAAGAAGTGTGTGATATTCCAAAGAACTCAATAGAAGCATAAATATCGCATAGTAAATATCGTATCATCACAACTTACAAGGTAATGCACGTGAGTACTGTTGAATTCCATGCACATTTTAGCCAAGACTACTAACGTAGGCAAAGAAGGGCTGGCGGAAGGTTTGGTGAATGCTACGGAAGCAGACACAACGTGTTTCAAGAATTTTATTACTAAACCAGACCTGACGCAATCAAGGGAGAATTTCATCAAAAACTCGTTTTCTGTAGTAAATGAACGATCAGGCTGAATGAACAACTGGAATGGAAAAAAAGAATGGTTATAAAAAAAATTTCACCTTTGGCATGAAAAGATAGTAATATAGGTATAGCAAAAACAGAACTAAGACCCAGACGCTAAAACTGACCTCATCGCATAGAAATTCATAAGAACACCAGGGCCGACATAATCCCTCGAATTGTCATCCGCGTCTGTTATGTTCAGTAAGAGCGGAGTTACAAGATGCCATGAATTTCATACTTGTAGAAGCACTGACGAATATTGGTCGAGTTCTATTGAAATTCACTTACGAAATCAACCCATGAATTCCCTCCGAATGACAGCGCGAAATTTTGAAGGACATAACATTTGTCTTTCTTTGTATTAATACATGGCTTCACTACTCTCGGCAGTGAGGAATCGAAACTATTACGCCAGTCAGTAGAGAATCGAAACAAGGGGTAGGTGTGTTTCAAAAGTCGGTGTAGTGTTTATTTTTTCAACTAGCTATTGGAAAGGCACATCATGATCAAAGATCGTGCTTTTGCGCCATCGCTCAACAATATTTTCAAATCGTCGGGCTTTTCTCTCAGCTTTTTAAGATCGGCTCCAATTTCAGCTGTTTCCTTGACTCCATTGGCGTCGGGGATAGAGAGAACCCGGAATTTCCAGTTCGCAAAATTCTATTGCCCCAACTTAGGTAGTTGAGAGGGCAAGCTCATCCCAATTTGTCCCTCCACCAGGTTTCACCATATGAGAAACCGGTTGGCGACCTTGCCAATTTTCAAACAGAATATAAGGGACGGGTAACTCTTGGTATCACGCACAAATAAATTTTCCGAGAAAATGAAACTAAAATGAAACTTGTCGGAATAGGTAAAATAAAAACTGGGCTCATAACCTCTTAAATAATTAATTTAATAGTTGGGAAGGTGAGAGACACAAAACTACAAGACTTCACTTGATGGACTGATGTATGAGACCGGTACACAGTGGCGCTCCTACCACCCAACCTCGTAAGTGGGTCCATCGACCGCCAATTTTCAGTAGAGCAATATGTAAAAAAGAAATAAATAAAAAATGTAACACAGACTACCTTGGGACAAGTTTTGGCAGCCAAAAACCTCAAAATTTTTGAACTTTTTTCAGTTTTTGGCTTATACGAATAACATTTGAAAGGGTGCACCGCGCAGACAGTTTTACTCAAACCAAAATTAAAGAGCTCTAAATTATGCATCGAATGACCTCCCTAAACATTAAATTTGTTTCAGCAGTTTGGTCAGAATCGGCAGTGAAAATCACGCAAATAATGAGCAGTTAAATGCTCAGTATCACATAACTAAAGTTGTAGAGCATCGTATTCTGCGTTCAGAGCACCCGGAAACTTATTTCTAGGAATATTCCCAGAAATATCCCCGACATGGGAATTTATTTTTGTGGCTTATAAAATCGTTCTACCGTTTTATGAACATTATAGGGGTTACCCATAGTTTCGCATTTCCAAATGCTGTTTCCCAAGTGTTACAGTAGGTAAAACTACTAGGTATACAGTACTACAGTAGGTATAAACTATTCAATACAAACATAAAGATTGAATTTAAAGCTGGCGTTGCGTGCCTTGCAAGACGGGCTCCGCCTCCTTGGCATATCATTCTGGCAAAAATTAATAGCTTTCCAACGAGTTGTACTGGAATATTCATCTAAAATATGGGCTACTTTGGTGTCACATTTTCGTAACGTCATGGCTAAAGCATGTTCCATGCTAAAAAACACTTCGTCAACAAAAAACTGTATTTAATATTATTATATTTATTATTATTATTAACTGTATATTATATTATATTTAATAATAATACTATAGTAACATAATAGCACACGAAACAGCCTCACTCAAGATCAGTGCCCGGGTTGGAGGCAAGCTCACAGGGAAGATGAGAGTTAGTCGGTTGCAGTTCACGTTCAGAACTTCTTCCTTGAGCTTGACCTGATTGAGAAGCCGAATTCTTCAAAATGTTGTAATTGTGGCCGATGTGTTTTGTCCATCACAACAAATCTTTTGAACATCAACGTTCGTTCTTAACTTCTTCTTTCTTCATATTTCTTGGCATACCATGACATGATTCAGAGAATTCGTGTTCCCTTGATAGAAGACTAGTTTTCCACGTGTCCCGTTATTGTTCAAGTTGTTCTTCTTTTTATTCAGTGGACGTCTGTTCCACTCGTCACGATCCACCTTCGGTTTGACCTTCAACATTTTTAGAGTAGATACTCAGGTACTATCGATAGAAAACTTGAAATTTCAAACTGAATATTTTAACGAAAATAGGGGTGCTCTGAACGCAGAATATGATGCTCTACAACTCAAATTATAAAACATTTTCTATCTGGAAAGTGTGTTTTAGTTAGCTACAGGCGTGTAAAACTGAGCACAACTCATTTCAGTCAAAATGGAAACATTTGCCTATTCCTGACTGCCGATTCCGACCAAAATTTGAACCAAATTTAATTTTTGTGAAGGTCATTCGAAGAAGAATTTAATGCTCTTCCATCGGGGTGCGAGTGAAGTTTTCTGTAAGATGCACAGTTTAGATGTTATAAGCCAAAAACTAAGTCTAGAAATTTTGAGTTTTTTGGCTAACAAAAGTTGTCCCGAGGTCGCTCGTGTTGGAATTTTTGTTTATTAGACGTTATTTTTGTTTATTAGACGTTTGTACCCATACATACAAGTTATATAAAATAATGAAAGCTTCTAAATTACCTTAAGAATACCACTACTGGCTGGCTATGTACCTTTCAACTTGTTGTGTGGGAAGCCAATTTTTGGAACTCCATTCCAGCAGGCAGAGGTATGGGGTACACTTTCAGTTAGTAGCGAGTTTTTTTTTTGCCTCTACCTACTAAAACTATAACAAATGAAACGAAGAAGACATGTGGTTCGGTTGGAACAACACAAGCCACAACGTATCTTTAAAACCAACTGGTAGATGCTTGTGTCCCCAATAAAGACGCCCAGTTGATAGCTATTTACAGGTTAAAATGTATTTTGTAAACCCAAAAACTAGTGAGGTACAATACATTTAATTACCGATAGCTGATTGAGTGCTGTCTTGACTTTTTCGACAATATTCACAATGAGACCAGCCAGAAGTTCGGCTGTCTGACTCTGCTCTTCACCAACAGATTGTCTCACGCCTCTCACCCAGTCTGAGAAACTGTTTTCAAGGGCTTCCCTCTGAGTTGAGCATTGACGTCTACCGGTCTCCAAGACCAAATTCAATCCTCTCCTATGGGAGACAAGCGAACGATAGGTACGTTTAAGACTGACATACATTAAATACAAAAAATACTGTTATACATTGCAGGAAAGAAGCCTTCTAGACAGACCCTTCAATTTCTGGATTAGATATTGCATGTTCAAGGACAAATAACGTCGACTGGTTCTGATTTCATATGACAAGCATAATTACAGGGCCCGTCAGAATGAACGCATGTTTTACAGAATGCTAGAACTTCGAGTGGGATTGCCCAATAGGGGGGGAGCTTGTTGGAAAGAAGAGAAGTGCGAGTTCCAGTTTACACCATCTGTAGAGAATAGATCTTCGAGTCTTCACCATATGGAATTACTACCATAATGGAGAATCTGCCTGTCAAACACAGCGAGATTTTCTGACTTCTTTTCAGATTCCACATCCTGCGTAATGACCTACCCCCGAAAACGTGAACAGAGTGAGGATGGATTCTAAGCAGAGCCCCTACTGTTCTGTCCATTTGCATGCCACTTTTCTTGGGATTGATCAATCAATGAATGGTGCGTCGCATCTTGAAAAAGGATTTATCGTTTCACCCCTACAAAATCAAGTGTGCCAAGAATAGTTGCATGGGTCAAGAGAAGTGGCACGCAAACGAAAAGAATGGCAGGGGCTGTACTGAGTATCCACTTAAACTCTGTCCACGTTTTTTGGGGTCTGGTAGGAATTCTCCTCATCATCGTACCTGTTGCATTGAACTGAAGACTCATCTCAAGATCGTATTGCAGTCAGGATGTGAAATCTGAAAATTACTCAAAAATCCTGCTGCGTTTGAATGACAGATTTGCCATTTTGAGAGTAGCGGCATACTGTGAAGACGCGATGATCTACACCACGGTCCCGCGTCCCCCTCGCCAAGAAAACCTTAAAACTCGAAGCAACCAAAAACACTGTTTAGACGACAGAACAAGTAGGGACCCCCCGGGGTCCCCTGGGGTCACTGGTGTTGATTTTTTCGTACACCCATTCTTCAGGGCACCCTGAGGATGTGTATCAATTTGCAACACCATCAGGCGCTGGAGTTCTGGATACATATTATGGGAGGTGAAAAATAGATGGGAGATACTTGGTTATGCAAGAATGAAGGAGAAAGGTTGCGTGGAAAATGTAGGATGACCCGGCTTCAACATCCCCCTTCTTTCGCCCCCACTTGCAAAGTAAAAATTGCGCTCGTGAAAGGAGAGGGTACTTGAAGAAGAAAACTCAAGACTAGTATGCACACAACGGGGTATAAAAGAGTTGATTTTGTAATGGGCGGTTATTGTAGTTCGGAATTTTTTTATCCTGAAAGAATAAAGAAAGGAAAAAGGTTTGAGTGAGGAGAGGCTTTTGAAAATCGAGATTTCATAAAAGAAGCGGGGAATAGGGCGAAACAGCCCTGGTGCAGAAGCCTTCTGATTGAGCAGCCATACTGAGTGCCAAGTGGTGATGGTTCATTGGTCCTCTGGACCGATGTCATCTTCCACAATCATTTGCCATGCTTTCTTTTAACGCAATAAGCAATTTTTCGACTTACATGTGATTTTTTCTAATTTACTGAAGAATGTAAATAAATTCAGCCAGAAAAGTGCTTATTTTGGATAGATGATGATAGCCACCACTCAATATTATTAATAGTTATTGTTTACGTTAGAACTCAGTTACTAAATAAAATACACAGGTAACAGGAAGAAAAGTATGATAATGGGTTACCTACGTACTTCGCATAATTGTCCGTTTTCAGTAGGCTAGACACGCTGCTAAGTTTCGAATAGAATCTGTCAAGCGCTCTCACAAGCATCATCGTGTCCGACTGGGGGTCTTCTTGTTCGCTTCGTATTTTGTTTGATATGCAATTAAACCATTCGGTGAAGCGTTCCTCAACAAACTCATCCAATCGAGCGGGGACAGTCGCATTTTCCGAACTATGGCCATAATGAGAATCCACTTTAAATTAGATACTACAAATTACTCCTATTGAAAACCAAAAGAATTACTTCAACTTACAAATGGAGAGATCGTTTGTTTAAGAATAAATCGTTGTAAGCAGTCACGATGAGACATAAATCACACAAGAACCCATTATTCGCCAAGTCAATGTATTCTACAAGATCCTGAAAGATTAAAGAAACAAGAATCAAAAACAAAGAAACAAGCATGTTTGGGTAACATATATGAAGCGTTGTTAATACTCGGGATACAAAGTAAATTTCAACCTAGTTAGCATGAACGTTAGGAGACAAAACACAATAAAGATAATGTAGTAGGTCCGGAGTTAGCTGGGTTTTCTGCAGAAATCCCCGATTATTCAACAAAATGGGCTGATAACAGATGGAGTTCCCACTGAAATTTACAAACGATTTGAACGATGAATTTTACTTCTTTTTTCAAGTTTCCATAGGCATAAAAGAAAGCATCTCATTCTAAATGAAGAGCGCAGAGAAATTTGTTCTGCATGATGAGGATCTAGCAATGCCCTGGAATCTAGTTGTAGTTTCTGTCATACCTCTGTAGAATCACCGGCTGAAAGCTGATAGACGTGTTCTTGAAACCTGAGAGCAGCATGAGTCAAGAACTCTGAGTGAAGTTCTTCTGGCGGCTCACCCAGCATCAGTAGTAACTCAATGCTCTCCGTCATGTCCTTAGCAGAAGCCTTATCAACATTCGAATTGAATATAAATTATAACAACAAGGCGAGTACGTACTACTCCCGTACGTACATAACTACTAGGTAACGACCAGTTGAAAGTCAATGCATTACTGATAGCATAATCATGTTTGTGCATAAATAATTTTTTTAATATCTGTAATAAAAATGCCCATATAATTATATTAGGTGAACTTGGGATGATAAAAGGAAGTGCATGCGCGTGACAGTCACAAAGTATACATTTACATTATACTGGTACCTTTGGATTCTTGTACTGAGAGTGCAGTCGATTGCGCAGGTCAGACACTATGGAATTACAATCCTTCTGAATACCCAAAAATGACTCGAGGTGAGCGTAATGATTAAGGACTTGCTGGGTTTTCAAGTAATCTTCGACTGCCTGAAAACCAGAGGAAACAAGAAAAATGCAATGAATACAACGCTAGTTGTTATATACTTAGAAATTGAGGAGTAGAACATTACGAAGGTGAATTTGATAGGCGCTTATTCAATGAAAGGCGATACAGAACTGGGGGCCTATTCACTAAAATAGATAGTGGAAAGTGATTATCTATTTTGAAAATCTCCCGGGAGATAGTCTCACCGGAAGACAGTCTCTTCCAATGTCTCCGGGTTCGTCTATTTTACAGAATAGCTCCATTGGTCTTGAGAAAGAGATATGGATCCTAATGCATGAAAAACCCCTAGTATCCATGAACTGCGAGATGTTTGTGCCCCCGGGAGTTCAATTCCTTAATAATGAACGCATTTCTTAGTAATACCTATTCAATGGGTATTACCTACCTCAATCCATACTTGGACGTTTTTGCTCATGAATCGGATAAGTTTAAATGAAATTGAAAAAAGTCTCAATTATAAACAGAAAAAGTCGAATTAGGGGGCTTAATGCTTGTATTATATCTATACCTAATGAACGGCCACTGTTGGGTAGGTAGGTACCTACCTCAACCCGTACTTGGACATTTTTACTCATGAATCAATAATCATGTATACATTTTTATTTAAAATTGAAATGAAAAATTTAATCTTTATGAAATGAAAAAAATACACAATCAAAATTACCGATGTGGTTGCGGATGAACGAGGATATTACTCGATCACTGTGAAACAAACGAGAAATAGACTCTCTCTTTCGAGGAAAGATACCTAATTAGCTGTCTCTCTGAAAGAGATCGAGAATGCCAAGATGGCCGCCAACTCTCTCTTTTAAAAGTTACTGAATAACCCTGTCATGGATACTATAAAAATCTATTTTGCCAAGAGAGAGTCGGACCTGAAAGAGATGTCTCTTTGGCTTAGTGAATAGGACCCCTGGACTGCCGTAGCAGCCTGCAGGTGAGAAAAGGAGGGAGAGTACAGGCAAGATCCTCTTGTATCACATTCCTTCCTCCCTGTTTAATTGATTTTTATTGTTGAATTGAATAAAATGAAAACTGTTCCATCTATGAGAAGTATGGTTCCCCGAAAATAACTTGTGTTTTACAATGCCAGGCAACATAAATTAATATAACATTCCTGTGTCATGCAGTACAAAGAATAAGCTAGGTGTAAATGAACAATTTACACCTTGTAGGTACCTAACAAATAAATCAAAATAATGAAAAAAAAAAAAACTGTCTTGGGACTATCATATTCCCAGACTTTGCCGGCCCCTGTATGCTTCACTTCATTCGCTCAGACGACTGACCAATCTTACACCCTTTTACTTGAAACGTAGACTTGTGCAACCTTTGGTCCTTCTCCATTTCTTATACTGCTCATCCCTCATCTCATCCTCAATTTCTTCATCTCTCTCAAGCCAGTTGCTAGCTGCCTACAACTCCACTGTTCACTACGCTCACAACATCGGCATTCCATCGGTGATTTTAAATTATTCCCTTCACCTCTCAACGAATTTTACGTTTTCAGACAGTGGAAGACAGTATGCATAGTATGCAGTATGCATATTATGATCCCCTCCTACCTCGACTCGATCTTCCATCGAGCTGCTTCAGAGAAATCAAATGCCCTTCTCATACAATGGCCAGCTCCTCTGAAGTATTGGGTGCCCGATCTTGGAACTACCTACCAGTCGCCATTAGGTCGCTGCCTACCCTTGGGCGATTTTTGGCCGCAGTGGACAGGCATTACGATTGTATAAGTAATATTATCCCTAGCCATGCCTAATCGATTAGCAAGCGTGCCCCGTCCCCTTCAATTTTGGTTTATCCCTCTGTGAATAATACGCCTATGTATTCGCTCAGCAAAACATTTGTATAACACCCCCTCAAAATTTTTTCTTTTACGTTTGAAGGTGCGCAGATTCAGAAAATGCAATGTCCGTCTGCCGTACGCCGTCCGCTGAATGCGCACTGGCTTCATTATCGGTCTTAAAAATTCGTTCTTTCGCACACATGCTCCATTTGGGCTCTAGATGTGTCCCCAAACTTTGCAGCCCGATCGGAATACACCCAAGGGTGTTATGAGTGAAAAATGGGTATAAAAGTAGGTATTTTTTGTGTTTTAGTAACATGAGCTTTTGAGGTATCGTTTTCATGTTTTTTTAGGACGAGAAGACCGAGTATGAAATCGATTGTGACCAATGAGTAGAAAATTGAGGTTCTAACGAAGTTTCAGCCTTAAATTTACGTTAAATTTTTGTATAAAATCTTCATTCTTCCACACACAGTTTGGGTCCCCATTTGGGAACACATTTGGATCCTAGTTGTGCTCCAAAGCTCGGCAGCCCGATCGGAATACACTCAGGGCCGTTATGGGAGAAAAATGGGTGTAAAAATAGGGGTTTTCGAGGTTTTAGTGAACATGAGCTTGTGAGGTATCGTTTTCCATGTTTTTTAGGGCGAGAAGACCGAATATGAAGTTGATTTTGACCAAAGAGTGAAGAATTGAGGTTGTAACAAAGGTTAAGCTCCCGAAATTCATTTTTTATGAGTCAAAAACCTGGGAAATTGTCTGACATCACCATAAATTTATATAACACTAGAAGTGGTATTCAGGTGAATCAAGACAATTAAATGGCACTATCAATGTTCAAAGATTAAAAAAAATAGACCAAAATTGGTGGAAACCATCTAAAATAACTATTTGAATTACTGCGCATGAAAGAAACAATTATTGAACAGCCAACCTTTCTGTAGGTATGTCCGATAGAATAATAAACCCAAGTGACAAGGACTTAGCAGCGTTTTTTAATTTATATTTTTCTATTGCCTTGTAACTATTTCGTGTACCTATATCGTCTATTACATATCATTACACTTTTCTTCAAGTTTAATTTGGTTCTTAGGTAAGCGCTGAAATGAAAAACTCTCAAGTTAAGGCTTTAATCAACGAACTTGGACTGAATGAAAATTGGAAAATATACGCGTCGCTTAGTGGGTGACTTGGGTAATAATAATATATAATTTTCCCCCTCTTCATTTGGGAACGTAGTCGGCCATGTATGCAGGTGGCTTTGTTTCTCGTCCGCTTCTCCTTGGAGGGTTCGATATTTGATCATCCCCGATTTGTTCTGTCAGTCCATCTAGATCCAATTGCTTCTGAGTCTGGGGTGTGTGATAATGTAAGAATGTCAGTTGGTGGATCTGAGCTGGTCGTCGATGGACTATGATCAATTTGGTCATCATCATGATTCGAAGGCTCGAAAACTGACGCCAAGTGGCGCGTGGTCACTGCTGTTTCTCTGCCATCCTTGAGAAGGATTTGGGCATAGTGTGGATTTGCCTCAATCAGGTCCACCTCATCAACTAGAGGGTCGCACTTGGATTGCCGAACATGACGTTTCTATAAAACCTTGCCAGATTCTACTAGCCATGTGAGCAATGCCTACCCATTTTAGATTTTCTTTGATGGGTAAACATTACTTTGTGAGGCGTTTGATTGATTGCCGTGCGAAGTAGGGAGCAGACCGAATGGAGGGCCTGCTGAAGGACCTCTTCCCACTGATCTGTGCGCATGCTGTATGTTCCTAATGCCAAATGTATTGCTTTCCAAATGATACCGTTGTAACGTTCCACCTGGCCGTTTCCTTGGAGACTGTAGGGCGTTGTCCTGCTGGTTGTGACTCCGTTTGAATGGAGGAAATCCCTGAACTCTTTGGACATAAAAGATGATCCACGGTCGGAGTGCACATACGACGGCACTCCAAAGATAGAGAAAAGTTGTTTGAGATGCTGGATTAAGGAAGACAAAGAGGCCCTTGCATGGAATAGCGAATGGAAAAGTGCGAGTGCTCGTCTATTACCACCAGCATGTATGGCCTTCCATAAACCGAAGGCATGGGGGCCCTTGAAATCAAGGTTCAGCCTCTGAAATGGTTTTGTTGCCTTTGTTAAATGTGCTGACCGGTCTCTGAAGAACCGGGGTTTGAGTGGCACAAGCCCGGCATTGTGAAGTGATTTTGCGCACCTCTTCTATTGAAAATGGCAAATTTCGACTGCCGATCCAGTGACTCATCCTAGTTACTCCAGGATGACAGAGCGTTTCATGCAAATTCTATAAGTCCTGGTGGCATACCGCAGCCCCACAGATGCGTGATAAGGTATCTGCAACCATGTTTTCTCGCCCAGGACTATAGATTATGTCAAGTGAGTAAGCTAAAGGTTCCAATCTCCACCTCATGGAATGTTGACTGCGGCCCGTCCATTCGAATCCCAATGTCCCTCGTCCCAACCTAGTGTGGTGAGGCAGTATAGCCGTGAGCAAAATATTCGGATCAAATTCAAATCGTCCCAAGAAAATAGCTGACCACGTCTCTAACCCAAGATATGATAATAAGTAGTAGGCATTTTACTTTACGAATAAAATAATAGATCTTCACTGGATTTACCTGAGCGTATTTTCCTTCATCCATCAGTGAAGTCAGTTTGGCAGGTAATTTAAACAGAAATTGGAGGCGTTTCAAAAGAGCGTGAATGCCTGAGAGCTTAGATATTTGTCCCCTAGATGTCTGAAATAGAATGTAATAACAGGAACATCAGAACTCGCACAGGTAGGTACCAGTTTTATAAGGTAACCTCTTCTATGATCCATCGACTTACTTGTAGAGTGGTAGAAATTTTGTCAGAGAAGGAAGTGATTGAGTCCATATTTTTCCCAAGGGAATCCATCTCTGTTTCCATTTGTTTAAAATCAACTTTCATCTGAAACCAGTGAACAGCAAAAGCTCTAGGATAGAAACGTTTGGTTTACAATCAACATGATTTTACATACCACCAATTAGGGGGCGAAAAAAATCAGTCACCTTACGAATTGTATCAGTCGCGGATATAAACTTGTTATAGTTCTCATAAACCAAAGTTTGCATGTCAGAGTGTAGGCTCTGAGTATCTTTGACGATGCTCTCTTCTTGATCCATTATTTCTTTTAAAGACTGCTCCTGAAGGTTGGAAGAAAGAATCAATAGAATTAAGGCTCTTCAGTTAAAAAGTGCATCTTATGGGTTTTGACTTATGTACCTACTAGGTAAGTAACGAGAAAACTCATATTTCACACTCATCCTCATAATAGGTATAGGTAAGTATATAATATTAGCGAATTTTCGAAGAAAAGGAAGCTATTGTTCTCGGTCCAAAATTTTTAAAACTCGAATTTCCGAAAGATTTTTATACCAAAATCCGTTTCAGACCATCCTGAATTCACTGCCGAAAGACACCAAAAATTATATGTAGGTATATATATATATATATATATATATATATATATATATATATATATATTTATATATGTATGTGTCATTCCAGACGATAACTCTCGAAAGAATTGAGATAAAAAGTTCAAATTTGCACGAAAAATCTGTCTTGGCAATCGACAGGCTAAGTTCGAAGATGGGCAGAATCGGGTCACTCTAAGGGGGAGTTTTGGGGAGTTTTAGGGGGGGGAAATTACCCATAAATTCCCAAAATGAAAAAGTCTGACAAGTGACACCTCATTTTAAAGGTTTTTGTACGCTGAACACGATGGTGAAATCAGAATTGCGATATCTCATTCCATTCTCAAACTGGAGCACTTTGAAGATGAAGGAACGTGGTGATTTCTTGAGATGTTCTTCCTGGTTCGTCTGCTCTAATCTGATAACGGAATGGGATATCGCAATTCTGACTTCACCATCGTGTTCAGCGTTGGAAAATCTACAAACCGAGGTGTTACTCGGCAAAAAATGGAACAAAAAATTTGTTACGTATCCAATACCTACAACTCTTCTGGTATTCAAAACATTTTTGATTTCCCCCTCCCCCCCTTCCACCCCAAATTTTACTTTGCGTAAAACTACTGCTGTTTTAATTTTGTATGGTATCAAGTTGGGAAAACATTGGCCGAAAATTAATTTTCAGAAAATTTTAGGCGGAGGAGGAAGATGCCGAAAACTTCGAAAATTCGCTTTTATAGCCATGCTGCATGACTGTGGTTTTTTTTTTGTTATTTTGTTTCATAGTTTATTCGATTACTATCTTTGAATCTTATTTACACAGTCTATGACAAACATGTTACGTCATACCCATTCACCTATTTAATTATTTATTCAAGTGTAACAATACATACATCTCCACATCGACCTACCTATCCACATTATCCTCCACGTAAATACTCCTGACGAGAACCGCACTGTATGTAGCAATATATTATTTTTGGGGCTAGTATAAACTAGTTTCAAATGATAATTCAAATTAGAAAACTAACTTACTTTGAGTAGCTTCAGAAGAAATAAATCAGGGTTGAAATTGGAACCATTGATATCATACGGCGATCGGTCCATCGTTGGTAAATACGAGTAAGGGTTCCTGTCCCAGTGATTATCGAATCTATAATTTAGATTGTTAGGTTATCACAGCGTTATTTTAAGCAGACGGAGTTGGGGAAACTATAATTTATTTATTGCATTACAAAAACCACACAAAAATAAACGTTAGTCTCTGCTGCCTTGTGTCTTGGGTTGTTGCAGTAAGGAGTAAGCAGTAGTCTCCTGTTCTGTGTCTGTGGTATCTAGCTTGTTGTTGGGTGTCCTTTCCTTATCAAATCAGACATGATCCATGTTCGTGGATACTACAACCGATCATCACTCCTGGTTATTTTCCATCCATGCCGTGCCATTTTTGTTATACTAGTTTTCCCGCTCCGCCTAGATTTGTACAGTAGGAAACCCCATGGTGACGAGTGTGGTTATTTGTCTAGGACCCATGTGCAAATGGTGTAAGTGGGTAGCCACTGGAATCCCAGTGTCTACAAATTTCACGTTTGTCTTTCTATTGCGTCTGAGGTCTTCACAGCTCCTCGCAGTTTTGGTTCTCTTAACTTCTTTTATTTTTTTTGCAAAGTTTTGTTGTAGTGTTCATTTTTCATTAAGCATTCATTTATCGCTGGGCACTTCAAAAACAGAAGCATTTTCTACATCTACCTACCTCCCTGCTTTCTATTTGTTACTTTGCACAATAAACTGACTTTTCTCTACAGTTTTCCAATAACTTGGTGCAAAACGCTATGACTAGCTTTTTAACATGAATATGTTTTTTGGAGTGGGGTTCAGTCAAATTTTTGCGTGAGAGTTTTTCACATTCAGTTAGATTTAATTATCTGCAACAATGAGCCTTTGGAATCTAACATGGATTTACAAATTTTAACCCCCCTCAAAATTGCATGGTTTGCGTACCTACGTAGAATCCGAAGTGGAATTTAAAAAAAAAAACATGTCTGTCCATAAGTTCCTACTCGGTACTTCGCACTTTTCTTAGTTACTGTGAACTAAAATTCAATTTGTAGGTCCCATGTTGGTCCGGGAAGCTTGGCGTTAGTCATTTGGGGACTGGGGGTGAAAAATAGATATTGAAATTTCAGAACGCCGTACCTACCTACTAGCTCAAAAACTTTCGATATAGAAACAAGGAGTTTAGAGAGATAGAAGACACAGAATAGGCAACGGAAGCATAGAAGCGTACCTACAACCTGCCTACATAAATATGATGTGCTTTTGAAAAGCTGATTATCATAATTACGCGTGATTATTATAATAACGCATGACTGTATGAAATCGAGTTAGTTGTTCCCTAATATTTCATATGAATAGAGCTGAAGAATGATAGATATGGATTTTGTTGATACCTTCCTACCTATAATAGATAGGTACCTTCCTAGTAGCTAGTAGGTATGTATATCTCGGAAACACATGATTCCGAGATATACATACCGTGTTTCCGAGTAGCAGGGAAAATAGTGAATGATTGCGATTTTGGATTTTCCAACATATTGTGTTCGACAACGCACGAGGGCAGGTAATAAACTGGAATACCTACCAAAACAACTACAGCTACGACTTACAACTACTGGTCAATCTACTCTGCCTTGCAGGAAAAGGTTCAGGAAAGGGATGCCCTCTCTCCAGTCAATTTCATATCCACACCATGCTTACATGGTTAAGGTTTGGTAACTCAGTACGTACTGTGTTTGTAGCATCCATATGTATTGTCAGTGTCCCCAACATCCCAAGTTCGCCTTCACCTCTGACAGTGTTGACTCGAGCACACCCTCCTCGCCACTTTCATGTTAGTCGTTCCTCGTTCGGTATTCCAAATAGGGTGATATTGGGAAGTGTGGCGAAGTGTCGATTGGTTCGGGAACGCACGCGAAATTATGGTATTCTCGTGAATAAATCTGTTCTGTGTCCCCATCACAGTGATCCACATAATTTGTATATACGAAGTTGCCGTAAGGATCAAGGTAAATATTTATTTCTATGATTATAATAATCACCAGAGGTGGTCCTCTGATTCCGTGGATCTGGGTAGGGTGAGTCAACTCATCCTACCTCCTCTCCCCGTCCAACATCTGCATATTTATAGCACAAAATTTTGGTTTCTCGAAGTGTAATTTCTGTTGACGAATAATGTCATGGTAAGAGGAGTGGTGAAATACCCTGAATTTCTATTTTTGATCCATATATTCATCTTGTATACTTGGCAAACAGGATTTTAAGAGGGGAACTACAACACCTAGAGAAATGTCCCTTCACTAATATTGCTTCTTGATGATGGTATTAACAACATTGGTAATTATTATTTTACACTCAAGCAACAACAACAATTCTAAAAGACTTGTCACTATAATGAAGTTAAAATCCAGTTGAACAACTTACCAGTCTACTTGGCTAGACCTGGAAAATGTTCTCCTACCTATCTTATAATAATATAATGTGTTAGTAATATGCATAATGTTCATAAGGGGTGCGGCTCAACTGGATTTATGAATGACCATAATTTATTACTGTACCTAATTGATTGAACTGTATAAAAAGAATGGGTTTAGAAAAATGCACTGATCCTGTGCCCACGAAAGCCGATGGTCAAGGTAGGCACCAGACACACTCGGGTTGATAAATACCTACCTATCTATTGAAATATCAGTTCATAACGATCAAGCCGATACCGAAGCCGGCAGGTCTCAGATTTTCCCGTCACGTAGGATAGTGTAGGTAATAAGGCCATGTATTATGGTCGAGAGTAATCCATGGATTACATGGCTCGGTCTTGGTATACGGGTGGAAGTTATCAGTGTTACTAGTGGGTGCCTAGTGTTTTGTAGAATAGTTCGAAAGCTATGATTTTTTCAGTTAACAAAACAGTTGGCCATTGGGGAAATTAAGAAGCGACATTCCCCTTAATAACAGGGTTTGAACAGTGAGCTAAATAATGCCCAATTCCGTTTGGACCCGAACTATATTGGATTGAGGATTATGGCGGTTCAACAGTTTTCGTATGGGACCAACTAGGGCCTAACCGTGAACTACTTACATCAAAATTTGAGCCAGTTTGGACCATTGTTGGGTCGTGAGTTAGGGCGGTTCGTAGAAATGCGTACACACACTCAACTACCTGTGGGAGCTGAAGTTTCTATTTTTCGGTGGATTCGTGTTCACCGTGGTCAAAAATGGGGAAATCCGATTTTTCTCCTCAAAATAATGATAATTGTCTAAAAAGTGTAAAAACGAAAACAAGGCCTCTGCCACTTCTAAGGTTCTTGTATGATGGTTCTTGTATCTGGCGTTGGCATCTTGTATGATGTTATTGTGGTGTTTTTATTTGTGACAACCTTGATCGAAGGTGTAACGAAGGAGAAGACGCATTTTTATTGAAACATTGTGGAAATAGGACTCATGGGATAAAGTCGTAGGTATCCCCTTCTTATAAGTTAGGTAGGTACGCTAAGAAAATATAGATACAAATTAAATTTCAATAGATTTTCATTTGATGAACGTGAAACACCATGGACATGCCTGCTCTATGCTTTTTTCTAATATTGTTAGAATAATGAATAATTATTGGGAAGTCGGTTTAGGCTGCGTTTTGTAAACCCGAGTGTGTACATGAACTACACACAATTCATGTGCCGATCTCTTGATTGAATAAAGCTAACGTTTGAGTAAATCATTTCAATTCATTCAATCGAAAGCTTTGATGGATAAATGCTTGAAGCCTCGATCTTTTGAGACGCTCCCGGATTCCCCCACAGAGGGCAAAGAATGGGCCCATTGGCTTGCCACCTTCGGGAACGATTCGGAAGAAGCTGAGGTTGCGGAAGCTAAGAAGAAGATGGTATTGGTAAATATCGTTTCATGCTCAATATACGAATACATAAATATCAGAATGCACAAGCTATACATCAGCCATCGAAACTCTCAATAGCCTTTATATCAAACCAAAAAATGAGGTTTTTGCGCGATTTCTATTGCTGACGGAAGCAGCAGAATCATCCAGTCCATTCATTCGCTCAAGTCCCTCAGTAAAGAATGCAATTTTAAAGCTGTTTCCACCAAGATATATACTGTGATGACATGATTCGCGATTCATTCATTAGTGGTCTGCAGTCATCAGAAATACGCAAACGGTTGCTTGAACATGTTACACTTGTTTCCTTTGGCAGAGGCGTTAGACGAGGCCTTTGCGATTGAATCAGGCAGCAAACATGCACAGTATTACGCGTCACAGCGTATGACTTCAGCGCTCCCAAATTCAGCCTCCCACATTACAGACAATGCACACAATCAGGATATGGCTATGGCCTTGGACAGACATAAGAAAGCCCCTAGAAAGACTGAGTTGTGTTAGTTTTGTGGCAAGTCTCGCCATCCTCGTTCGGAATGTCCTGCTCGAGACGCCTTTTGCTAATCCTGCCAGAGAAAAGGGCATTTCGCAGCAGTTTGCCTGTCCAAATCAAAAGGCAAGAATACTACTACTACTACTGCTACTACTACTACTACTACTACTACTACTACTACTACTACTACTACTACTACTACTACTACTACTACTACTACTACTACTACTACTACTACTACTACTACTACTACTACTACTACTGCTCTATTTGATGACGGTAGTGACTCCTTGGCCACTGTCAAAGCTGCCAATCCAGGCCTGCTTCGAAAAGCGGTCGTTCCAGTAACTTTGGGAGACAGGTTGAAGGCGAACTGTCTCATCGATACTGGTAGCTCCTGTAGTTACATAAACGAAGGATTCGTATCCCAGTATAAGCTTCCATTTATAGCGGAATCCAGTAAAGTTTCAATGGCATCCACTAGCTTTTCTGTACAGGTAAAAGGCTACATTACAACCGATTTAAAGTGTCTGACCACAGTTATCATCGGTTGAAGCTCTCCGTCCTGCAGAATCTTTGTGTTGACGTTCTCCTTGGATACGAAGATTAAGGATCACTCCAGTATTACCATGCCATTTGGAGGCTCGAAACCTCCTTTATCAATCTGTAGCCGTGGCACAAGCGAATATCGAGCCTGCCCGCCTATTCAGCAACCTATCCAGGAATATAAAACCAATTGCGACCAAAACTCGCCAGCACAACGACAGGGACTCCGCATTTATTCGAAGCGAAGTGGAGAAATTACTGTCTGTCGGCATCATTGAAGGAAGTCAGTCGCCTTGGTGAGCACAGGTCCTCGTAGTGGAGACAGAAAACCACAAACGAAGAATGGTTATAGACTATTCCCAGACTATAAACAAATTTACTATGCTTGATGCGTATCCAGTCCCTAATGTCGATGACATGGTCTCAAAAATTGCACAATATTCCATTTTTAGTACTTTGGACCTAAGAAGTGCATATCACCAGGTACCTATTCACGAAAATGACCGACCGTTCACAGCATTTGAAGCGGTGGGCTCTCTACCAATTTCGTGTAATAGCTTATGATGTAACAAACGGAGTTGCTGGCTTCCAGCGGTTCATAAACAAAACCATTCAGAACAAACGCCTATATTTATGCCTACATTGGCGATGTGACGGTTTGCGGAAGATCTCAGGAGGAACACAGTCAGAATTTGAAGAACTTTCTTGCAGCAGCAAAGAAGTTCAGCATAACCCTCAATGAAGGCAAATGCAAATACTTGCAAACTTCAATAACCATCCTCGGCCATCTCATAGCGAATCACACTATCAGTTCCGATCCTGACCGTATGAAATCATTGTTGACATTCCCCCCACCGACTGATCCTAACTCATTGCAAAGGGTGTTAGGAATGTTTGCACATAATTATTCTAAATGGATCCCTAAATTTTCCGAGAAAATACGTCCGCTAATCGATAGTAAATCGTTCCCTATTACTCCAAGAGCCATCAAATTCTTTGAACATCTAAAGCACGACATCGCAAATGCAGCCGTAACTACTATTGAAGAGATTACCCCACTGCAGGTAGAAACCGATGCATCAGACCTAGCAATTGCAGCCACTCTATCGCAGAAAGACCGTCCTTTAGCATTTTTCTCCAGGACATTGTCCACATCAGAGAGGAACCACTCTGCAATAGAAAGAGAAGCTTTAGCAATCGTGGAGTGCCTGAGAAAATGGAGGCATTTTCTTATGGGGAGGCACTTTACTGTGGTAACCGATCAGGAGGGTCTCTCCTTCATATTTAATTTGAAACGTACAAAATTAAGAATGATAAAATAATGCGATGGCGGCTGGAACTCTCTGCATTCAAATTCGACATAATCTTTCGACCTGGGAGGAATAACGTTGTGGCAGGTACGCTATCAAGAATCTGCGTTACGGTAAACACCGAATCCCTATACTCCATGCATGATGCTTTGTGTCATCCCGGTATTACCCGCATGGCCCACTGGATTCGCAGCCACAACCTGACAGTTTGGAGGAAATCCGCAGAATGACCAATAACTGCTGAGTCTGCGCGGAGATCAAACCTAAATACTTTAAGAAGTCCTCTGGCGTTTTGTTAAAGCAACTCAATCATTTGAACGATTAAGCCTCGATTTCAAGGGACCTCTTCCCTCAGCAACAGGAAGACCATACCTACTGAAAATTGTAGACGAATATTCCCAATTTCCCTTCGCTTTTCCATGCAAAGACCTGAGCTCTGCAACAGTGGTGAAATGTTTTACGAAGCTATTTTCAACATTTGGGATGCCGGCCTTTGTTCATTCTGATCGGGGTACTGCATTCATGTCCAGCGAGCTTACTAAATTCCTTCTATCCCGTGGTACTGCAACAAGCCATTCCACGCCCTACAACCCACAAGCCAATGGACAAGTGGAAAAGTACAGCGACGTAGTGTGGAAAGCTATCTCCGTAGCCCTGAAAAGCAGAAAGCTTGGAAGCAGTCAGTGGGAAAAAGTTCTCCCCGAGGCACTCCATGCACAAATGGCATCCACAAATTGCACCCCACATGAACGGATGTTTAATCACCATCGTCGTTCGACATATGGTTGTGCTTTACCGAACTGGTTGAGCGAACCTGGAGTAGTACTCTTGGAAAAACACGTCGGGACAAGCAAGTATGATCCCCTGGTCGAGGAGTTCGACTTATTGGAAGCCAATCAGGAGTACACCATAGGTGCGCCACCCTTCGGGGAAGGAAGACACAGTATCTCTCAAGCATTTAGCGCCCCGAAGAGACATCAGTTTGGCCAGGGACCATTCAACTCCAGATCGCACACCCCCTCCAAACTCTGCAACTCAGCCCCCTAGTTACACCTCCCTACATCCACCATTCGACCTGGGACCCTCTAATCCAAACAGAGAACCCCCTTCAGCAGGATACGGAAGACACCCACGCCCAGACCGAATCGCAAACAACTTACTCCAGCATCTATGGACTCAAACCGTTCAGTTAGGCAACGTCGCCCCCCGGCCTATTTGAAGGACTATGTCACCAACTTTTAGAGGGGGGAGAATGTAGTGAAGTTCACTCCGTTATGTGTTCATATGTTCATCTTAGTTACGACTGTTTACATGAACTACACCCTTTTCGAAATTCATTAATTATTCATGTGCCGATCTCTTGATTGAATAAAGCTCACGTTTGAGTAATTATATGCATTCCAGATTCCGGACGAAACTGGAAACTACTTCTAAAAACGAAATTACTTTTTCCCAGTGTATGTGTCACTCCTGACGATGTCTGACTTTGGGTACATGATAAAAACGCTGCAAATCCCTGAACAACGGTTTATTATTTTGTACAGAATACCCTTCTGTTACTGATCACAGCTCTCTATATAGATAACCCGTCTATATAATATGTACTATTCTATACATATTATGTAGATGTACTCGTTACTAGGTACCTATCTAAAACACGAGTTAAATGTTGCTAAAAATTCTGTCGATGACAAACAGTAACTAAAACGGCAAAAACAAACGCAAATAATGAAGTTCTGAAGGAAAATTGTTGATGTGGAGTGAAATAGATGCCCCTTCTGCGTAGATCACTGTTTTCTGTGGTCAAGTATACCTACCTTCGTGGTCAAATGAACCGTTGTGTAATAACTTGCCCATCAATAATGCTTAAACGGTTGTTCAAGTTGCAAAAGTACCGATCAACAAAATCCAGTCCCTTCTTGGTAGATGAACCGCTGTGTAATAATTTACCGTTGTGAAATAATTTACTGTTATGTAATAATTTACCGTTGTGTAATAATTTACCATTGTGTAATAATTTACCCGTGTTGACGAAGCTTTTTGGTGCACACGAACGGCTGGACGTACAATGCTCCGGGTGGTCTCAAAAAATTGTTTAGCCCAAGACAAAATTAATAACGTAAAGAAACCATACCCTTCCATCGAAAGTTTTCGAGCTACGGCGTTCTGAAAATGTCAACCCCTATTTTGAACCCCTTAGAGATACTTACAGTAACGTCGAGCTTCTAGGACCAACTAGACCCCGAACGGAACCTATAACCCGAATTTAATCAATTTTGTTTCATGGTAACTTAGAAAACTGGCCAGTACGGCGTACGGCGGACAGACCGAAATTTTTTGGTTTATTATTTTCAATAATGAGCCATTGGAATCGAGCATGAAAAAAAATTCTAATCCCCCCTCAAAATTTGATGGATTACGTTTCGAAGTATGTAGAATCCGAAAATGCAATAAAAATATTTCTGTCTGTCCGCCGTACGCCGTACTGACCACTTTTCTTAGTTACCATGAAACAAAATTGATGAAATCCGGGTTATAGGTTCCGTTCGGGGTCTAGTTGGTCCTCGAAGCTCGACGTTACTGTCAGTCATCTCTAAGGGATTCAAAATAGGGGTTGAAATTTTCAGAAGCCTATACCTTTTTTACGTGAATCTTTTCACGGTTTTAAATAGTTCTTGAACTTACGAGTTTTTTTAAGACCTCCCGGAGAATCGTACGTCCAGCCGTTCGTTCACAGTAAGGCCCCGAAGTTTGCACCTACAGGCGTTTTCGACAGCAGGGTGAATGAAATTGTATACATTTAGCCTCGTCACCAGGGACGCGCTAGCAATCGGGAATTGGCCCGAGATAAAATAATTGCTAGGGATCACCTGATTATAATCACAGAGTATGAAGTCGAGTTGGTTGTTCTGTGATATTATTTCATTCGAAAAATGATGGCTCTTTTGGAGTTTGTTGGTAGGTACTTGTGAAACTTGAACTAACGTTGAAGCATTATTGATGGGTAAATTATTAATAAACAATGGTAGATCATTACTCAACGGTAAATTATTACTACACAATGGTAAATCATTACTCAACGGTAAATTATTACACAATGGTTCATTATACAATCTACGTAGGAGGGGCTGGTGTTTGTTGGTAGGTACGTTTGCAACTTTTTTCACTCCTCATCAGCAATTTCCCTTCAGAACTTCATATGTGCGTTTCTTTTTGCCATTTTAGGTACTGTTTGTCATCGGCAGAATTATTTTAGCAACATTTAACTCGTCATTTAGGTAGGTACCTAGTAACGGGTACGGGGTTAGGTACTAACCTGCGGGGGGTGTGCGCTATATCATATGTATAGAATAGTACATAATATATAAAGGGTTATCTATACGGAGAGCTGTGACCTGTAACAATGGTAAATTATTTCACAACTGCAAATTGTTACGCAACGGTAAATTATTACACAACGTTAAATTATTACACAGCGGTTCATCTACCTAGAAGGGGCTGGATTTTTTTTATAAGTAATTTGCAACTTGAACAACCGTTGAAGTATTATTGATGGGCAAATTATTACACAACGGTTCATTATGCTCTCTACGTGGAAGAGGGCACCTTAGTTATAGGTAAATTATTACACAACGGTTTAGGTAGGTACCTAGTAACGAGTATTTCAATTAAAGTCTAATTCAAATTGATGGTATACCTATTTATACAATTCGGAGTGAATTCCAATTGCAATTAAAGTGCAAGTGAAATTGTAATGCAGTTGCAATTGAAAAATCCATTAATAACCACTGAAAACCATTGAAAACAATTGATGACTGCACCTCCTTCCCCCCCCCCCCCCCACCGATAATATTGGATACAATATCCTTGATTATAATCCTTGGTTATAATCGAATTGTCTAAATTGGCGTGTTGCGCATTGGCATGGTCCGCAATAGTTCAATCAATCGTTTTTTGTTGTTTTTTCAATAAATTCATTATGACTGGCCTAGGCCTTTCCCATCATATGGGATTTCGCGTTGTGGCGCCGGCTTTTGTTTCTGTTCCAACCTCATCCGCCATTTCCAGTGTATTTTCACTCCACATCAACAATTTCCCTTCATCACTTCACTATTTGCGTTTATTTTTGCCATTTTAGTTACTGTTTGTCATCGACAGAATTATTTTAGCAACATTTAACTCGTGATTTGGTAGGTACCTATTAACGACTTCGGGGTTAGGTCAAAACCTACGGAGGGTCTGCGATCTACATGATATGTATAGAATAGTACATATATATTATATAAAGGGTTATTTTCCGGAGAGCTGTGGTTTGTAACAGAAGGGTAATCTGTACAAAATAATAAACCGTTGTGCAGGGATTTGCAGCGTTTTTTAAATTGCATTTTCGGATTCTACATATTTTGAAACGTAAACCATCAAATATTGAGGGGGGTTAGAATTTTTTTTTTTCATGCTCGATTCCAGTGGTTCATTATTAAAAATAATAAACCAAAATGGGAGTAAAAAATTTTTTTTTTTAGTTTTTTAGTAACTTGAGCTTGTGGGGTGTCGTTTTCCATGTTTTTTAGGATGAGGAGACCGAATATGAGGTCGATTTTGACCAAGGAGTGGAATATTGAGGTTCTAACGAAGTTTCAACCTTAAATTTATGTCAAAATTCTGTCTAAAATAGTCATCCTTCCGCACACTTTTTGGGTCACCATTTGGGAACACATTTGGCTCCTAGTTGTTCTCCGAAGCTCGGCAGCCCGATCAAAATACACCCAGCGGTGTTACGGATGAAAAATGGGAGTAGAAATAGGTGTTTTCGAGTTTTCTTTGAGGTTTTAGTGAACATGAGCTTGTGAGGTATCGTTTTCCATGTTTTTTAGGGCTGGAAGACCGAATATTATGTTGATTTTGACCAAAGAGTGAAGAATTGAAATTGTAAAGAAGGTTCAGCTCCCAAAATTCATTTTGTATGGGCCAAAAACCTGGGAAATTGTCTGAAATCACCATAAACTTGTATAACAACACTTGAAGTAGTTTCAACAGGTGAATCAAGACAATTAAATGTCACTATCATTGATCAAAGATAATCTGTCAAAAATAGGAGCTTAAATCGTGTTTTTGGGGGCCAAAATGAGTGGAAACCATCTAAAATAGCTATTTCATTAAGTGCACATGAAAGAAATAATAAATGTATTTCGAGTATTTCTGTAGGTATGTCCAGTAGAATAATAAACCCATGTGACAAGGACTTCGCAGCGGTTTTTCTCCGACCTATCGAATCTTGTTATTTTGGAAATTTCTCGTCATTCTTCTAATTTTTTTCTTATAATTCTTTCTTGATTGGAAAATGAAAATGAATAATCGAATAAAATACATTTAGTTGTATGAGAAACCTTATATTTGGTACATCCTTCCCTATTTGTCCATTGTAGATGCGGCAAGACCTGCTACCTACAGTAGCAGTAGTTTCAGGGGTTCGAGGCTTCTGTTTGGTGGCATTATTTATTGTATGCATATCGATCGAGTACCATGGACCTCACAGGCCCGCGGACTCATTTCCATTGCACTTGAATTTGCTGGTAGTTGTGGGCTAACGCCCCGAGAAGTGCTTGTTGCGCTATGGCTGAATGACTAATTCCACAGTAGTGGTTTTCCCGCATAAATATTTGACTTATATCCCGATAAAATTTTACTTATATCGGATGTACAATCGTGTTCCCTACTCGCTACTTGAACTCTGTAGTCGCTACCCTTTATACATGTTGGGGCATTTGGAATCCCGGTGAACAGCAGAATATTGATGTGGCTCTGAACAAGATACTCAGGCTTTCTTCTTTTCTTTTCTCTCTCTCTCTCTTTTTTCCCATTTTAAACTCAGTGGCGTAAAAAGCGTTACAGTGAGTAAACAGAAGATAGCGCTATCTGACTCTGTGAGAGCAAATCGCCTTCGTGGGTCTCGCGTTACTCTAGAACCTAATACTTGAAGGTTTCTATTATTTCCTGTGTTCCACCATCACGTGTGGAAAATGTCTATTTTATCGAATTGAATCAAGCCGGAGAAAAGTGTTGAAAATACTTATTGCGCGGGGTAAATATAGTTACAAAAAAAAAATAAATAAAAAAATGAAAATCGAAACGTCCGTTTGGAACAGCGGAGTTCATTTTCTCTATATTCGATTTATCCAGTGATTCTGAGCCATCCTATGCCTATGTAACCTGCGTAGGCAGTTAACGTATTGTGTGTACCCCAGCTAATTATATGAATCATAACGATTTGAAGAAGCCATACTTACTGTTCACCCACTTGACAGACATTCATCCTGTTAACAGGAAGACGTGTTGACCAGGGCGATAAGTAGGTACGTCACTGGGTAGTTACCTCCGTCTAACTGGTTCGTGAAGCAATTGAAATTTGTATTCTACCGACAGAGTTGTTGCGTCTCGATCCAGTCGGTCCTGAATGGGAATGGAAGGCACCTCGCTCGTGTGGGTGAACCCGCCGGCCCACGTACTACGGAAACCCTTTGATTCACCACGCGACGGCCTTCCATCCATTTATCAACCGTCTTTATAATCCTCGAAAAAAGAGGAAATCGTGGAATGTTGGTGTTCAGTGATAATTCAAAGTTCGAAAATCACGGTCATATGGTATTATGTTTAGAAAATATTGTTAGACTCGGTACTCCTCAATACTGTACATTGAAAGCTTATGCAACGAATAAATTTATGCTATTCATCTAGATCGAGAGACAAATGTTGGAGACATCCGGACACAACATTGTGAATATTCTCGAGGTTATTGTTGACCATGTCTCAGTTTGAACGCATATCGTACTTACCTACAGCCCAAAAAGTTTGTTAAATATGGCACATGGATACCTTGTGCTTATCTTATTCATTGCATTTAGATGCGATAGGGTTGGCAAGATCCTGAGTTCACGAGCGTTTCAAGGATTCTACGGTTGTACAGAGCCTGGTATGACTCCGATCCTGATTGAATTAATATTGGACCTCTCCCATGACTCCCCCTCCTTCGTGACTTCGGAATGTTCCGAACATAGGTTGACTGGCAAAATAGTGTCCCTTTCAGGAAGCTTAAATTAGTGGCCTGATGAACGAGCGATAGAGAGGAGAAACTGCTGCTACCTCAACTCGTTCCGCGACATCTCTACCTAATCTATAATTAAAGGTCTGTTTCCTGCTCGTTAGGTGGTACGTATGAACATGAAACTTACTGAATAAAAATAAAAAAAAATTAAAATCCTTCCACTCTGCTTATCAATTAAGTAAACTTCTTAGATTCATCAAGCATTCGACTTCATTCTTTGGGTTGTGTGTGAAGAATTTTGGATCCGCTACGCTAGACATGGAGTTCGTGATGGTGGTTATTTAGATTAGGAATTGAACGGCTGGAGAGGGAGTAAAGTGACCAGACATAATTATGTAATGAGAAGTATGATTATTTCTCTGCATTATTGACTCAATGCAGAACCGACTGACAGTTTGTTAGGCAATGAAAATGGGTAGCATTCGTGTAACAATCCAAAGATGGACCATTGGATTTACGCTATCCTCTGCTTCTGACTGGCTGGCCCATCCTCCAGCTCCTTCGTCGGGCGGATATTCGTGGGAAGACTACATTTTCATAATGACCTCTCCTCCGATAGCTAACCCGCTTCGCCACCGCCTACGTTTGCTCCTCCCTTATTGATTCACCTAGTTTTCATTTCGGCCTATCATGGCGTTTCAGTCCATGCCTTGTCGTGTCTTATGTTTCAGAATTTTTGTAGAGGAGACTGGTCTTTTGAAATTATATCCAACTTAGTATCAAGCTGAAGATTTGTCCTGCTCACAGTGTTGGCTTTCAGTTCTCCTAGCTTTTCCTCATCTCTTGGCTCCTAGCCGTCTTAAGCACAATCCTGAACTTTGAGTTGAATTCAATTTCGATTTGAGTCAATACTCCGTGTGTGTGGTACGTACGCCACAGTTAGTCCGACCTAACTCTGAAGGAAATTCTTTGTTCAATATTTTTACAATGATCGTTAGCTAACTACTGTGCAGTCGTTAGCTAACTACTCAGTATAGTCATCAGCACTTGAGTTCCGAAGTTCTTGGGTTCGATCTATTGTCATCTCCTACTAAATTCCATATGATTAGTTAGAATGCACTTCCTTGATGTGTAAGTTTTCCTCCGGGAAATGAGGATGGTACACATGATGCTTTATTTGACGTATCTTGCCGGGACCGAAGGGTGATACGGCATGGGTGCGCGTGTCTAGCACGCCAGCTGCGAGATATTAGGTCATTCTTAGCCGCTAAAAATAACTCCACTCATCCTTTACTCGGAAAGTTCTATAATCAGTGATCATTGGAAACTTCAGAGAGTAGAGAGAGGGTATGTAACGCTGATCTGCGGCAGTATAGTTGTACCAGTACCTACTCACAAAACTGCAAAAATATCGAAATTACACATCAAACAATAATTTGCCTGTGTGATGATATTTTGGAATCATTCGTTCTACCGAAAGTAACCAGGTATTCGTTGTAGTCCGTCGTCAACTGTCGCAGATGGAGTAAAAAAACGCTGCAAATCACTACACAACGGTTTATTATTTTTTATAGAACACCCTTCTGTTACAGATCACACTTCTCTGTATAGAATACCCTTCTGTTACAGATCACAGCTCTCTGTATAGTAACCCTTCTATATTACATAATGTACTATTTTATTCATATTATGTAGATCGCAGACCCTCCATAGCCCCGCACCCGTTACTAGGTACCTCGCTAAATCACGTGTTAAATGTTGCTAAAATAATTCTGTCAATGACAAAGAGTAGCTAAAATCGCAAAAAGAAACACAAATGAAGTTCTGAAGGGAAATTGTTGATGTGGAGTGAAAAAATGTTCTCTCCCGGTAGGGTTCCTATCTCGGGAACTTTGGCATTATAGTCCGTCACTTTATGGCTGCATCTCAAAAATTCAGAAAAAAATCAAACTATTTAAAATCCGAAAAAACCCAAACTTCAAAATAAAATTTTCCAAGATATGGATACTCTGGATATTTCAACCCCTATTTTTCACCCCTTGAGTTGAGTGACAGTAACGCCGAGCTTCGAGGACCAGCTAGAGCCCAAACGGGACCCATCTGCCAAATTTCGTGAATTTTGGTTCATTGGAAATAAGGAAAAAACCACGGGCGCTGATGACGGTCCACGTCGGACAGACGGAAATATTTTTATTTGCTACTCGTATTCTACGTCCCTTGAAAAGTAAACCATGAAAGTTGGTGGTGGGGGGGGGGGGGGGGGGGTTAGAAATTTCATGATCGATTCTAAAGGTTCATTATTGAAACTAATAAACCAAAATATTACGTATACACCTCTTGAAAAGAAACAACTACTGCTAAGGGTTATAAACTTGTAAAATTTCATATTAACGAATTTTCCAAGTACTTACATCACCCCAAATTGCTTATAAATCACCCATGCTGCCCATGAAAGAATACCTCCCCCCCCCCCCATGCTCTGGGACAAGAAAAAACAAGAAAAATATTTTCGCTCCCAAAATCAATAAAAAATTTAGTATTTCAACTTGAACATTTTTCTGAATTGAAATAAAACCCGTAAACCCTCGAAAATACGTAGAAGGTTGTCTTTTTTTTACAGTGAGTAGTTATTATTAGGAACAATTTTGGAGTCGAATGAATTATTCAAATGTGGGTTTTATGGTTAAAAACCCGTAAAAGTAGGTCATGCTGCTGCGAGATGAAAAATTCACAACTTTGCCAATCAAAAGGGAGTAGATGAGTTTGACGATGGACCTTTTTGAAAAACATAGAGCGAAGTCAAATTTGATTTTTTTAAATATCAGAAATTCTTGAAAATCGGTAAGAGTTGCTAACAAAAATCACGAAATGTAGCTAATGAATCACCAGAGAATGTCGACTGACATCAGTCAATATTCACAAAAAAAGGCTACATGGTGTTGCCAGATGATTATTATCTACTATACCACCACATCCACCAAGGTAAGGTTTTGTTATAGTTGTTGCTGGTTAATCATTGATTCCGTCGGTGTTGCCTACATGAACGGATTCGACCCGAAATTCCAAGATCTCAGCGCTTCTAGTGGCTTGTCGACGCGTTATAGTCGTGTGACGTAGGCGAGCGAATTATTCAAATCGCCTTTTTCTTTTACGTGTTTATCTTCCTCCATAAAGCAGCTTTTCCTTCAACTTGTCAACTTTTTCGAATGCGTTGAGGACGATTATAAAATCAGTACCAAAAGTGCTGTTTATGCATACATGATAGTTACCCATTGGGATGCATATCCCCACAAAAGTGGGGTGTAAATTATCATTTTTCGAATCCCCATTTCTGCCAGTAATATCACAAATTCTTCAAACCGGCGGAAATGTATTTTTCTTAAACTTTCGAATAGATTATCCTTTACCACTCAGGGACCGGTTTTGGTTTATTATTCTCTGAATAATATACCTATGTATTAGGTTCGGAATTGTTTTGAAGCGCTCCCTCAATTTTTTTCTTTCACGTTTTAAGGTGTGTAGATTCCAAAAATGTAACTTCCATCCACCGTCCGCCGTGTCCTCGATATCTACCTTAATTTTCAGTCTAAAAAAATCATTCTTCCGCACATTATGGGTGAAAAATGGGTGCAAAATTAGTTATTTTTGAGGTTTTAATGAACTTGGGCTTGTGAGGTATCGTTTTCCATGTTTTTCGAGGGCGAGGATATGTTCAGTTGATTTTGACCACTGAGTGAAGGATTGAGGTTCTAACAATGTTGTAACTTAGATTCAATATTTATTGGTCAAAAACATTTGAAATTGGGTGTAATCACCAGAAATTTGTATAATAGCACAGGAGGTAGCATTAACAGGCGAATGAAGACAATAATAACAGTTTCACTGATCGAAAATAATATCGCCGTTTCAGAAAAACAATGACACAACTGCGAAAATTCATTTTTTACAGGAGAAGCAAAAAACTGTAAATGGTTTACGGAAAATCCTGCCACGCTCGCGCGCAAGCTTTTTTAGCATCTTCATTCGGATGTTTTGTTGGAAATAGTATTCGCTATAGGGGCATAGATTTTCGGGGGTGAAATTCGCCCCCCCTCCCTCCACCGCAGCTGATCCATCGCAGAAAAGTCATTGTTTTCCTGAAGTGATGGCTCAAAATGTCATTATCTGACAAAGCGTTCGAGGCGAAAACAAGCAGCTTTCCATCAATTTTTCTAAATTATCATCATTTCAATGAATTATTTCTGGTAAAAGGACATGGGTTTCTTAGATTTCAATAAAATGCACATGCAACAGTTAAAACAATGACCACCCAATACTTACTTGAGAAACAAAAAGCAGGCGTTGTCCGAATCTACAAAATTAGTTAAGGGAATCGTAAAAACTTTTATAAAATAGAGGAATTATGTTGCTCTGAATTAAAGAGTTCAGATCACGGCATTTATTGTCTGAAATCGGGATTTTAGCGGAGTAAGCCGGTTTCAGATGTAACTCAGCAGGCTCTTGGCTTTTCCTTGAAGCGCGTCTTCTTTTTGGGAAAATGTTGATTTTGCTCCACTCTGGTTGTTTGTAACTTGTTTTGAAATAAAACTCTTCACTTCCCTTTGAGAACCGCAACATTTTCACCTCCGATAACTTAAAATTGTCCCCGCCTGCATCCTTTGTCACAACTAACCCCATGTCGTTGTACAGCGCCTTGAGGTCCTTGAAGTCCGAAAAATTAATCTCCCGCACTTTTAGGGGATTTCCCTTCTTCTTTGCGCTTCGGATTAGCGAAACATATTGGTCGGGAACGTAAATCGGTCCAGATTTTTTCGCTCGGTTCACCGATCTTTCAACGATACTGTGGACAGCATCGCCTTCATTTTGAGTATGACCACGGATCAGGTATTTGTGAGTTACCGTCTGGATGTTCAAGCGTTGAACAGCATACAGGTATGAGGCGAGCATAAATCTAGAAATTAATAAATTAGAGCGTTATTCATAATGAATCAGGAGGCTGCTTGAACAAGACAGTAGTAGGGATTTTGCAAAAGTAGTGAGAAATGGATCAGATGATCTAACTTCAGGTCTATCGACACGTACTATGATGTATTCATAAATTGAATTCCCAAGAACTAAACGGCTAGACTTCTGAAGGCGAAGAGTGTACCCTCAAAATCATCGAGTACCTAGTAATATACCCTAAAACATTTTTTGTAGCGCGTACTTAACAAATGGAGATTGCAAAAACTGAGCCGCCTGATATCTTTGAAGCTGGTACCTACCAGAGCAGCAAATAGTCTACGGTTCTAAATGCTTACATAAATAACCCGACCAAATAAGTTTATCTTTCCCTTCTCCTGACCTGTGTTTTTGCTGTCCTCCGCAGTTATCCGAATAGAAGACAACATGCGCTCCAGGGAAATGATTTGACAATTCTTCAAGGTAGAGTAGCACACAACTTCCGATTTCCACCACTCCTCGATTTCCAAGACCCTCATGCCAGAAATAACAGAAGCTGTTGTCATTTCCTATCTCGGTTACCTATTACAAACAATTCAAAAAATAAACCATGTTAATCAACAATATAATCCGGACTTATCAGTAGGTGTCCCAATCAAGTACCAATTCAGAAATACGAGTACTATTAAGGGTAGCAAAAACTGCGTGTGCAGTGTAAGAACGGACTACCTATACGCCATAAAGGTATAGTTTTGTACCAGAACTAAACAGAAACTCACTGTGAAATTGAAGCAGTTGAGTCTTGACTTGTAAAAGAATGCCGAAGACTGACCCATCGGTACGGGTAAAACAGCTTGTAAGTCATAAACTGCTAGATGTATCTCCTTCCTTTTGGACTTCTCTTTGTCCATATTTTTTTCTTCGCGGCTTAATGCCTTCTCTTCTTGATGACTTTGGTACTGTTCCTCTAGTTCTGGTTTCTGTTCATTTGACGCATTTTTGTACCCTTCACAAATATCACACTGGCCAGTAAGTGTCGTAGTTCGCGGGTTGTTTCTGAGCAGAAATCCTTTCTTCAGAATAATCCCTGTGCATTTGCGAAACAGTTAAGCCACCATCGATGAATTCTCTGGAGGTGTCACGTCGTACATAATGACTTTCTATTCGAGGAATTGACTGTATGTGACACCGTACGGAGGTTAAAATTTCAGAGTCAGTCTTTTGATGTTTGTTATGTTTCCCTCTTTGATCGGTAGGGGCTACCCCAGTCTCACTCATTTTGCCTTGAATGACAGTGCGGAGGGCTCTTTCGGATATGCCCAAAGTATTGATCAGGAACTTTTTGCACACCCGAATTCTGTTGCCATTGTTTGTTATGTAGAATCCACAATTTTGCTTTCTGGGGTTTTGAGCTTTGCATGAGATACGTCGGTATTTGACTTGAATCGGTTCAACGCATGAACTCAGATAATCCCGCTGTCTTTGGAATGAACTCATAGCCCAATAGTTCTTAAAAAGTGAAGCTCTCAAGTCGTCCAAAACATTTACGGAGCACTGTAAGTGGCATTTCTCAGAACAGGGGGGACCCATTTTCCGAGCTTCAACTACTTTTCCCGTTCTAGATTGATAACTCTTCCCGGAATTTCTCAATCTTTTGGCCTTAACTCGTTTCCACTCATCATATTTCCGAAGTATTTTCTTCGGTTTTGTAGCCGGAGATCCAGTAGGAGCTTGAGGGGTGACCGTATCCTGGCTGAGCTGGATTTGAGGAATCTCTGCTTCGTCTTCTGACGATTCGGAAGATGACTCATCTGAGGTGGACGGTTCGTAGCTGCTATCAGACTCCCCGCCACATGAGTCTAATTCACTTTGAGAAGAAGTTTGAGTGCGCTCGGAAGTTGGTAAGGGAACTCTTTTCAAAACTGACCTAGTCAAGCCAACCGACTCAATGATGTAAAAATTAAGACCTTGAGCGACTACCTTTCCCTCAGGTTGTGATGAAGCCTGTGGTTCCGCACTACTGGTCTGATGTGCTTCTGGTGGCTGATTACTGTTAGATATTGGTACTGGTTCCAAGCATCCTTGAGCTGACGTTTCGGTTGACTCATAGAAGCAAGCTGATTCGATTGAATGAGAATTGATGCCTTGGCCGATCTCTTTCTCCTCGGGCTGTGATAAGGGCTGTGGTTCCACGTTGCTGGCTGGTAGTTCTGATGGCTGGTGGTTGTTGGATGGTAGTAAAAAACTACTCTGAGCAGAGGTTTCACCCGAAATCAGGCTAATGATTCTCCCATTCTTTTCCTCCAACATTTTTCTAGCTAGTTCCATCATCTTCGCAGATCTTCCATTCCTCTTAAATCCTGTGGAAAGAGAAGTTGAAGAACTAGGAAAAGTATAGTAAGTACACCCTAGGAATACAGCAATTACTACACAATTATCTGATTCTACAATGTCACAACAAACCGTTATGTCCAGATAAAGCGGAAACTTTCAGGTGAACAAAGACACAACATTACATTTACAACGTTGTTCGTGCGAAATTTCACCGCATCATTGAAAGAGTTTTTGGAAGAACAATGACCTAACGAACACTTATGACATTATTCTTCTGTTATTCTGATGCAATACGGGAAAATTCAATTAAAAAATGACACTTTGAACACTTCTGTCTTTGTTCCTTCGAGATTTTGCTGCGTAATTAAGAAAGTTCTGGGATATAAATGACGCAAAGTACACTTACGGCGTTGTTGGTCCATATTCTTGCTGGCAGATAGATCACTCTTGAACTTGAGACGTTGTTATTCCAAAACAATAACTTCACACTTCAAGAACAGACGCACAACTGACACATGTGACATTGTTTCACCGAGTTCAGCTGATAATTAAACAATGACGCATCTACCTACAGGTGTAACTAAGGAGAATTCTTATGGGGTTGAATTTTTACTGGATGCGCTACCTCTTCCCGATCATACTGATGATTTAAAATCATTTTAGCCGAAATTCGTAGTTACGTCACTGTTTCACCGAAACGGCGATATGTCAGATATAGCAACCTAATATTTGAGTTTAAACCCATCAAGTATAGCTTTGTGGGTCTCTTCACTGAGGTCCCAATCGTGCCGTATTCAATCGAGAATAATAAACTCATATGACAAGGACATTGCTGCGTTTTTAATTAAAAAAATCTAGTCGAGGTAATATGGATTATTGCTGAGACGTCCGCATTGAGAGACCTTCCATCAGTTGAAATGGGGGAGTGGGACCTAATAATGATAATTTTCTCGAGTTTCTTGATGAAATTGAAGGTGAAAAAAACGAATTATAAATAATTCCTCTGCGAATTTTCCGGATTATCTCTACTTGCTACTTTTGAACGTATGGATTTTCTTGGTCAGGCCATACCATCAGTACTTGAATTGACCCAATGGCAAGGTGGAATAAACCGGTTCCCATGAGATTACCGAAGTTAATATACCTCGAGCGTGGTTAGTGCTTGGATGGGTGACAGCTGTGACACGTGATGACACGTCCAAGTATAACCTGTGTAGCGAACCTCTCCACTCGAGGGGGTGAGGCAATGAGTGGCCAAGTAAAGGGCAGAATTATCAAATCGAATTCTGATTCTCTCATTGGAGGACAGTCAGTCGGACGAAAAGCCCCAGCCTGGAATGGCTGTTTACTTCTACTTGAATTGGTCACCGTACGTATCCATAGTTGAAAGATCGTTAGATATAAATTAGAATAGTTACCATCATATATCATGAATTGAATATTGTAAAATGTGAGCCTTCACAAGTTCATTCATAGTAGGATACATTCTACTGCACCACTGAACCCAACACTGAATCCTTGCCATTATAAATCCACTATAAATTACTTATCCATCATCCTAAATACTCACACATTTTTCCTGTATATCATTTCTGTATTCACTGCGGGGCGATGCATATAACCTAGTTCATTGATTTTTGACGTTTCACCTTTAATTTTCTCTGTATCATATCCATATTCAGTTCGTTCTATTAGGTTCGTCATTGTATTAGGTCATGGACGAATGACGCAATCATTGGATTCCGCTTTCGCAGGTTTGCCGTGTCGATCGTGCTATTTCACTGAAATCACAGGTGGTACACTCGATTCGGCTAGAGTCTCCATAATTTTCTTTCGCGAGTTTTGATGATGATGTCAGGTCTCAGGATAAACTATAAAAGAATCTTCGCGATAGCGATTTCCGGTTTTTTACTTGATGGCCTCTTTCTTGATTGATAATACACAATAATGTTCGGAGGTATTGTGGGGGATGGAAGGTGTTGAATCAGTAATTATGTAGGCACATCTACTAGGTTTTATTTTTTATAATAATTGAGTACCTATAATTTCTAAAAACACTGTTTGTTTCCATTTTCAAGGTGCAGGTGAATTTCGCTACAGCATCGCAATTTGCCGGATAACAACCAATTAGGATGGCTCTTGACCTCTCGCTGTTCATTATGAAGCTGAGTTATAATTAATTTGTGACTCACAGTTCTCGCAACCAC
Organism: Leptopterna dolabrata; assembly: GCA_954871275.1. NCBI lineage: Eukaryota > Metazoa > Arthropoda > Insecta > Hemiptera > Miridae > Leptopterna > Leptopterna dolabrata. The sequence goes on along the minus strand of OX940978.1, from coordinate 47,428,606 downwards.
CTTGACACGTTCGTCTTCCCCATTCATCGACGCCATTGCTCGCACGTCATGCGGTTTCCCTTATCCACTTTGAAATGATTCTGCATATATAGCATTTCACAACCAGGGGAAATGCAATCTACTCACTTTGGACCTACGGGAATCGTGAGTGTTGAGGACAGTCATTAGACTCCCGATCCTTAACCTTAAGGTTTTTTCAATTCCCTTTTCTTGATCTACAATATATTTTTTTTTTACCACTTATAAATGTGGAATTGGCATCCTGCTGCCGTTAGAAATGAAGAAGACCACTAGAGAATTATGGATTTTCGAAAAAGTTGTGAAATGGTACGTTTAAATTTAGAAACCATGTTGTCCTTTTTTCGTTTTCGACAAATTGTTTGCCGCTACACGTTCGAGACACGTCTTATCCAGTTGCTTCCTCCCGTTCCGGGATTCATAGTGCTTCTTTGTCCTCAGCATCCTGCTTCAAATGAAGGGACACATTTAGTGCGATTTGAAACGAGAAACGCTGCAAATTATTACACAACGGTTTGTTATTTACCTATAGATGCCCCTTCTGTGTAGGTCACTGTTTTCTGTGGTCAATACCTACCCTCGTGCTCCCCCCTAGGGAAGTCCAAAATTGAGTATTGGAGCCGGCCGGGGAATGACAGTCCCGTAGCAGTGATATCTGGGCTGGATGTATACCGTTTCATTCAGGATCATGTTGACGAAGCTTTTCGGTGCAAACGAACCGATGGACGTACAGTGCTCGAGGTGTCTCAAAAAATTCCAGTTCGAGATCAATTTAAAACATGGAAAGCGATACCTCACACTCTCGTGTTCACTAAAATCTCAAAAAACGCTGCAAAGTCCTTGTCACATGGGTTTATTATTCAATTGGTGGCTGTTCATTTAGTGTCTCTTTCATGTGTAATAATTGAAATAGCTATCTTTGATGGTTTCCACCAATTCTGGCCCCCCAAAAAATCGAATGGGCTCCTGTTTTTCTTTACGAATTATCTTTGATCATTGATAGTGCCATTTCATTGTCTTGATTCACCTGCTGATACTACTTCTAGTGTGATTATACTAATTTATATGATTACAGACTATTGCACAGGTTTTTGACTCATGTAAAATGAATGTTTGGGGCTAAACTTCTTTAAAACCTCAATTCTTCACTCTTTGGTAAAAATCAACTTCATATGTGGTCTTCTCGCCCTAAAAAACACGGAAAACGATATCTCACAAGCTCATGTTCATTAAAACCTAAAAAAACCCTCTTAAACCCCTATTTTTACACCAATTCCCCCCATCCCCCCATCCACCAATTCCCCCCATCCCCCCATCCACCAATTCCCCCCATCCCCCCCCCCCCCCCCCATAACACCCCTGGGTGTATTCCGATCGGGCTGCCGTGCTTCGGAGCACAACAAGGACCCAAATGTGTTCCGAAATGGGGACCCAAACTGTGAGCGGAAGAACGATGATTTTAGACCAAAATGTCACGTAATTTTAAGGCTGTACCTATTCGCAGAATAATAAACCAAGACATCAAAATATAAATGTACCTACTCAGTGTAAGTTTGCCGCCACGGATCACGCCAGCATTAACCTCTTTGCGATCTTGGTCAGCTAAAAGTAGCTCAGGATGTTAGTTAGAAAGTGCATATATAGGTGCTTTTACAAAATTCGAACTTGATTACAAAATATATGGTTTTCCATGCTTATCAACTCTTTTTGAATTATTGCATTTACGGGCAATAATTGGCGCTGTAGCTTCTGCGCTTGAGCAAACGTGAAATCCATGTGATAGGTAATGCTAAACTATTTTTCATTCGGTCTACCAATTTTGATGAAATTTTTCGAAATGAGGAATTGAGTTCATTATCATATTCCGAATCCGACATGAGGATTGTGATTAATTGGTGCACCCTTCTGGTAGATATTTCTTTCTATGATGATTGATCTCAATATTATTGAGTTGCTGCGCTGCAACACGCATTCATTGTACTCTCTGTTATCACTAGCGATTTTTATCATCACGGATACTGACTATTAACTTCCAAATGGAAGTTGTGTGCCAAGATGAGCGGATGTTCAATAGGTAATCTCCCAATTCCGGTGCTCCTCTTGCACAATTATAATCTCTCCCCTCCGTTTACGTCCGAGGCTTGAAGCGTGTTTTTTTCTTATATCTGTCTTCGGATAATCAGACGTTGCTAGCGGCGGTTAGCTTACTCTCACTATGATTTTTTTTCATTTGTGGTCGCTTAGAACTGAGAAAACTATAAGGTTTCATGCAGGCCCCCGCCCTAATACCTATACTACACCCTACTTGGCTATGTGCCAAGGTGATCTCACTCGGGACGTCCGTTTCAAGTTTGGCACTAGCGTTTCTGTAGATAGACGCTCCTTCCTCACCACTTCAGACTCAGACGACTTGTTTCTCGGAACACCTATTCAACGTATTTATCTATTGTTATGAATGTTAGCAAGATTATTATTTAGTTGTACTAAATTTCCGTTTTTATACGAATGTATGTTCTAGAGATTATAGTGACAGAGGCTAGACCGAACTCGATATGCGGAAAGCTGGTACTCATTTGCTTGTGGCTGTATTTGATCATTGTGATCGGGTTTTGAGGTAGATAGGGTAGTTCTGGAAGATGAGTTTTGGTTCCTATCAGCGCGGTTTTCACCTCCTTGGATATGTCTCGGGTTGGTGAATATCTGCCCGGTTTTCATCTTGTTGGATATTGGGATAGGAAAATATCCGCGTGGTTTTCACCTCCTTGGATATTTGGAAGAGAGGGAGGGAGGATATTCGTCCGGTTTTCACCATGTTGAATATCTGGGAAAATACTCGTCCAGTTTTCACCACGTTGAGTATTGAAGGGAGTTCTAGCCTGGTTTTCACCTCGTTGAGAATGTAGAGGGAAGGAGAAGGCTTGGAAGATGATGAGGAGGTAAGGTTTGAGAGAGAAGGCTCTGGTTCGAGAGAAATTGGATGAATGCTGAGTTGGGCGAGCTGGGTGCCTTATAAAAGCGCCTTTACCATCCCCTGGTCCCACGGAACATTGGAGGGAGAGCTACCTGGGCCATGTCCCTCGCGTCGCGCAGCTCGGCTTCTCCGTAGTTTCATTGGTTACAATCTTAACTTATTTACAGGAGTGGTATATTATAAGGGTACCACGACAATCATAAACCAATAAATACAAATCTACAAACAAGGTCTGCCAAGGTGCGATGTTACAGCACTCTCCTATATCCATATGATGATCTGAATGACATTTTCTTGACCAACCAGTAACAAAGTACAGAGAGTGCTGTCAGTTCCTAAAGGTTGGTTGTAACAAGCTGAGCTAATGGACTTTCCATGTTTGTGAATGGAGGTTATCCATGGTTCTGAAAAATGTACTTTAATGTTTTTTGAATGAAAGTATAATCCTGAGAATTTTGGCACCAACCGCACTCTCCTAGGGTATGTAGTTTTTATTCTACGATTTTTCGAAATTTCCTGCTCAAGTGACGTGATGTAGGAAACTTTGAAAAATCATAGAATAAATAAACTGCTTATCGTAGGAAAGTGCGGTTGGTGTCAAAATTCAAATGGTTCAAATGTTGGTAATTAGGCACCTAAATTTTCGAAGTGTAGTAGATAGGCAAGTAATTAGTATGTGTATCGTGTAATATGTAGAATGATTACTTTCTGTTGGTATATCTAGAATCTACTGTAAGTACGCGTGCTAGGTTGTTGAACTGCACAATGTTGTTAGCGAATCTGCTGTACTCATCAAACTTCCCACAGCAAAACTGCGGGATGCCCTCCCTGACAGTGTGTATTTCGCTGGGTGTCATTCATTTCATTACCCATCAAGAGTGATAGTGAGTAAAAGTAAAGTAAACAGCCATTTCAGGTTGGGGCTTTTCGTCCGACTGCACTGCCAGCGTCGCGGACGTGATCAGCTGTCCTCCAATGAGAGGATAAGAATTCGACTTTACCATTTCGCTCTTTACTTGGCTGCTCATTGCCTCGCCCCCTTGAGTGGAGAGGGACCCAACAGCTTCATGGGTCATACTTGGACGTGACACCACGTGTCACGGCGGTCACCCATCCAAGTACTAACCACGCTCGAGGTTTCGGTGATCTCACGGGAACCGGTTTATTCCACCTGATAAGGCCGCTGGGCACAAGAGTGATAGTTCGTATGTATAAATTAGTAGCTCTATAAGATCTTACTTCGTAAATACCATCCTAGTTAGTCTAAACCCCAAGTTTATAATCAAACACCTACCTACTGCTCAACATCCTCAAGTTTGAATGAATCCGAAGTTGCTCAGCAGTTGAGTATCTTTTCATTGTGAAACCATTGCCTCCATAGCCAGTTAAATGCCTGGGGCAGATTTTAGCATCTGATAAGGTTAGCTCCAGTATCATTGTTTGAGCCTACGATACAGCTTTCTGGTAGGCTCGAGAAGTGTCCGGATTTCTTTCCCCCATCCGATGCTGTGAATATCTCATAATATTATTCGCTGCACGAGTGAATTTCCTATAATAAATATTTGTGTTATGTTCCCGCATGTGTAGACAACCGGAGAAATGTGTTTTCAGGGTTTTTCGTTCGTGCATGCGCAGATAAGTTACTTAGGTACCAAGTATGGGATACTTAACTTATATATACAGGGTGATCCGCTCGTAGGTGCAAAAAAAATTTTGCGTAAAATTACATCAAAAATGGAGTAAAATGCCGCCAACCACACATTTTTATCTCAATCCGTTCTCGAGATATGATTTTTTAGATGTTTTTTCAGGAAAACCGTGTTTTTTTCCTTTTAAACTCAAATTTCTCCGCTTTACCTCATTTAATTTTACTTTTTGACCTCATTTCGGAATCAGCGTTAAATTTTCCATACGCATGGTGTACTTCAAGTCTTAAAAAGTACCATCTAGAGACCACAACAACAGCTCAAAATTAGACGAATTTGAAAAAATAAAATTTCTGAAATTTTAAAAACGTTACTACTCCTCCGAAAAAAATTCTGGAAACTGGCAAATCTCTTGAGAACTTCTTCATTTAATAAGCTTTCCAATGGTATGGTCAACTTTGCGATTATCTTGTTTCTTTGATGAAAAATTCAAGTTTAAATGCAAGAAAACGTTAGGCACCTCAAAAGGGGGAATTTGGTCAGGGGGTAGAAAAAATGTAAAAAAAGTTTTTAATGTTTTTAATTGAAAAAATTGAGTCAATAGTGCCAATTTACAATTCGAAAGCAGGTTTTTCGGTAATTAGGGAAGCCCGTTTTCAAAATGCCCACCGTTATTTCTTATGCATGCTCTAGTTGCACGCTTACGCATTTGTCCCACTGTCACGTCGAATGTCAGACGTTCTTGCACCGTCACGCTTGCCTCTTGAATTCGTCTCTTTAAATCTTCAACATCTTGTACATCAGTAGCATAAACCGTTGATGAGTTCCCGTGAATACCCGAGAATCTGGAACCCGTCGGCCAGGATATCTAGCACGATATTGCTGCTGTGCAGCTAGCGCATTTCCATCGCAAAACCCGTACACGAAATGTATGTCGGCGTACTCGCGGTTAGTGAACCGTGCCATTTCTAACATCAAACTGCATTGGGAATAACACGAACTCATTTAGATACACTGTAATGCATTGATTTTGAACCTTAGAACTAATTTATTGTTCAGGGTCACTACTCCCCCTGATGACAAAAAACATGAAATCTCCTAACGTTTTCTTGCATTTAAACTAATTAAACTGGCACTATTGACTCAATTTTTTCAATTAAAAACACTGAAAACATTTTTTTACATTTTTTTTCTACCCTCTGATCAAATTCCCCTTTGAGGTGCCTAACATTTTCTTGCATTTAAACTTGAATTTTTCATCAAAGAAACAAGATGATCGCAAAGTTGACCATACCATTGGAAAGCTTATTAAATGAAGAAGTTTTCAAGAGATTTGCCAGTTTCCAGGATTTTTTTTCGGAGTAGTAACGTTTTTAAAATTTCAGAAATTTTATTTTTTCACATTCGTCTAATGTTTGAGCTGTTGTTGTGGTCTCTAGATGGTACTTTTCAAGACTTGAAGTACACCATGCGTATGGAAAATTTAACGCTGATTCCGGAAATGAGGTCAAAAAGTAAAATTAAATAAGGTAAAGCGGAGAACTTTGAGTTTAAAAGGAAAAAACAAGGTTTTCCTGAAAAAACCTTTAAAAAATCATATCTCGAGAACGGATTGAGATAAAAATATGCGGTTGGCGGCATTTTACTCCATTTTTGATGTAGTGTTACGCAAATTTTTTTTGCATCGACGAGCGGATCACCCTGTATATGCAGTTATTTATAAGACCATATGTAGCCCAGTTTTCATAATTTGCCCTCTATCTGGTCGTTTGGATTTTTAGCAACTTTTTGTAGAAACTGAAGGATACCATCACCCACGAGGGCGAGTATGAGGTGGGTACAATCAGGCACTTAGATTGCCAAATTTCTTCCTTATTATCTGAAACGCAAACTGAATGGACATTTCGATTTAAATAAATTCTTTGGGTCTTAGGTGTAAGTCGGAATAGTTATGTCTTTTCTTCATTTGGCAGAGAGGAAGCAAAATGAACATAATTATGAAGTTACCATAAATACACTTATCTTGTCTCCTTCCTTAGCCATCTTTTATTCACGACATGACGCCATTTTTCCGAATCTCCATTGAAGAAAGTTGCATCCTTTGAAGGCTACTTCTCCCAGATAGCACCTAGTCCGCAGCCTTGGTCTTGCCAGTATGCCCACGCATCCTTCACCTCCGCATACGAATGTCCTTTTAGCAATACCACATGTTTTTTGTTGTTACCTACTAGGAAATATGATTTTAACCTCTATTTAGGTGTAGTAGTATTTCTCGATGTTTCAATATCATCATAGACACACTGTGGTCCATTGCATGAAAACTGGAAGTTGAACAGCTGTTGCTAGTTTGCTTTCGTCATTGGTTCACTCTCGCTCTTGGTTTTTTCTGAGTCCTGACTTGACTCATCGGATAAAAGCATATGAGTGGCCTTCGTGTGCCCCTCAGGACTGCACTATCTAATTTCCTCTGCGAATCCAATACCATTTGTGAGTAGTTTTACGCCATATCGTTCCCCTAATTAGTAGAGGGGAAAAAATATGAGTGATTTAGTTCGTAGTTAGTATAGAGGAAAATACGTTATCCATTAGCTCCAACTCAAAATAATTTTGGCTCACAGCAACAATAATAATTTGCACATATTACGCTCTCAGGATGTTTCAGATGTGGTAAAGATTGCATGGCTTCTTGTTGTTTGTGTAAGCAGTTACCTAAAAAATGGACACAGTTGGACAGTCCTAACTTGAGAATTTCAGGATGACATCGACATATTCAAAGGGCTCTGTGATGATTTGAGTAGGTAGAATTTCATTTGAAAATTATTAAAAATTCAATAAAAATGAAACCAAGTCTATGTTCACCGACATATGGAGGGTCTAACTGCATTATTTTTGTTCAATACATATTTCGAGGGTTTCAAGTCGGTAGGTAGGTAAGTTATTCGTAGAATTCCTATCTGGGGGCAATTTGAGCATTGGATGATTTTGACGGGCTGTCATTTCTGACAGATTCATAATTCGCGCTCTGACGGCTTTAATCTCCATTCATTAATGAGCTGCACCTAGCATTGGAAAATGTGTGTCAAGACTCTAAGGGACATTAGATGCTGGCCCGCACTTGGCCGAGTCAGGTTGAGAATGGAGCTAAGGCGTGTAAAGCCCCGTCCACTCCCTTATATGGAGACTTGGATGTAACAGTAAAAAGTACCCTCAAGGCTGCCATCGAGACGTCCGCCCTCCACCTCTCCGTTCCATCCAGTTTTCCTTCAGTCTCATCCCATAGTGTTGACGGTGGAGGTGGCGAAATGAGGGGCAACTTCAATTAATAAAGAATTAAACGAACTCGAAGCATGTGGGTCCCAGTGGTAATTGTTCGGTCGTTTAACGGCTAATGAAGCGGCTTTTAGATGGGAGCGTAGCGATTTCCATTACGCTGGTTTCGAGCTGAAAACCTCGTAGGTTTGGGTGGTGGCTGGCCATCCAGAGATTAATGAGTTGGATACATCGCTCGAGATGAAAAAGGAACTTGTTCGTCTCTCTCGAGCTTGAATTAACAGTGCAGTGCATGCTGCTAGATATCTTCACTCCTTCGGTAGTTCACTGCATTGACTGCATACTCTCACTCATTGCAGATCGTCTAGATATTTAACTCAGCTTCTTTCCCCTCCTCCCCCCCCCCCCCCCAACGTAGTGCACAACCAAAAGGATTTCTGAGTCAAACTAATATACAACCACCCAAATCGGTTGAGAATACGGGGAGGGACACATGATTTACAGAAAATCCCGCGTTCTCTCCCCCCTCCGCCCCCATAGATATAAATGTCGAAATTCCTGCGACGCAGTGGGCAGCACAACTTGACTGAATTCTGCGTCGAATAAAAGAAGAAACACGTAAATCGGTTGAGAATCAAGCCCTAGACAGCGCACACAAGATTTTGTCGAAACCCCACGTTTTTCCCGACATTGACCCTCTCTTTCCCCCCCTCTAGAAATAAGGAATTTCGGCGACGTAATGCACAACTAGGCAGATTCTGCGTCAAGCAAAAACAGAACCACGTGAAACAGTTGAGAATTTAGGCCTGGGCAGCGCACACAAGATTTTGCACACACGGACATACACTATGGTTTTTTTTTCTTTTTTTTTCTCTCACGAATTTGGATTTAGGATGGTCTGAACGGACTTGAATGTGTTTCTTTTCATTCTCGATTTTGTCCTCTTCTGACCAGATCGACTACGTAAGGACGCCTCTTACGTCCTAAAATGACCAGATCAAATACATAAGGACGTCTCTTACTATAGGCGTCCTAAAAATGGTTATTTTAGCCAAAAATTCTGAAATTTTCCACATTAGAAAAATTGAAAAAAAAATTGAAACCATTAAAAAGCGACAGTGAAGCTTGTTTCTTACTTATCTTGGGCAGAATGTGCCATATTCTATACCATATGCCATAGAATAGAATATGCCATATTCTGTTGTGTAGAACATGCGTTCGAGAAAAAATCAACTGTGTGGCTCGGTATACATTAAGTGAAAAATAAGGCCTAAAACACCTAAAAGCTATCCGGCTGATTCCCCGTCTCAACATAATATGTACCAGTGTAATATTCGGAGCCCTTCCAACACCTCTTTGAAGCCCACGTATTAAAACCACCTCCCGCCGACTTTAAAAAAATTGACTTTTTCGCGCTAATTTTGCACTCAAGCCCACTGTGTGCCGTAGCACGAAAACTTTTGGTATGGTTTTTATGACTTTTTAAAATTACGAATCTTATAGGATTTTTTTTAAATCACCCGGAGTACTGTACGTCCAGCCGTTCGTTCACAGTACGGCCATGAGGTTTGAACCGGAGAGCTTCCCCAAGATGGCAATGTGTGAATCATGCGGTACTATAGGTACCACCCAGCCCAGATATCATTGAGAGGGAACATAATCTTGAGGCTGATTATAATCTTGCAGGTCATTATGAATTGGAGTTGTTCTGTGATATTACATATTTAATTTGAAGAAAGATGTTTATTTTGGATTTTGTTGATAGGTGATTTGTTACCTATTGATTGATACGTACAAATTCACGGCCAAACGAATCATCCAGGTTAGTTGAAAATTTGGGAATTCCCAACATGTCGAGGGTCCTATTTGGGTTTAGCGACCATCAGAATGAAAAAAATGGCCGAATGGGGGGTCGAAATGGCGCGTTACAGGTGATGGGGTGGGTGTGGAAAAATGCATAATTATTTATGTAACTATTTTCGAAACGTTAAAGAGCTTAGACTTCGAATCTGGTTGCATTTTTGTCGTTATCTATTTCGTTATCTATATAGGAAAATAATAAACCCTACGTAACCATTTGCAGCGGGTTTTCTCTAGCGTATACAGGAATATTTACTGTATACTCTATACTTTCTTACACCGAGGCGTAAACTAACGAGATGATCGTTCTCCTTTTCTACTACTTTCATTCACTGGGCTGCGGTACAAGAAAGAATTTTTCGATCGAGGCAATCATAACCAATGCCATTGGAAAGAGGCATGCAGGGAGACCCCTTGATAGCCGCCTCGTTATCTCAGTGTTTTGCGTGCCCGATGTCCATTGCCCTTATTCGGTCTGTTCTCTTGCGGACCTCCGTATCATTTACTCCATGGGTCCTTGCCCACACACCTCAACGATTGGTCCAAGCTAATAAAGGTTGGAACGCTTTTGAGTGGGCTGGGCCTTCTTTAATATTTGTAATGTACAAAATGATATTGGAGGTATCACCTACCTTGGTCTAAAATATTTAAACGGATGTCTATGTGTGCGTGGTCCTTTTCTTATTCTTTCAAATGAAAGATTCAGCGAGACTTATACAACAAGTTGCTTAATGGCTGGAGTTGGATGAGCAAAACTAGGTTATGAAATTAGTAATGTTGACGTCACCGATGTTCTGCATCCCTGCGAGGGCCCGTGGCTTCATTTTCTACGTCACGGGTAACTTTTCACTCGTTTTGGTTTATTATTTTCAACAATAAACCTTTGGAATCGAGCATTAAAAAAAAGTAAGCGATTTAACCGAATAAACTGCGGGAACGTTGAGTAGGGCAGCACCAAGGGAAAAGTAACCATAGGGGTTTTTCCAAACCGCCATCGCTCCTCAACAGGCATAACGGCCGATTGTGGGCGGGTGGAAAAGTCCCAATAAAAACAGCCCTTCTGGCCCAGCTCTTCATTCGACGATCCGACTCCCGACCTGCTGCTTCTCTCTTTCCTGCCCCCTTTCTCCGTCACTCGGTGTGGTCCATTCCGCGGGGTGCTGGCAAAATACTCCTTAGGAGCAAATAATACCTGCTGTGGTTCATGCTCGCGGGGTATTAGCACTAGGTCCGTCTCTCCTATCTATAGCACCTGCTGTGGTTCATGCTCGCGGGGTGCTAGCAAAAGACTTCTATGGAGCAACCAATACTCGCTGTGGTTCATGCTCATGGGGTATTGATAGTAGGTCCCCCTTTTTCCAAATGATTCCAAAGGAGCAGCTAATACTCGCTGTGGTTCATGCTCGTGGGGTATTGATAGTAGGTCCCCCTCTTTCCAAATGATTCCAAAGGAGCAGCTAACACTCGCTGTGGTTCATGCTCGCGGGGTATTAGTATTAGGTTCCTACATTTCATCTAGCACTCGCTATGGTTCATTCTCGTGGGGTGCTAGGAAAAGACTCCCAAGGAGCAACTAATACTCGATGTGGTTCATGCTTGCCGGGTGTTAGCAATAGGTTCCTCCCATCCCTACAATAGGAGAAAATTTAATCAGCGCCTGTGATCGCAAAACATTTGGATCACATTGGTGATCCCAAACCTTCCTCAATCCCCGTTGGTGACACGCACACACCCGCGCATCACCACACCCCTCAAAATTTTATGGTTTCCGTTTCAAGGTATGTGGAATCCGAAAATACAATAAAAACGCTGCAAATTAATACACAACGGTTTATTATTTACCTGTATAGATGCCCCTTCTGCGTAGATCACAGTTTTCTGCGGTCAGTACCCTCGAGCTCCCCCCAGGAAAGCCCCAAATGGAGTACTGGAGCCGGTCCGGGAATTGAAGTTTCATACAAATGCGCGGGAATCAATCATTAATTAATTATTTGTAGTTATTCATGAAGCATAAGGTAAATAATAAACCACTGTGTAATAATTTACCTGTATAGATGCCCCTTCCGCGTAGATAGTTCCTATAATAAACAGTTGTGTACTAATTTACCGTTGTGTATTAATTTACCCAATAGTCTTGAACGTTAGTTCAAGTTGCAAAAGTTCCTATCAACAAAACACAAAAGATCCATCATTTTTCAAATGAAATAGTATCACAGAACAACCAACTCGACTTCATGCAGCCATCCTTGATTATAATCAGGTGATCCCTAGCGATGATATCTGGGCCAGATACATACAGTTTCATTCACAATCATGTTGACAAAGCTTTTCGGTGGAAACGAACGACTGGTCTTACAATGGTCCGGGTGGTCTCAAAAAATTCTTTAGTTCACCAATTTAAAAACGTAAAAAAACCCATACCCTTCTCTTGAAAGTTTTCGAGCTACGGCGTTCTGAAAGTCAACCCCTATTTTGCACCCCTTAGAGTTGACTGACAGTAACGCTGAGCTTCGAGGACCAACTAGACCCCAAACGGGACCTACAAACCAAATTTCATTAATTTTGGTTCATGGTAACTAAGAATGAATGAATCAAATGGTATAAATCCGGCCCACATAACATTGCTAGGGAGCGCTGATTGTAATCAAGGATGGTTGTATGAAATCGAGTTGGTTGTTCTGTATATTATTTCATTTGAAAAATGATGGGTCTTTTGGATTTTGTTGATAGTTACTTTTGCAACTTGAACAACCGTTGAAGTGTTATTGGGTAAATTATTACACAACGGTTTATTATGGTATCTACGCAGAAGGGGCATATAGACTACAGGTAAATTATTACACAGTGGTTTATTATTTACCTTGTGCTTCATGAATAACTGCAAGTAACTAATGATTGAATTATTACATCTCGAGCATTTGTATGAAACTTCAGTTTCCGGGGCGGCTCCAGTTTACTCGATTTAGGGCTTTCCTGGGTGGAGTTCGAGGGTATTGACCACAGAAAACAGTGAGCTACGCAGAAGGGGCATCTATACAGGTAAATAATAAACTGTTGTGTAATAATTTGCAGCGTTTTTTGGCTCATCTTGAAGGAATTCATGTTTAAATTTTCTCACAGTGGTTTTTTGAGTGCTGTATCCGATTTTGGTGTCTTAATGTACAAAATTCCGATCCATGCACGTCCCCTGGTATTTTATCTCTGTATTCTCGTTATGTTGGTACTGTACCTGTTACCGGTATTTATTCCTACGTTGAAGCGCTCGCGGAAACAAGAACAAACCAGTGGGCAATTTTCGTGGGGTACAAATCCCCATTTTGGTTTATTATTTTCAATAATAAAGCTTTGGTTTGAAATCGATCATGAAAAAAAAAAGGTTTTAATCCCCTCCTCAAAATTTGATGGTTTACGTTTCAAGGGTCGTAGAATACGAATACTTGATTACGAATTTATTTCCGCCGTACGCCATCCGCGCTTTTTTCCTAGTTCCCATGAATCAAAATTCACGAAATTTGGTATATGGGTCCCGTTTGCGCTCTAGTTGTTCCTCGAAGCTCGGCGTCACTGTCTCAACTCCAAGCAGAAAAATGGGGGGTTGAAATGTCCAGAGTATCCCTCTCGGAAAATTGTATTTTGAGGTGTGGGTTTTCTCGCATTTTTAAATAGTTTGATTTTTTTCTGAATTTTTGAGACCATCCCGAGCGTTCTACGATGTTCCCATACAATTTCCTATACAATTTGCCGTAAAGAGCAGGGTTCGTGCAGGCATCAAGCTGGGTTGAGAGCCCACATCACTGGTCTCCTGCTAGCTGGACTTCCGAGCTCAGTGGTTGAACTGTCGAACTGATAGGCTGAAGTTCCGTTCCCGAGGTCGAAACCCAACCGGGATCGAATATTTTTTCACTCCACATCAACAATTTCCCATCAGAACTTCATTATTTGTGTTTCTTTTTGCCAATTTAGTGTCATCGGCAGAATTATTGTAGCACCATTTAACACATGATTTAGGTAGGTACCTGTAACGAGTACAGGGTTAGGATCTGAGATACGGAGGGTCTGCGATGGACATAATATGTATAGAATAGTACGTATATTATATAGAAGGATTATCTATACAGAGAGCTGTGATCTGTAACAGAAGGGTGTTCTTTACAAAATAATAAACCGTTGTGTAGTGGTTTGCAGCGTTTATTTATTTTTGCCAAGTTCTGTTCAATAACAAAAATTAACGCATATTAAACACATCGTGAGGTGTATATGAAGGGAAAGTATAGGCAGAAAACGAGCGTGAAATTGGTGAGTTTCTGGATTCCCGCTAGAAATTACTTATCAAGTAAACCGTCGAGTAGTTCAACTTAAATCCCACTTGGAGCGCTAGTGCGTGACTAAACGATTTACAGAACCGCAGTGGATGGATGGAGCCGCAAATTTATAAGTAAATTGAACACACATGTCCTCAAAATCAAATTGAGGGGAGGTTCATGCATGAAAAGTCACAGCTAAGGTTCTTGAAGGTTGCCAAGAAGGTTTGCCATCATATTAGGTATGCAATAGGTACGTTGGTACCATACCTATTATCATTATTATTTATTCCTACGTTGAATCCTTCGCGGAAACTAGAACAAACCAATGGGCAATTTTCGTGGTTTACGAATTCCCATTTGTTTGCCAAATTTTGTTCAGTAACAGAAGTTAACGCATATGTACCACATCATGAGGTGTTACGAAGGGAAAGTATAGGCAGAAACCGAGTGTGAAATTTGAATTTCTGAGTTCTCGCTAGAAATGACGTATCAGGTAAATCACTGAGTAGTTCACCTTGAATCCCGCAAATTTATAAATAAATTGAACAGCAAATGCAGAAATCTCGCAAATTTATAAATAAATTGAAAAACCCTCAAAATCACACCAAGGGGAGGTTCACGAAAGGTCACAGCAAAGGTTCTTGAAGGTTGCCGCAAAGAATTGCCATTTCTAATGTTGGGTCGTTGGCAGCACTGAGAACCTTCGCCTCCCTTTGGAGGCGAAGGTTCTCCTCCTCCTCGGGCCAATAGCCAGTCAGATGTCAATAGACCTGATACGTCATTTTGATTGCCCTCATGAAAAAAAATGTCGCTCATTTTTTAAAACGGGCTTGAAACTACCATTTTTCGAAGAGTTCTGAATGTTAAAAACGGGGGAAAAAAGTTGGACGAAAATTCCCCTATAGGTGGGTAGGTTAGGTAGGTAGGTAGGTAGGTCAAGGTGATTATGATTGACTCGTTATCGCTAAAATTATTGACCCTCTATAGCCAGTAACCCTTCAAATTTGTACTTTTTTGCAAGTATGGATAGAATCTTTGTATAGTTTCTTGACCACCATGGGTATCCCTAGGGCCCAACTGCAGATGCAAATGTCCATTTCTGATACTAACTATAAGTTTATTTTTGTCATTATTATTTACGTAGTTTTGTAATGAACTGTTGGATGGTTTTTGCCGATGATACCGAAATTGAACAATAAAATGTGTTTACCTGGATACTCTACCTTCAGATAAAATTGTGCGTTTTTTTGACATTTTCATGTCTTTGCCCTGGCACATAGCACAAAAAACTGTCACGAAATTGCGTAACGAAATTGTGTTACAGTGCCTTTATAATGATTTCCGCTTACAACGACCCCGTTGTTAGGTTTGTTCATTTTCTACACTTTTTAACCCACAAAAATCGTTCACCACTCGTTGGAAAGCTCTCGATTTAACGAACATTTTCATGTTCTCCATAACAATTGACTATACGAATAGCGGAGCTATGGGCATAACTGTTCTCATATTTTGTTTACAAACTAATGATCGTGAGTGTAGAAGATAATTAATCCGGAATCGTCTATTTTATTGAAATTAGGTACCTACCTCTTAATATTAATAATGTCAAAAGCAATAGGTAAAGACATGAAAATGTCCCAATGCGTTGCAGACTCGTATTCAAGCGTTTTTGCTGTTTTTTATTGAAGGTGATGGTGATTTCAATATATCTGGTAGTTTCATAAAATTAAATAGGTAATATCATGGTACAACCTACTATATTTCACGTGATTATAATGAGCTGTTACTTGCACACATCATTCATTTTGGTTCATGGTAACTAAGAAAAAAAACGGCAGACGGACATAACGTTTCAAGATATTATTGTTCTGTGATTAGTACGTTCTGTGTACTAGCTTTATCTGTCTCATAATTCGGAATTAGTTTTGTCAATGGTCATTGCATTACTATTGTTATTGTCTGTTTTTTCCAGGGACATAATGATAACAAGGTGGCTGTTGGGGCTCGGCCTGTTTGGAGCTGTCGTCAGTCAGCAAAGCGAAAAGTCTCAGAACCCCTGCGTCAGCCTGCAAACCTGTCATCAGTGCATTCAGGAGCCGACCTGCGCCTGGTGCTTCCAGCCAGTAAGTGAAAGCTTAGAGAAGTTTTTGTGATTTATGGCCGTAGCTGACTCGTATCAACGTTGACAATTTAATATTATGACCTACTTTCCGCTTTCTTGGCCCATTGCAAGACAGTCCTGTTGGTTTCCGTATGTGTAGCGTTTCATGCAAACTAAGTGAGTAGGTAATCTTTAAAAATACCTACCTACCTACTTTAACATTTCCTAGGGACCTGCATTTCTAGTCTAGAAAATATTGACGCGAATTTTCGAAGAAAATCAAGCTATATCAATATTGAAAAAACCCATACATACTGACTCGCTCGTTTCTTTGGTAAGTTTCCTTAATGATCATTAGGAGCTGGTTGTCTGTAAGTTTTCAAATTTAATGATTTAATGTGGGTTTGGTTTTGGTCTAGCATGTAACTTTTAAAGCCATGATGCTCTGCTTGATGGTCTACTTGCCTTATTATAGGAATTTGTTTTACTTTGCCTGATTTGGTTAATATTGGATTTTAATACTATGACTGGATAAACGTGATAACATCATCTTAACAGATTTTCATAACAGTATAACGTATCGATCTAAACTTCTTGCCATTAAATTCATTATTAACCATCATGTATCTCGATTTTCCAGGATTTTGCGGAGGACCAAAAGCGATGTTTTCAACCAAACCAGAACACGGATTCGCAGAATCAGTGTGACGAAGCGTACATTTATAATCCGGACAACGAATACAGTATTATGAGGAAACAGCAGCTGACCAAACTGAGCCAGTCGCAGTCGAAATATCAGCAATCCTCATCTTCGTCCTCGTCTTCGTCGTCGTCGTCATCTTCGTCATCACACTCTTCCCATTTTTCTTCTGGTTCCTCGAGTTCCAGCAGTTCCTCCAGTTCTGATCCAATTCAGATTTATCCTCAAGAAGTGCGGCTTAAACTGAGAACAAGTATGATATTATCTTCATCCGATCGCTGATGTACTGTCATCATAATTTCAATCGGTTGAGTGATGAGCAAGGAGAGTGAACGCTCCTAGTTTGCCCTTGAATCACAAATGGTATGTCCCTATACTTGATCAGGAGGCTGTTCTCAGCTAGATAATCTATGTGTTCAACTGAGTGCAATGTGTATTTTTTGCGACGCCTTTTAAGGAAGCACATGGAAGTACGTGGAGTTTTTAGGAAGCACATGATCAAGCAGTTTAATACACTTAAGAGCTTGGTATTGCTGCATTCCTGCTTAAAGGATGTTTTCCTTTGTAGGAAAAGGTAAGCGTGTTAGCAAAAAAATGTAGTGTGCATCTCCTTTATTTTATCAAGAGTTGTCTTCCCTTCTACACGCTTCGAATGTCAACCATATTACATAACTTTAACTTACATGCGTTTTACGTATTTTCTCGACATCCCTGTCCATGTGAACTCTGCTTGAGTCTGCAGTGATTCGGTGGCTAGGAGGATGGTGCCCGGTGAGAGAGAGAGAGAAAGAGTGTGTGAGAAGAAATACCGTCCTGGAGTGTTTCAGGTGATTACTAGATCAAGAAATGGGATGGTGATATTGTACATAACATATAATATATATATATATATATATGTTATAGAGGTATGCTGTCCGATTTTTGTGAGGTAGGGTGGGTTGACTCGAACAAGGCTCAGCTTTTAAAAGGCCTTGAAAGTTAAGCGAGTTAAGGAATTTTCGGAACTTTTCTAAACAGTTTTACTATTATTTTCCTAGACAATTTTAATGATATTTCTGACCAAAATAGTCATTTCTGTAACAAACTTATTAGTATTGTGGCTTTATTTTTGTCCTATCCATTAGACATCTAATCTCATTTATGAATAGCGTGAAATATATTTATTTTAACAATTACAAAAAAAAAAAAATTAAAAACCTTATCATTATTCTTTTCTTGTTTCTCAGAGGAAGCATATCGGATAGCTGTGGATTACTCACAAGCTGTAGCCTACCCTATTGATCTCTACTACCTTATGGATCTCTCCAAATCTATGCAAGACGATAAAGAAAAGCTTTCAGCCTTGGGCGACACTTTGGCGGAAAGCATGCGTAACATCACATCCAACTTCAGGCTGGGCTTTGGCTCATTCGTTGACAAGGTTGTTATGCCATATGTGTCGGTCGTTCCCAAAAAGTGAGTAAACAGACACTAAAATATCGAATTGATTAATTAAAGTTAGTTTTCGATGGTTCTGATATTGTGTGAGAAAAAAAACCCATGTTGTAAAGTGTCGTTAAGATTGGCGTCATCATGGAGTAATATGCTGTGTGGTTAAGACTAAAAATGGGCAACGTCTGTCGTAATGGGGTATTCCAATGAGCCTAAAAATAAGATTATTTCCTGCATATTTTAGTTCAAGTAACTATGAAAAGGACATAGGTTTTGGGAGAAGGTGATAATTTTGTAATATAAGGAAGGAAGCGCGAAATATATATGTCGGATGTTGAAAAAGCTCGGGTCCTACGTCTATGTCCATGGCCGGGCTTTGTGTTTGTGTGTGCGTGTAGGTGGTGGGGTATTACTGTATCCATAGGGATTTCAGCGATCAAGGTATCCACTCATTCTATCTAACAGCGATTGGTCAAGTCTCATTCTTCGCGAGTGGTCAAGTTACCTTAGAGGAATCTAAAGCTATCCTATTAATACCATATCGATCTTGTTTATTCCGTTTTAATTTGTCCCCGATACTCCGTGCTTTTTTGTGAAGCTTGAGAAGGCATTGTCTCTACTTCATGCCCGCCTTTTTTTCAAACTCCCAATTTCTATTTGCTTCTCTGATTTTTTGTTAACATTTTCTCGACGAACATACCTGATTTTCGCCCCAAGCAATATACTTTGGAGAAATAAATTTTAAAAAACTAGTGGAATACCCCATTACTTCGTGTCAGAACTACGTTCACATAGTAGGTGCCCATCAGTAGTTTTATCATGCTGGAGATTGAAGTCACTGATGACAAATGCGGCCACAACAACAACCCCTATCTGCAGGGCTCCCCCCCCCCCCCCTCCTATTAAATCTTAGGAGGCATCAACTGTATTTTAGGCAATAATTTTTCCAAAATCAAGCGAGCTGTTTATAATAAGTATAATTTTGAACTGATCTATTAGGGCTAGTTCAACGAGGTTGAAAAACCGATAAACGTAGATACACCGTCTTTATAGTACCTTGACTGACTTATGTATTAAAATTCTTGACTCATCGAAACCTGAACCAGATTTTCTAACAAAATGATTTCGGAATATTATTTTCATTGCTCACAAGTGGAAAGACTCACCACTCAATATTAAAGGCTGAAACGTACTGGAAGTCTGTCGCTGATGCCATAAAATGTTGGGTAGTGTGGTGGCCTACTCCCATCCCTGACTCAACCCGGTTTACTGCTGGTAGCCGTATTGCAGGTTTTGGTTGGGACATCTGCGAGCTAGGCCTGACAAAAGGTTGAGGAGGAAAATCATTCAGAACGGATGGTATGGTTGAGATGTGGCCTGGACTTAGAGAATCGATATCATTACTTGCTACACTTGTTTTGAGTCCTTCATATTTCTTGATGGAATCACTTGTAACTGTCTTGCTAACAGGCACTTGTTTACTTCTTAATAATTAAGTAAATTTGTTGCCATGGTTACCAAGGACACATTCGCCCTTCTTCACCTTTACTCTCTCCAATCTTAGTCAGCCAGCCAATCACTAAGGGCAACGCTGAAAACACCCCTGAGCCCCTGATCTGGGGGTGAGCTTAGAAAACACCCCTTTATCAAGGAAGGGTACAACGAATTAGTATAACAATAAAAACTATTAGCAAACTAGAAGTACTTATGAATTATAGCTAAGATTATGTAGTTCACATAATTCTCTACAGCTTTGATCCCTACCTAAACTAGGCCCATTCTCATTACTTTCCTACAGCGTTATGAAAAAAGGTCAGAAACAGTAACTTGAAAATATGTAAATCTAGGAAAGGTTGTTAGAAATTCCTTTGGGCATTTAGCTGGAAAAATATTTTTTTTCTCTAAGAATTCCTACATATTGTCTTTTTTAACATGGTTCTTTCACTGCATTATTGCTCCATTTGAAAATTTCTCATAATTTTACGTAGTATATTGATTATCTTATTCCATTTTGTATGTCAACATTTCCCACCTGTTACTGAAGTTTCATTTTCATGTTATGTGTTGCAAATGCGGCAGTGATCATTGTTGTTTCACTGTATAGTTCCGGTGTTTATTGCATATTATTATATATTGTATACGTATATTACCTATTTTATCTCATTTTGGAATTGGGGTACATTATGTTTTCATGTTTTTCTAATTGTTTCCTTGGGATTGAAACAGATTGGAGGAACCTTGCGACGAGTGCAAAAAGCCTTACGGTTATCGAAATCACATGGCACTTGATAGCGATACTAATAGATTTGCTGTAAGTTGCCCTTTCCAAGCTTGGAAACGAGCTCATTCAAACAATTAACGCAATGGCTGTTGTCATATCCATGCCTCCTACAGATTCAAAATTATTGTATATATTCTCTTCTATTTCTGCTGTAGTATTTTCTCATGTTTGGACAATAGAAGGAAGGATCTGCTATGTGCTTGGACAATGTCGCCTTCGGTGTTGTCGTTGGGTGTGCGAGGATATGCTTGAGCCTTGAGAAAAAGTGTTGGGAAGATACTTGTACATTTGGGCGCTGTAAAATTATGAGTCCATCTATTTTTTTTGGTTTTGGTATTATTGGGGTAAAGAGAATACAGGCATGCGGTACGGTCAGTTTTGGCTAGAAAATATTAGTAATGAAGCAGTGGAATATCGAAAGGTAGGTACCAACTGAAGACGCTAATCAAGTCTTTGAAAATAACTTCGGACCTGTCAAGTCCTGTTTTCAGCGTACAGTGATCTCCTCTTCTGTTTTAAAAACTTTCGGAACTGCATTAGCTTTCTGAAGGACAAGTAGTTTCCAGTCGTTTTCCAAATTTTACCGAAATGGAATAGATTCGACCTTTGGGATATCAATCTAGTAAACCCCTTAGAATCTTGAACAACGATTTGCTTGTTGTAAAAAAAATTTTACATAGCTGTGTGAAGTTGGATATTGACCTCACCACATACTGGTCGCGTCTTTGTTAGGGTCGATTCTTTGGTTTAGTTGTAGGTCTATGAAATGTTTTTTGCCTTAGGATTAATTTTCAGCTGAACTGGTTATTCGCGGAGGAGCTTTGGCATACTGAGGCTACACTTGCAAAATGCGTACAGTTATAGGTCTATGTCTGTGTTACATGTTTTGCTCCAATCACTTCGCAAGCTAATGTGATCATTTATTGAATGAGAATGGCTTTAAATGTTCTGAAAGTAGTTTTTTCTTCAAAATCGATGTAAATTGATATTTTCTCTCTAATTTCTTACAAAGGATCTATACTTTCGGGGTTTGATCAACTCTACTTTCTCATTACCTACCCATTATCGATAATCAAGTCGTACAATTTTTATGATTTCCTGTTCGTTTCCGCCTTATGGCGAAATATTATGTTCAAAGATGAGTTATATCATCAACTAAATTCTTTGTGTTGCTTATCAAGTTTTGGCTAAATCTTTAAGAGGCCCTCAGCAGAAACATTGAGTAGACTGACTTGAAAATTGTACTAATTTCTCTGTTGAGATGTTTGTTGTCAAAATCTAACTCACGACGCCGGGTTTTGTCTAGGTACGCACCACTTTAAAAGTCAGAGTTAACTAGTGAATTTCATCTGTTATCACATTGGAATCCCTAGAGTTGATCGAATTCACGTTTCGACGTACATTTTATACTTGCCGACATTTAACCACTTTCCCAATCAATAAATGTTTATTTATATGTAAATAATGCGAGAACCTAACCCTCACAGCTCTGGGGGCTTGAAAAGTTGTTTTAAGCTAGCGGAACGTAAGATGTGTTATATAATGATGGTTGTCACTTTTTCATACTTCCAAGTTCTTTATCTATAATGACGGTGAATGTTCATTTTATGCAGTTTGAAAGAGCCTTGCGCTAGCTGTGAAGCCCCTTATGGTTACCAAAACGTTATGTCGCTAAGCACTGATACGGATCGTTTTGCAGTAAGTCGAGTGATGGAAGAGAAGGAAAATCTGAACGAGTGTGTTAACCTTTTCCCTTTAAACATGGTCCCGCTTCAGTATATTTGACTCCCGCTCTACCGAATCGAACATTAAACCATGATTCGTTGCGATACGAATTTACAGTGCATATTACGCGTATTATGATATAATTTCAATGATGAATGCATTCAAGTGCATCTTCGAGTAAAAGAAAGTTTAAAAAATACTTGATATTATGTACCTACCTATAAATAGGAAAATGTTTTAAAAATTGATCATTGTTGTAGAGTTTACGGTCCTGTTGGTCCACAGAACCAACGACACTTTTAGAATGAACAGTCATATAATCTCTCTGTAATTCATCCAGCAAATGCGCCTAAGCCCCGCGTTCCTCGTGAGAAGCTATGATAGGATGTACCCACATTCTTAACTGACGTATCCGTTTTTTTTTCTTTTTCTCTTGAGAAGCAAGATATAAACACACATCACTTAATGAGGGCTACCATGGAACTAGGTAACCTGCTGGGTTTATGATACCCTTTTCTCCCTCTCCTTCCCCTCCTCGAGGCAAGGAATTAACCAGTTTGGGAAGCAGGATGATGGAAGGGGGAGCGCGAGTCTCATGTAAGACTAGTGCCAATCTTTCACCTGTTCACACAACATGGCAGTCTAATCTAGATCTAATCAGACAAGTATCTACAAACACTAGCTATAAGCTTTTGAGGATGAAATAATCATATAACATGCACTGAGAAGGTTTCTCAACATCCCCAAGATTGCGATTGGTAAATAAAACTTTGCTTTAGCAAGTGAGCACGTTTCCGTAATTGTGAAAGGGGCAAAACAATTATGTTAGAATGAAACCCCTTTGACTGGAAAACATCGGTCAAACAACCCTCAGATCAACGGCTTCTGGTGTCTTAAGACCCTTGTCCACACCTCCAACTATTCCAAGTTTGGTAGGTACCCGTACCTTTTTCCACGAAAAATCAGACGGCTCCTTAACTACAAGAAAGGTTGTTTCGAAGTAAAAAACGTAAAATTTTGATCGCAGGATAAACTGGTACATTTGAATGCATTCATTAGCTCTTTCATTTGATTTAAATTGATTGAATCTCGACTTAATGGTCCTACTAAAAAGAAGAAACGATCCCAGTAGTATTCTGTAAATACCTATAGATCTGCATGGCTCTCAGCTTTTCGTGCGGTGGAAAGCTCTATTTAACTCGTTTCAGTTTGGCGTATACTAACATTTTTCGGTATTTTGTACAGCTCTAACTGCACGTTACTCTTAGCTTCTCTGTGGCTGCTCATTAACTCATGTATAAAAATGTCAAATGTTGTTACTAACTCTATATCGTCAAGTTTTACAGTATTATTTAGAATTTATTATCAGATTCGTATTAGGTACATGTGAATGAGCTTAAGCAAATTGAAAACAGTATATCAAAATAATTATTTACTGGCAATTCAGTTTAATTAAGAGTAATCAACTCATTATGGCCATACAGATTCTCTTTGTTTTCATTTGTCTTGGTATAGTTATTCAGCAACTTAGCTTCTATGAAATTATTTCTATTCCATCTTTTAAAAAGTGTTCGATCAAGTTTGAGTTTGGACTTACATTAATGTTTGTTGTAGTATAAAACTAAGTAAGTTGAATAAAATCGTTATAGTTGATTAAATATTTTGGTTTTTGAAGTTCATACGTTAAATAACCAGTTGGATTGGCTTGTTGAATATTTTTACTACCACTGATCGTTGTTTTCTTGTTGATTTATGTTATTTTGCTTGCTTTGTTTCATTAAATTGTTTAATTCATGTAAAAGGATGAAGTGAAAAGTGCTGCAGTGTCGGGGAACTTGGACGCACCTGAAGGTGGATTTGACGCCATAATGCAAGCGGTCGTCTGCCGCGAGAAGATCGGGTGGAGAGAAAAGGCCAGGCGGCTTCTAGTCTTTTCAACTGATGCTGGTTTCCATTACGCTGGTGACGGAAAGGTGCGTACGCTCCTATAAACTGTCATAGGCTTACAAGATTTCTCTCGAACCAGAATCCAGTGGATTGGCCGTGAAGATGTTCATACGCCTTTACCGAAAATGGTTGTGAAACACCTGATGATCTACAACCTTGTTTTTGGGGCAATCTGATCTTCAAACCACAGTATGGATTCCACTCTCCTACTTGTAGCAAGTGGCTAGCAATTCATTAGTATTGATGCAGGCTTTGTGCGTCTTGGAGAATGCCATTATTGTCCAAGTTTTAATCACGTTTTCTAGCAACCATTCTGTTTATAGCTACACTCCTTAATAATTGTGCTATAATCGCTAGGTTATGGAGTAAACTGTTTTTGGTACACATCAAAGCCATTGTAAATATCAATAGGTATTAATTTCACTTCCCTACAATGATGAGTTAGAACCGAGTGAAACTAACTGCATCACAAACCTAACTTTTGCTCCTCATACCTACTCACGGTAAATTTGTACACTCCAAGAAACACGTTTGAAGCCTTTGAATCGAACTGTGGATAATAATTCTAGACTTGTCAAAGTTGGATGTCAAAGTAGGATCAAAGCCAATAGATGTATGCATTATCAAAGGGACAGGTTGTTAGTAAAGGAATCCTTCTGGGAAACATTTGGGCTTATCCTTCTGGTAAGCCCACAAAAAGTGGATGGAGTATGGTGAAGTGCTCAGCGCATACTACCGAACCACGCTCTGCCTCTGCTACCATGTGACAGAGTGTAACAGTGGGGGGTGGACCCTCGACAGTCCCCCTCCTAGACCAATGAGATTATCACCGGTTAAGGAGGGATATCGATTAGGCTTCCCCAAACTGATCTCTTCTCCACCGGAAGAAAAAATGTATCGCGAACAGCCCACACTGTTACACACTTGTCCTTCCATACTCCTTAAGACAACTACTTTTCAATGCTAACACGATCTCGCTATTCTTATCACCGAGAATGGCTGCTTCAGAGTTCATATATCCATGTACTTATATAGCTATTTATGCAACTAAATAATTAAGTAGTTTGGTATAGATATCTGCCACCTCTACATGTACCTAATGGTGGGTAACTTTCTATCTTTAGCTCGGTGGAATCGTTAAACCCAATGATGGGCTTTGTCATTTGGACAATACTGGCCTTTACACGCATTCCACTACGCAAGACTACCCTTCCGTTTCTCAGGTGAGACATAAAAATTGCCTGTTTACTTCGATATTTTTTCTGTTTTATCACTGATGAAAATTATTACAACAGGAAGATAGAGACGCTAACCCAGACTTGTTGATGATCCATGATTGTTATTTCTTGTTCAGATCAACTTGAAAGTGAAGGAAAACGCCATAAACGTAATTTTTGCCGTTACTCAAGAACAAATCCACGTTTACAATCGCCTTATGAACCATGTTGAAGGATCATTCGCTGGTGTTCTCTCAAACGATTCTTCAAACGTCGTTGAACTTGTCAAAGACCAATACGACGTTAGTATTCCTTTCCTATCAATTTTTATTTGGGTAGTTGATGTTTAGTTTGTGAATGCGCAGACGAAAGGTACCGTTGCAGTATGATGAAATTCAAGAACCAACCCACCTCTACACCCAGTTTGATACGAATTCGATGGTGCATATTTATGTATGTACCCGATGTATCCAATCGATGGTACATATATCATCTACTTACATAGCTAAGTGTTGAATACAATTTTGGGTTTTAAGATTCTTGTTCAGGGTGGTACAAAATGAGATCCCAAAATATAATAAATTAAGTTCAAAATATTCAATAAAAATCCCAATAATTCTAGGTCTGCCATGTCTTAGGGGCTTGACCAAAATTTTTTTGGGTGCCAATAGAAGTGTAGTTACCTAATGCAATGGGCAGTTATTGTGTATGAGAAAATCCAAATTTTTTTCTGTCTGTATTGTTATTTGGAACAAAATAACACGGTTTAAACGAAGAAAAAATGTTACATTGTTCTGGAGTGGAGAAGACGGACTAAATTTGAACAAAAGGCGGCATTCCGAAGGCTCTGGAGAAACCCTTCTTGACTTCACATGAAAAGTACTGAACCGCAGGAGAGTGTGCTGTCATTGAGATGAAATTTAAAAAAAAGTGAAAACACCTAGTGGTTTTAGATGATGGAGGATAGTTGGTGGACGCGGACAAAACGTAAAAACAAGATTATTACGACTCAGCAGTTTTGGGGTTTTGTTTTGCGTGTTGTTTGGTTGACCTCACTGTACGGGTTGGCCAATGAGAGACTACACCCTTTTGCTTGTCACTTTCCCACCTGGAATAAATCTCAATATCTCAGTACATTTTCTAAGATTGTAGGAACACTATTTTTCTCCTGTGACTTCATTATCGTTTCTTTGAAGGAATTCCCCTGTAATTTTTGCTGCTTCCGATTTCAATGTATTCATCGCCATTTCCAGAGAATCACTTCGTCGGTCGAGTTGAAAGACACTGCTTCGAGCAAGCATGTCAAGATTACTTACTATTCAAACTGCCTGGACCCCAAAGGGAATCTACAACAAACGAATAAATGTGATGGTTTGAAAGTAGATTCCGAAGTCAGATTCTTGGTAAGTTTTAAACTCTCCTTCAGTCATCAACATAATAGGTAATAATAATAATAATAATAATAATAATAATAATAATAATAATTATTATTATTATATTGTAGAACTGTTCATGTAATTCGGATTGGATTACTGTGTTGGCCATGGTTTAGCTAGCAGTTTCCCAAACATCAAGTCCTTTAGGTGGAGCTATCAATGTCATGTGACGCACGGCATAATACTGTTCAAATAGTTGCTTCGATAATAGTTGCCCTGGACTCCATTTTTGTACAAAGCAGTCCGTTAGAAATGTGCAGCTCTCACCCTACAACTGCATCTTTAACCAAAATGAAAATTTTAATAAGTATACGGCTGATTCTTTGTGGTTTCATAAAATATCCAGGGAGCTAAAATACGTAGTTCGGGATAGGGCTCATAGCCCTATGCCGTTGTGGCAAATAAGAAATTCTCTAAAATGTGCAAAGTTCTATACCTATTTTTGAAACTTAATGGAAGTGTGTGCCTGCATTGGAGACTTGCTAGGGGGACTCGTAATAATATTGGCTCAACCATTGAAGAAGAAAACATTCTGCATTGAAACAAAGATATCCATGTTCATCTACCCAACAGGTCCAACTGCTTGGTACACCTGTGTAACTACAGAGTTCATCCTAATGAGTTGTTTAGTAAAAATTCCTGTTACTCGGGAAAAATAATGTACTAGAGAAATCATTTGGTATATTTTTGTTTTCTGACGTAACGTTTTTCCGAAGTATATTTGGTTTCCGAAATACCTACTGACCTGCTTTGATGTCACACAGTAACGATCTCCCTCATGTTGTAGTTACGATGTTGCCAAAACACAGCTTTCACCTGGTTTTAACGACTTTGTCTTCATTCATATTTGCTAGAACTATCGTTTTATTATTTTCAATAATGAACCTCTGGAATCGAGCATGGGAAAAAAAGCTATCCCCCCCCCCCCACCACTCAAACTTGATGGTTTGAGTTTCAAGGTACTGAGAATCCAAATATTTCTATCAGTATGCCGCCATCCTTGGAACCAAAACTAATGAAATTTGGGTTATAGTCCCATTTGGAGTAGGTCCACGAAGCTCGGCGTTACTGTCAGTCATATATCTAAAGGCTCGAAAATGTTCAGTAGAGGGTATGGTTTTTATGGCGGTTTGAATTGATTCCGAAGTGAAGGATTTTTTCAGACAACCCGGAGCGTTCTTCGTCCAGATATTCTTTCACACTAAAGCGGGCCATTCACGACCGCTCCAACACGCCAAAATGAGGGGACCGCTCCAAAAACCGATCGTGAATGGGGAAACCCGAATGGCTTGGCGCGGCGCGGTCGGCCCAGTCGAATATTCAACCCGCCTGGAATCCATCGCGCCGCTCCATTTGGAGCAGTGGAGCACTTGGCGCGGCGCGATCATGAATGGGGAAATCCGGAACGGCACAGGCACTCGTGGCGCGCGGAGCGCTCGTGAATGGGGAAACCCATCGCTCCATTTGGCTCAGTCTGTGTCGGTGAGTTGACGAGGGAAGTACCAATCATGGCGAGCGGTCGGGAATTTGTTATAGAAGTAATGAAATTTACAAAGAGCTGCCCTGCCTTTGGAAGGTAATTCATTCAGATTACCATGGGAGGGTAAAAAGAAATCTTGTCTTAGAACAATAATTGTTCAAAACGCAAGATGAAAACGCAACAAAGGAAACAGTGAACAAAAAAATTGGATCGATGGATCAGATAGGATTTTCTTCATAGATAGATACCTACCAGTTTTGCGGAATTGAACACTGACGCTTTAACAACGCGTGTATGCAAAAATCACAACATGTGTGTGCGTGCAAACATCACAACTTGTGTGGGTGTGTGTGTGATTCCAGACAACATCCGACCTAAATGGCGAGAAAACAATAAATTGCTTCTATTGGCAAAAATCAATAATCCCCCACAGAATTGTTGCGCAACACAAAAACAGGATTGTTGGTGAGCAGAAAAGCGTTCAAAATATAAAAAAATCAGTAATATGGGGTACATAAACATTTAGCGTATACGTGTAGACAAAAGGGAGAAGTGAAGACAACCTTGTCCGGGGGGGGGGGGGGATGAAACTGTAAAAAGGAGTAAATCATGATCAAAGTTCAAACTAGTGCGGTCGGCTCAGTCTTTGAAGTCCTGCGAAATCAAAGGCATGGACGATGCACTAGTAGTAGTTTGACAACAAGAAACAATGCCAACCAAGGGGAGGGTTGGGAAGGCCTAGTACCTCTCTACCAGGTCATCTCAACAGCAAAAGGTTTAGCGAATTTTCAAGTCGCAATGAACATAGATCGTTGTCTACCTCATTTATTTAGCTGCTAAATTTACTATTATTTATTTTTCTTTGTCTGTATGTTCAATTTGTAGGTTTAATCCTTTTCAAACTTGGGGTCCTAATTAGAAGAAGTTGCGACTCCTATTCATGAGCCGCTGCTTGCACCACTTCTTCTTGGACTTCCTTCCCTTAATACACAAACAAATAGCCGCGTACGTAATTAGTTCGTCGTCCATGGTGGTACGGTGCTGACAGCGACGCGTTCACTGCGGAAGACTTGGAATGACGGGATGGGCGCGGCGCGGTCGTCAATGTCCTACCAAAATGGAGCGGCTGAAAAATGGAGCGGTTGGCGCGGCGCGGCGCGGCGCGAGGGAGTTTGGAGCGATCGTGAATGGCCCGCTTAAGGCCCTGATATTTGAACCGAAAAGCTTCATCAACATGAGTGTGAATCACGCAACTCTTTATAAAATCGAGTTTGTTGTTCCATGGTATTATTTCATTTGAAGAAAGATGGTTATTTTGGATTTGTTGACAGGTAGGTACGTTTTCATCTATTTGTTGATAGGTACAGTTATGAGGGGGGGGGGGGGGGGGGCTGGTCCAACGGGAATTCTTCACAGCCGAACGAATAATCCAAAAAATATGGCGAACATTTGGGAATATGTCGAGGGTGTTGCGTTGGTACAGCAACCATAACTTTTTCATAAATGACTGGGTGGGGGGGGGGTTCGTAGGGCCGAAGTGGCGCGTTGTAGAAGGTGGGGCGATGGAAAAAGGCATATTTTGGTTCATTATTCGCTCAGCAAAACATTTTTACAACACCCCCTCAAAAATTTTTCTTTTACGTTTCAAGGTGCGTAGATTCCGAAAATGTAATGTCCTTACGCCGTCCGCCGTATCATTCATACCTATCTACTTTAATTTCTATCTAAAAAATTCGTTCTTTCGCACACAAACCCCATTTGGGCCCTAGTTGTATCCCGAAACTTTGCAGCCCGATCGGAATATTCCCAGAGTTGTTATAGGTGAAATATGGGGGTAAAAATGAGGTATTTTGGTGTTTTAGTAACATGAGCTTGTGAGGTATCGTTTTCCTTGTTTTTTTAGGACGAAAAGACCGAATATGAAGTCGATTTTGACCAAAAAGTGGAAAATTGAGGTTCTAACGAGGTTTCAGCCTTAAATTTACGTTAAAGTTTGGTCTAAAATCGTCGTTTTCGCGTACACAGTATGGATCCCTATTTGGAAACACATTCGGAGCCTAGTTCTGCTCCGAAGGTTGGCAGCCCGATCGGAATACACCCAGGAGTGTTATGGATGAAAAATGGGTGTAAAAATAGGGGTTTTCGAGCGTTTTTGAGGTTTTAGTGAATATGAGCTTGTGAGGTATTGTTTTCCACGTTTTTAGGGCGAGAATACGGAATATGAAGTTGATTTTGACCAAAGAGTAAAGAATTGAGGTGGTAACGAAGGTTCAGCTCCCAAAATTCATTTTTTATGAGTCAAAAACCTGCAAAATTGTCTGAAATCACCATAAACTTGTTTAATAACACTAGCATTGGTATCAGCAGGTGAATAAAACAATTAAATGGCACTATCAATGATCAAAGATAATTTGTCGAAAATAGGAGCCTATTCGTGTTATTGTGGGCCAAAATTGCTGGAAACCATAAAAAATAGCCATTTTAATTATTGCACGTGAAGAAACAATAAATGGACAGTCAAAATTTCTGTAGGTACGTCCAATAGAATAATAAACCCATGTGACAAGGACTTTGCAGCGTTTTTTATGTTACTGTGATTTCCCGGCCAGCTCTGGTACTCGATTTACGGCTTTTCTGAGAGGAGCACGAGGGTAGGTATTGACCAGAGATACCAGTGATCTTCGCAGAAGGGGTATCTATACAGGAAAATGATAAACCATTGCATAATAAGTAATAACTTGCAGCTTTTTTTCCATTTATGTCAACCCTATTGCTAAGCTCCAAAACTGATTGACTTTGATGAAACTTGAATCAGTATCATGGATATTCCTGTCTGAACTGACTCGTAGACTATTTCTGAGAGTATCACCATTAGCCGTCAAATCTTTACGAATTTTTAATAAAATAACTACAGATGTCTGGTGCAAACCCAAAACGGATACTAACTCATCTCAATCTCTACTTTCAAATAGAAATTAAAAAACGCTGCAAATCCCTGCACAACGGTTTATTATTTTGTACAGAATAGCCTTCTGTTACAGATCACAGCTCTCTGTATAGATAACCCGTCTATATAATATAATATAACTATTCTATACATATTATGTAGATCGCAGACCCTCCTTAGGTTAGTACCTAACCCCGTACTCGTTACTAGGTACCTACCTAAATCACGAGTTAAATGTTGCTAAAATAATTCTGTCGATGACAAACAGTAACTAAAACGGCAAAAAGAAACGCAAATAATGAAGTTCTGAAGGAAAATTGTTGATGTGGCGTGAAATAGATGCCCCTTCTGCGTAGATCACTGTTTTCTGTGGTCAGTACCTACCTCGTGGTCAAGTATAATGAACCGTTGTGTAATAACTTGCCCATCAATAATACTTAAACGGTTGTTCAAGTTGCAAAAGTACCGATCAACAAAATCCAGTCCCTTCTTGGTAGATGAACTGTTGTGTAATAATATACCGTCATGTAATAATTTAACGTTGTGTAATAATTTGCCGTTGTGTAATAATTTACCATTGTGTAACAATTTACCCATCAATAATACTTCAACGTTTTTTCAAGTTTCACAAGTACCTACCTACAAAATCCAATAGTCCATCACTTATAAAATGAAATAATATCGCAGAACAACCAACTCGACTTCATACAGCCATCCTTGATTATAATCAGGTGCTCCCTAGCCCGGGCCGGATTTATACAGTTTGATTCACGATCGTTTTGACGAAGCTTTTTGGTGCGCACGAACGGCTGGACGTACAATGCTGGGGGTGGTCAAAAAAAATTGTTTAGCTCAAGACAAATTTAATGACGTAAAAAAAACCATACCCTTCCGTTTTCGAGCTCGGCGTTCTGAAAATTTCAACCCCTCTTTTGAACCCCTCTTTTGGACTGACAGTAACGCCGAGCTTCGAGGACCAACTAGACCCCGAACGGAACCTATAACCCGAATTGCATCAATTTTGTTTCATGGTAACTAAGAAAAGTGGCCAGTACGGCGTACGGTGTATGATTTTTTTTTTCATGCTCGATTCCAATGATTCATTATTGAAAATAATAAACCAAAAATAGGTGGGTACTCCTCGTCGCTATCATCTAGTTTTATTCCGATGATTTTCAATGTTTCATTGTCATTTCAGGCTGAAGTAGAAGTAAAATCATGTCCTCCCAATAGGAAAGACTGGATACAGACTTTCCAGGTATACCCGGTTGGTATCAATGAATCACTCACTGTGACGCTCGAAATGCAATGTGACTGCCCTTGTGAAAATGAAGGAAATGCCGTAAGTATATGTAATTTTCAATGAAATGAATTATTGCTGCATATTATTATTGACTACGTTTCACAGTACTAATCTTTACAATGTAATTTTTGTGCTAGAATTTCGTGCCAGATGCCCCTCAGTGTTCGGGATACGGTGACTACAAGTGCGGAGTTTGCGAATGTGACCAATCCCATTTTGGAAGGCATTGTGAGTGTGACGCCCAGAGCACAAAGCAGGATGATTCAGGTACTGGGTGTCGCCCTGACAACACCACTCTCATCGACTGCAGTGGACGGGGGACATGTGCCTGTGGTCAGTGCCAATGTGATGTACGGCCCAATCCTGAAGAGGTAGCGTGTTGCATCTACTTTTTTTGGTATTGTAATGAGGAATGGGCGTGATTTTTTTTAAAATTTTCAAATCATAGGTCCAACGGAGAGCTTTCCAAGTAGGTGCGATATGATGGGTCGGTAGTGAACGGAAGTAGGTGAAAAGAGGAAGGCTGAAGTGTTCGACTTCATCTGGTATGTTTTGCACCTGTCGCTCCCGCACGTGGGAACTGAGTGAGAGGGAGATACATGGATGGATGTTGTCACCCGTCTTTTCTTAAGCTTATTATTTGCCAACGGGAATAATTAATTACTCGGGTTTTGGAGCTGAAAATTGGTATACAGGGCTTTTCAAGAGGGTGAATCCGATTCTGAGGCTAAAAGCAGCAAATTCCGACCAACGACCATTCCTCATTAGTTCATTTCTTTATCACGAACAAAGCCCAATTACAAAATTAATGCCCATTGAATACATAATATGGCACAATGTGTACCTGTAGGAAAGACTGCCTGTCAATTTCAAATAACAAGATAGACACGTGTGTTGTTCTATCTGGAGACCAAATACGTGGGTACGTCGTACATGTCAATATCCTCTTATCTGCCGAATAAACTATTCTTGTGGATTGAGATTCTCATTCCTTTCTGTATGAGCGTTTGGCAAAATGCTCCTTGAACTTCTTCACCCGTGTTTTCTAGTGTTTATTCTATTTACACAGGTCATCTCCGGAACTTTCTGTGAGTGTGACAACTTCTCCTGTGATCGTGTTGATGGAGTTCTTTGTTCCGGGCCGGAACACGGAACCTGTGTGTGCGGTAAGTATTTCGACTTCGAAAAAATAGTGTTATATAGCTGTAACATATTGCATAAAGAATAGTGTTATATATTGCTGTACTGATTAGCGATAACTAATCAGTATAGCAAGGGGCTTAATGTTAAGGACTACCGGGGAAAATAATATCAGACTCAAGCTCAACTTTGGGGAGTGAGCAGCTTATCCTTACCAAATTTTTTGTTAGTTCCATAAACTCCATATTTTTCCTCTCAACCTCCGTGGTTTCCTCCATCCATTTTCATTTGTTAAAAAGAAAACAATTTTTTATATTAAAGTTTTTCCAAATCCATGGAAACCTAGTTATTTTGAAATGAGTTTTGAAATGACAATGCATGGGTGGTCTTCCTATATTCTTCAAATCTATGCTTATAGGTAAATGCAAATGTCTTGACGGCTGGGACGGCCAGGACTGTTCTTGCAGCACCAACAACAATACTTGCATTGCTCCCGGCAGCACAGAAATTTGCTCTGGGAAGGGAGAATGTATTTGTGGAAAATGTTCCTGCACCACTGAAGCCGAGGGTCGCTATTCCGGAAAGTACTGCGAAAAATGCCCAGTAAGTTCCATGCCAAAATTAGAAATAATGTATGTTTAAGTCATTGGTTTGTTATAAAGTTTCATGTATTGAAGAATCAACATTATATACTTCCATGTATGTCAGTCCAACAACTAACTGTTGGCCGATAATGGGGAGTACCCATGTCTTCCGTTTATATTTTTTAATCAAAGCAGGTTCCATTCTAAGAGTCCCAGCCACTCTACTGCGGTGAATAATTCTTTTTCTAAGTCCTTTCGAAGTTTAGGCAAAAAATGACGTCACACTGGGCAAGGGGGTCCCGCCCTGGTGGGAGGTGTGCAATGACGTCACTTGTTGCAGAAACTTTGAAAGCTCTTAGAAAAACAACTGTTCATCGTAGGAGAGTGCGGTTAGTCTCAAAATTCTAAGAATGGAACCTATTTTCATTTAAAAATGGGGAAGTATTATAAATTTAAGTCATGGGTACTCCTCATTGACCTGAGCTTACTTGCTTAGGCGTCGAGTGTGTTTTAAGGGGGTGCCGGACGCCTCTCGCCCATGCGAAAGTTGGTAAGATAGGTGGGGGACTGCTAATGGCCAGCGGCGGCGTGACCTTGGAAGTCCCTCCCACCACCTAGTGGGTCAAGTGCTCACCCCTCTTGCATCTCTAGCCAGGAGCTGAAAGGGGGGGTTGGCTGTTCATCGAGATGCACAGTGGAAGTTGAACTTCAATCCTAAACACAAGGCAACATGACTCCTATCCCACGTCACTCCTGTCTCCACAGCCCAAGTTTCTGGTACCTTCCCTAACAACTAGGTACCTAGAATGTTACGTTGAACCCAATTCTTCTTCCTAACAACTTCTTTGGAACATCATTTTTGAAAATAGCATTTTATTGGGAGTACCTAATTCATTTTTTTTAAAATGTTCTTCCTAGAACATGTACGTTTTTACAGTTTCTAACCATGTTTTCCAACCTTGAAACTGGAATATCTCTACAAAGAATAAGCTGAATCCTATTGAAAAAAAAAAAAAAATAAAATAATAATAAAAAATAAAAATAAAATAATACCTGTCAGTGTAAATCTAAGTTTGTGGATGGTTTTCCGGCCTTCCTCGTCGATTTTCCACTCCTACACATTTCAGGTGAATTTCGTCATGCAAAACGATGAAATTTGATGCTTCACCTCAAAACATGGTTATTAATTCCGGGGATGGAAATATGAATCGGTATGCATCTGCTAGGAAATTCAATTCTATCTAATGAAGTTCTCTAATTCATGTGAATTTTTGGCTATTGCAGAGACACGATCGAAAACGTGAATAAAACCTTGAAAGTGAATCCCAAAACATGTCTTTTTGTTTATTATTTTCAATAATGAACCTTAGATATCGTGCATGACAAAAAAAAAGAAGTTTAAACCCCCCCCCCCTTCCCTTCATCAAAATTTGATGGTTCAAGGTACGTACAATCCGAAAATTGAATTAAAATACTGCAAATAATTTACACAACAGTTCATTATTTACCTTATAGATGCCTTTCTGCGTAGACCACTGTTTTCTATGGTCAATACCAGAAAACTGTATTTGAGGGAAAAAGCACCTTACACACCGAGCTAGCACTGTACGAAAGAAATGTTGTATAGAAGGGGTTTAAATTAAAATCAATTCATACGTCATATTCATGTTGCGCTTTAGTCATCAAAATGAAAGAACGAAAGTGTCATACGATTTGTCAGATATTAAACAAAAATAAACTAGGTAGTTGGGCTGTTAGGTTTTTTTTTCGCGCCTCATCATCAGTTCCATCATCGCTGGCTGGCTTTGTCGGTCCTGAAAAAGGGATATATACTTAGGCTGTATCATTCATTAATGCTTATTTATTAACAAAATTTTAGTAGGCTGGTACCTGGAACCAGGTGGTTTGGAGCCAGACATAATCTGTACCAATATGAGAGTCAGAAACCTTCATGATTCACGGTGAATATCTTTTTTCCCGCGTGTTTGATCATGGAAAATGTATTACTAGACATAGAGCAACCAGCTTTTGCAGCCAAACACCTGTTGGATCTATTCAATTTATTCGAAAATACGGAGTTATAATTGAAATAATGTGGCTTAATTAGGTACTAAAAGTAAATGAATTTGGATTAATTCGACAGGCGGGCCTAATGGAGCTCTTCCTGCCGAATGGAAAAAATGTAGGTATATAACATAAGATTTTCCTTATACATTGCTAATAGGTAGTTTGATTGAATTGGGTTACCAACCAAACTTTCGTTGGACTTCAAAAAATTGGGAGTCCTTGTTCCAAGAATTTTATGGATGGAAACAAACGAAAAGATATTAGAGAGTTTTTGCAGCACCCTCACGCCGAAACAAAACGGAAAACGACGGAAATGGCGGATAGGGCGACTTAAGTCAGATGCTAACCTTTTTCGGTTCAGTTTTCATTCAGCTTTGGCATCTACCGGCTGGTGAAGTCACGCTAACGTTATGTTAACCTCTCTTTCATCCATTATACTCCGTGGTAAATACAAATCTATGTCCACACATGGCGTCAAGTCTGCATTAACATAGAAAGACGCGAGGAAGCAGCTGTGAATACACGAAGCTCGACATTTATTTTCCAAGGAAAACAGAAGAAGGTAGGTAGCGTTATACAGATGTAAGGTTAAATTACGTTTCGTCATCTCAACACGATGAAAGCAGACACCGTGAGATCCCGGTATTTTTCCTTGTCACGGGGCAGTTTATCAGAAGAAGGAGTGACGATGAATACAGAGGTGCGCAGGCGGCGACGCCGTTCTCTTTTCATTGTTATTGTTTATCCCTCAAAATCATCTACAGATTAGAGTCGGCTCTCGAACGACGATCTCGTCAAAGCTCGTCGGAACATACCGACCTTCAAAATTTGATCCAAATTTTAGAACAGGAAGAGAGGAGAAAAGGTTTTACGAATTATAGTTATCCTCCGAATCCCAAGCCTAAAACCCAAATTAGTCATTGTTAGCGGGCCAAAACCTCAACAGCAGATCTTACTCGTAAAGGTAACTTTAATTTCATTTCTAAACATAGGTAAGTACTTACACTGAAGCGTACAGGTACCTATAACAGCGCGCTACATTCACCCAGGCGGATACACCAAAAATGAATACAGATCGAGTCGAGTCGACCAAGTAGAGAATGTTCGGCAATTGTGCCTAATTCATTATAATATCGAAATTTAAAAAATGTAGGTAGGTTGGTACCTACCTATAAATATCTTGAACTTATTATAATAATATCCAACGATTCAAAGACGCAAAACAGGAAATAGGTACGTAGGTAAGGTATTGTAGGTAGCTCGAACTTACCTTGGTGATGCTTCATTATTTCTTTTCTCATGTCCGCGTTTCCTGTTTGTTGTTTTTCCTCAGCTTCCTGCTGAAACATTCCTAATGGCTTGCCATTTACTAGCTTTATAGGCTAAATTATAGCTCTCTGCATAGCTCTTTGTTTACTTATCAAGAAAAACATGAACTGAGGCACTGGTTGCAGTAAAATGAACATGAAGAGGCGCCAATCTTCTGTGGTAGTAAGGTAGCTCATACTCCGAGGCCCGCGCGATGGTATCGGCATGTAGCGGCAGATGGGTGTACCCCGTTCACCCAGAATCAAATGGGCTGCCCCTTTCCATGACAAGAAATTCCCCAGCAGAATTTCCAAATTTTCTCTGGCAATAATCAGTCGATTTTGGTGGTTCTTATGGCATTCTTCCTATTTTTATACTTTTCAGGGCAATGCACTATGGACATTCGAAACATAAATTTCAATATTGTATACCTAAATTTGAAAATTTTCTAAATATAAAATGTCAACCGTTCGTTTCCCGAGAGAATGGAAAAATTAGAAGAATACCGCAAGAATCATCAAAATCGACCGATTATTGCCAGAGAATAGTTGAAAAAACCGTTTTATACACCGTCCTGCACCCCCTTAACCCTTTGACTACCAGTTTTGAGAAAAAAGAATTTGCGAAGATTTTCTTGATGAAATCGATAGAAAGGAGCTTTGAGGTGCCACAGACCAAATTTGGAGTCATTGGGATCATTTGGGTGAATTTTTCAGGGCGGGACAAAACATGTCCCGGTGATGGAGTATGGCACCAAATTTTGTCCCAGTTGTTTGCCATTGATGTCCCAGTTCTGTCCCATTGGTTTGAATATGCTCTCCCACACGTATCCCAATTGCAGATTTGTATGATGGGGTGGGACAAAGTAATCCCAATTGTGGTGCATGGCTCCTAATTCTGTCCCAGTTGAATACCAATTATTTCCCAAATCTGTCCAATTTGTTAGACTGCTCTCATCTATCCAGCCCAATTGAGGGTCTAAGGATTATTTTGTTCTATAGGTTATAATACATAAGCAGTTGTATAAATTCAGAAATATTGTAATACATCTTTGAAAGTAAAAATTAGTTTTGTTTCCATTTGTTTTGTTTATTCCATTTATATTGTTTAGTTATTCCACACCGCCTTAGCAGTTCACTCCTATTATTGAATCCTGTAGATAGGTACATGATGCATGAACACAACACATAGATACGCCGAAAAAGGCCGAACACCACAGTACTGATCCGAATGCGACGAAATTCCAGTTGGACCAACTAAGACCTAACCCCGAACTACCATAAACGTTTGAGCCAATTTGGACCATTGGGTAATGAGTTATGGCAGTTCACATAAATTCGTACACACACATACTCAACTGCCTGAAGGAGCAGAAATTTCAACTTTTTCTGACAGATTCGTGTAATAAGTACAAAAATGAAAACATAAGGCCTTGGCCGAGCCTCCGACGGCCGAGCCTCCGACGGCCGAGCCTAAAAACAGCCACCATGCAACCTACCCACTGGTGGACTCTGGTATACAACTGGGACAGAACTTGTCCCAGTAGCTATAAATAACCATTTCATGGTAACTACGTAGTTATGTATGGTACTATGCCGTGCCGGTACTTAGTAAAACATTATTAGCAAGAACAAAACTACAGTGAATGGTACTGTTGCCTAAATTGGTGGAATATAACGTTGGTTGAACATAAATCATGCAACAGCCCACACTGATAACAGGTAAAAAGAAATAAGCAATATCAGTACCCAGAACCCCCAGGACAGCAACTTTTTACAGTTTTCCTAGTTAGTAGGGTAGATTTACTAACAGGTCAAACAGGTTTCGATGCAAAAACACGAAAATTCAGCCCTAGAGGTCCTTCCGAAACTGGCGCAATTCACTACCACCAATCTGAAGAGAAAACCACGCCGCAACTGATAAGAATGGGTCCTGGTCCACTTGGGGTGAACTCTTGCGGCAGTTTGAGGTATCTTCGCGTTGGTGGGATCCTAACGAACAACTGGGACGTTGAATGATTGGAATCTATGCAATTTTCGTCCCGCTAGGATTTTTTAAGTGAGAAATGTCCCGATTTGTCCCATTGGGAGTCAAAGGGTTAAGGACTAGATTGTCGTTAGGACCACAGGTAACCGTTTCTGAAACTGACACTATTGCTATTTACAGACTTGCCCAGGTCGATGTTTGGAGTTGAGGGACTGCGTCCAGTGCCAGGTTCACAAAGCTGGCCCACTCACAGAGGAGGAATGCGCTACAAACTGTACGTTCGTTCCTGCCATCGTCGAAGGGACTGTTGAGGGTAAGTATCGCTCATTATTGATATTTCTGTTTTGAGATAACTTCCTGAATTATGATTTCCCGTGGCTAGATAGCATGAAAGTATGCGGTCTCTCCATCATCATGAATGTAGAAGTATGTTCAGATATGATATATGTCGATTTATTTTTTTGTTATAGCTGACGAATCAAAAGATGAAAACTTCTGTGCATACTACGACGAGGAAGATTGTAGGTACACTTACGTGTATACATACGATGAGAAAGGGAAACTCCTTGTGAGGGCCCAAAAAGACAAGGAATGCCCTCCTGAAGTCTACGTTCTTGGTTTGTTGCTGTCACCTATTCATTTCATAGAATACTTCTACCAACGTCTAGCTTACTAGCCCTATATTTAGTGATATTGTTAAGATAGGTTCCTATAGGCTTTCTCTGCGCATCCTTCATTTCCTCTGTCTTCCACAGGTATCGTATTGGGAGTTATTGGAGCTATAGTGCTCATCGGCCTGGCGCTTCTGCTCCTTTGGAAGCTGCTGACGACCATCCAGGACCGGCGGGAGTTTGCCAAGTTTGAGAAACAAACAATGATGATGAAATGGGAAAGGGTAAGCCAATTCTGTAGTAGCCACGTTGGTACTACCATACAAACTTCGTACCTACTGCATTGCACAACCAGTTTACTAGTTAGCCCTTTCATTCATCTTTTTACTTTCCCGATCCAAACCGAATGGTAGTTCTATCAAAAAAGCTGGCCTGTGTGTGATATTAGTATGTGCGAGTATATACCTAATGTGGCCCAACTCCAAGACATGAGTTTTTGCTGAATTATGACTGAGTAGAACGATGAAAAATGGCGAGTTCCGAATCTAACACCAGTCTACTTTAATTTGAATTTAGTAACTTTTCACATCAAGTGTGGGTAGTTTAGGGCCAACTGAAAACAACGTTTAGAATTCTACACGTAGTTATTTGGATTGCACTCTTAGTCTTTATTAATATTTACTACTTGGAACTTGTAATAGAAATTCATTTTTTCCAGGGCGAAAATCCTCTATACAAACAAGCCACCTCGACGTTCAAGAACCCCATCTACGCCGGGCGAGACTGAAAAACTCGCTTAATCCTGTAAGTAATATTGTGTCCTTGATGAGGCCTTGTGTTTTTGATGGTATACATTTTTAGTACTTAAAAAAATGCAGAATGAATACGAAAACGAATTAGATGCAACAAGTGTCCCTTCCAGAACATTTAAATGTGCCTTAAGGACTTGACCAGTAATACAATCTATCTAATGTACTTACACGTAGCTGCCTTGATCAAAAATGCCAATGAACGTAGTAGGATCAGTGTTGGACGGCACTTGAACCGCCAAAAAATATAAACCTGGAATGGTGTACGTTATGTAACTTCGACATGAGTTCCTAAAACAATACTTCTGGGACTTCTTGCAACTAGTGAGTAAAAGGATGATAGCAAGGCTTGAGTGACTGGATGCTATATTTTTTAAGCCAGTGGCGCCTTATGTAGCAGGAGCGTTGTCTGTGTTATGTGGGGGGGGGGGGGGGGGGCTCGCATAGGCCTGCCATCTGTGTACGAGGGAATCCCTGATACTGCAAGCTGAAATTCGGGCCTTTTT
This sequence comes from Leptopterna dolabrata, assembly GCA_954871275.1. Taxonomy (NCBI): domain Eukaryota; kingdom Metazoa; phylum Arthropoda; class Insecta; order Hemiptera; family Miridae; genus Leptopterna; species Leptopterna dolabrata. The sequence continues at coordinate 47,386,958 of OX940978.1, read as the reverse complement.
GGGACAAACTCCCAAAATAAACCCATCTCTACTCATGGTGGGGAGGGGGGGGGGGGGGACGAATGAAATGATCTGAACGAATTCTGATCCTCTCGACAGCTGATCACGTCTTTGATGCTGGTAGGGCAGTTGGACGTAAAGCCTCTGGCTGAAATGGCTGGTTACTTTACTTTTTTACCATCCCAAAACTGGTAGGTACTAGTTTACAAAATCACCTGTATCCAAAAATTGTGATTTATTGTAAACTGTATTGTTGTGTTATAAACTAGAAAAAAGCAATAAACTTTTTAAAACTAGGAAACAGGTACCCAAAAGACTGAGAGATAGGTACCTACTTGGTTGTTTTATCAACTTCACATATTTTCCTTTCTCCCCCTAACTGCGCCAAAAACTTCCTGTTGTTGTTTTATGAAAAACCTCTTCGCAAGTCAAGTTCAGGTTAGTTTTTAGAATCGCCATAGCCGTGAGTGTTGCGTCCACTGGGCGCCATTCAAAGAAAAATTTCTCTCCAAAAAGGCATTGTGGGATGGGAGAGCAAAAATGTAATTCGTGATTTTCCTCAAGCTGGTAAATTGTTGGTTGCATAATTTAGTTTCTCCAAAGAAATTAGTCCATTTTTGAGTGAGGACTTCCTCTAAAAATCCTCGTGGTAAACCTTTTCTTTATCACCCACTCCGAAAACAAGGACTTCTTCAGTCCTACACTTACAGCAATGCTAGGCTAGTTGAAGGTATTAGGGGATTACATCCATTTTCTCTTGGCTCGCGGAAAATCGGGTTGCTTTCAGGGTGCCCTGTAATTTTTTCCGGACACTTATCTGGATTTGAAACCCCAAAATTCGGGACGTGTCCTGATTTTTCAGGATAGATGGTAGCCCTAACCTAGTGTCATCTCACTTGGAAACTGTCGAGGTTTATTGGTCCCAAATTCTACATACCTAAGATTCGTCTTCTTCTTTTTTTTTTTTGAAATGTTCATTTTGTTCCCAAATTCGTGGGGTTTCGGGAGTTAACCCCCGACACGACATGAAACTAACATTACGGCTTCAGTTTTGCTGGCAGAATTTGGACAGTAGGTGTACGCAATTATGCAGTTTGTATGGTTTGCCCTACCAATCATACAATCATTGCTGGTACTTAGTGCCTATTATGGCAACAAGTCGCCTGCCTTATATCATCTGGGACTCTATTGTTTTGCAGTATTTAAAAATATGTTGGGTCAGGTTGGGTTATGTTTAAGGAGGTTCGAGGACACCCCCCCCCCCCCCACCAAGTATTATTGTTTAGCAATGCTCCTGCTTTGGCGGATATTTCAGAATGAGGAATCATACAAGTCTTGAAAATTGTGTACAATTTTCCCTGTTTACACTCATTTAGTGGCAGCAATATTTTTATATTCGTAAATGTAGGGGCTGGTTCGTGCATGTTTAAAATTGTGTTGGTTTTAAGGAAGATTGAAATTTTACAAAACATATACTTCCATGTTCAAGGTCTTCCGCTCTACCCTTTATGTGTATAGGTGATTTCATTCCACCTAATACCTAAAAAAAAGTATCCCACGTAACGAGTTGTTCTTCAACAGCTGCCATATTTTCTTGCAATGCGCTTGATACCCGCATTTAGTTTTATAGCTTTTGTAGATAACGTTAGGTCGAAGAGGAATGTTAGAAAAGTCTTGTGTATAGCTTTAATGTGCGCAAAATTAATCGGTTTTAGGTTCATGATGGCCTGTAATGGCACTAATGCCTTGTCTATAAATTGCGTTAGATCTTTGTCCTGTATAGATGTTTATGAAAATAGTATTGTTACTTCTTTGTAAACACGCCACTTTTTAAGGCACATGAAAAGTAAAGCCGCTTTCCCTCCTTCCACGGTCGCAAGACCAAGTCGTTCGCATTTCTCATCCATTGGCAGTCTCGTACGTCACCTGACTTCCACTTGGTAAAATTGTAAATATCCTGGACATATCTGACGCTATTTGGGTGAAACTCTCGATTAGCAGGTACCATCTAACGCCATTTAACTGTTTTATAGACTCACAATGATACTTCATACGATCCAAGTAACTTAATACAATTAATTAAGAGTTTGTACTATTATCACGTCCACGAGAAATAGTTGGTTATTCCAAATTGATTGTTCTGGCCGTGAAATATGGCGAATATATTTTTGTTGAATCAGCCTCTGAAAATTTTGCTGATCAATAATTACGAAAATGACGTCGATAAGATAGTTTTTACCCTCGATAGTACAGAAACTATCGATAGTTTTGCCATTATTGGACTCAGTTGTGATAGCCTTGCTGCAAGGGCTTCCTTCGATCCCTATATTCTCCCTAACGCTTGGTCAGCCATTGATACTTGACCAATTATTCAACCAACGTATAACAACAAACAAAACGTTATACAAAGTATAACATTGTTACCCTACTCCACATCGATGCCAAAACGCCAGTGGAAATTCTTTGTGAATCTTCTACCATCAGCCACCATCCATACTGCCATTACTGGCCATTATAATTTTGTTTATAAATCTACCTTTACGTTATGTCTCAATTAACAAGACTGTATTATTTAAAACTTAAGAGCCCGCCTCTGTTTGGACCTTAGAGGTTTATTAAGATACAACGAAAAACTTTAATATTGCCTCCATCTCGAGTGAATTTATTTGTACATAATCCTTATGGTAACTTTTAAAAAAATGTGTTTCATAAGTGGAATACGTTGAGTAAATAATTGATTTTTAGCTTTCGATATTTTTAACATGTTTAGGTTTACTGAAATTCATTTTTATTGATCCAAATTGTGTGATTAATTAGTCATTAACGGTCTCCAATGAAGTTGAATTCCAAAATGTTCGTTTTGGTTATTGTTATTTCATGTACATTTTCTCAACAACTATTATTGTACTTTGTAAAAAAAGAAAAGAAATATTTAATTATGTATCTATTTATTAAAATGAATAAACATTTATTAACATTTATTACATTTAAATTTATTCCTGGCACCTTTTGTTGATATTCAGTAATCTGGAATCAATTTCGACCAGCTCTGGAATAGTGACTAGCTGATCAAGTACTGATTCATCGGAGTTTTGAGTTCATGTTGGATTTCAGTAAGGATAGTAAGCAGTACTGCTGCATCTCCTATCCTGCTGCAGTAGGTACTGCTTCAATAAGGCGTTTATTAGTATTCAGTATGCAGCACTGCTGTAGAGATAATGAGCTCGCTATATGTGCCCGTTTTCTGAAACGGAGACCCCCCCCAATACATCCCTGTAAAATAGTGACAAAAAGGATGGTTATATTCAGATTATCAAATGTATGCGTTAGTCGTTTAATTTATTTACAATATTGAAATTGGTTTGGTTGGTAGAATATATTTACTGATGGACTATATAAGATTACGCTAGAACTACTTAAGTTATACGAACTACATCAGTTTCGTAAACTTCTTCAAATTAATAATCACAGAACAATTTACGTATACGTTAACATATGAATTAGGGCTGTGTGATAAACCATTGAATCAATAAGTCCAACGCCATTAAATCATAAAATGTACGACTCGTTTAATTTTAGAAACCCAAAAACTAAACTATGCTTAGACCTAAAAATGTTCTTTTATTCTTGAAATGGCCTCGCTTCTTTCACGAAAAAGAGATTCGTTGCGTTCTAAATTCGAACGCTTCATTTCGACAAGTCGTTACTAAAACAAGAAGAAGAAAACAAGGACATAATAAATAAAAACAATCACGTTGGAGCCCAATTCACGCATTTTTCTCGTGGGAGAGAAGATCCTAAGTCGAAACACAGTCCAGCGAGTACACGTCTCTATAGAATTTATCATACAGCCCTACTGTACAATCGCTAGAACAAATAACAATATTACTTCATAAGTATTCCTTTCATCTTCAACCTATTCATAGCCCTTAACTATATCTATTAAAAAAAAGAAGGGGAAAAAAACAGTAAACGTTCAAATGCATGTATACATTAAATAGCACCAATTAGAAAAGAAATTGTAACATTAGATAGAATTACTCAACTTCTTACAAAGATAGTGGCCGTTCTCTTTATGATCTATAATTTAAAAACGGGGTGGGTTTTTACCGAAAAACGTTAATAAATATAATACAATCTTAACAATAAAATCGCTATGTACAAATATCTTAAATAGACTTGCTCAGTCTTAGGATAAATTAATATTTAAAAGAGGCTGATTAATTGTGGTTTTATTGTATTGGACCTAAGTAATAAATAAAATGAAATATAAATAATTCCAATATGTAAGTACTGCTGTGATAATGGAAAATTGAATGTGTACTGATAATGATCATTGGAGCCCTCAATGTTGGAATATAACCTAAAATGCCTTGAAAAGAAAAGTATAGAATTACCTAATTCAGAAGTGATTCTTTGGTTTATGTACCTATACGATATATTTTGATCATATAATACTGACGCCGATATCAAAGTTATTGTCAGTTTTATTCTGTAAAAACAGAACAGTAAAATTGAATCGATTCAATTTATTTGAGAATTGAGTTCCATCTGCCCCACAACCCATAATGATGGTTGTGTTGCGACGTCATAGACATCACGTTCCATACTGAGTAGGAGTGTTGAAATACTTGAAGTACTTGAAGGGCCTATTGAAACCATGTCTCCTTTGAGTCAAATTTATTTTGGAGCGATACATGAGAGTTTGTGTAAACGAACGGTATATTATAAAGCTATCAGCACAAGAAAAGAGGGATCAGTAAGAAAAGTCAATGCTTCTGTAATTTACTTACTAACGCATACATGGGGTATGCATGCTTGCCGTCTGGGTGGCCGATCATTCCTTGCCTTGCAGTCAATGAAATAATTTAAGCAATAAATAAAATAGAAGTTTCCACGACGGAAAGGGGCATGATACCGAAAACTACACTACCTCACACCAAGCGTCCGTTTATAACTTATCTGTACCTACGTTACTCATCTAAAGTCAATAACATATAATAGGAACAAGTCGTAATTATAAAGAAAACAAACAAAATTTAATAGGTTTTGCGTTGGTTAACATCGTTTATTGGGTAACCCCACTATTAATGTTCGTATTACAGGTAGGCTTCAAAACACGTGGTGTACTCGAAAAAAATAAAGACTACATTTTTCAAAATACTGTTACACCGAATAAACACATAAGTTTTGTTTTTTGTAGATAACAGTAATAATAAATAAATATTTATATACTAAGAAAAAAAATGATGCTTGTTTCTCCCATGTACAAAGAAAGAGAGGAAAGCGAGTTGTTTCAGGTACTGATAAAAAAGAGGTGCAGCACAACCAAATTTTTCCATCTAGAGGAGTGTATTCGAACTAATACTCTCGTAATGTGAAAGGTAACAATGAAAAGAAGTCCAGAGGCTAGAAATTGGGAACTGGGCGATTTCTCAAGTATGTACGTGGGTAAATGGCCTTGCGATCAGTTTTCAGATTCTATTGTTGTTGACGAAAACATTCTATCCTGAAAGAAGTTTCCTATGTACAACGATGAAAAGGGTATTAATATTGTAAATTCGAAGAAAACCGCTAGATTCAAATCGTGTTGAACTAGCCTCTGGACAGTTAAGCAGGAAAAGTGCTCAATCTTTGGCACTCTTGAAACAAAAAACGAATGACATCAGTTTCGTGCTGATTAATGGTGCCTCCTGATGTTTCTCCGTCGCCGTTTACATTGGGCCATGCAGCATTCGTCGTTGCACGACCATTTGGTGCATCTTTTCCTCTCACATTTCACTTTGCCGTCCTGAAACATTATTTCCACAGTATTTTTGAAGCAAAGAGTGTTGATAGAAATAATCGAGTGATTAGGAGAAATAATCGAGAGATGAGGAAGAAAGAGGCAGTATGACGGTAAGAGGAGGCGTAGCGCTATTATATCACAATAGCGTCAATCCTACCCACAAGGCTTTGAGCGAATGGTTTTTGGTTTATTATTGTATTAGTAATAGGTATACCTACGTAATCGCTCAGCAAAAAATTTTTATAACACCCCCTCAAAATTTTTTCTTTTACTTTTCAAGGTGCGTTGATTCCAAAAATGTCCGTCCGCCGTACGTCGTATCATGCATATATCTACTTCATTTTTGGTCTAAAAAATTCGTTCTTTCGCACACAGGCTCCATTTAGGTCCTAGTTGGATCCCGAAACTTTGCAGCCCGATCGGGGTATAACCAAGAGTGTTATGGGCGAAACATTCGTATAAAAATAGGTATTTTTGGTGTTCTAGTAACATGAGCTTTTGAGGTATCGTTTTCCATGTTTTTTAGGACGAGAAGACTTAATATGAAGTCGATTCGCCAAAGAGTGGAAAATTGAGGTTCTGACGAAGTTTCAGCCTTAAATTTACGTTAAATTTAGGTCAAAAATCTTGGTCTAAAATGGTCACTCTTCCGCACACAGTTTGGGCCCCCCCATTTGGGAACAAATTTGGGTCCTAGTTGCGCTCCGAAGCTCGGAAGCCCGATTGGGATACACCCAAGGGTGTTGTGGGAGAAAACTGGGTGTAAAAATAGGGGTTTTCGAGGGATTTTTGAGTTTTTAGTGAACATGAGCTTCTGATGTACCTATCGTTTTCCATGTTTTTTTTAGGGCGATAAGACTGAATATGAAGTTGATTTTGACCAAAGAGTGAAGAATTGAGGTTGTAACGAAGATTAAGCTCCCAAAACTCATTTTTTATGAGTCAGAAACCTGGGAAATTGTCTGAAATAACCATAAATTTGTATAATAACACTAGAAGTAGTAGTATTATCAGCTGGACCAAGACAATTAAATGGTACTATCACAGATAATCTGTAAAAAAAAAGCTTAGTTCCTGTTTTTGGGGGCCTAAATTTGTGGAAACCATGAAAAATAACTTCCAATTATTGCGCATGAAAGTATCAATAAATGAACAGCAACATTTCTGTATGTATGTCCAACAGAATAATTCAATCAATTCAATTCAATTTTTTTATTCAGCAAATATTTTATACAACAAATATAATGATTTTTAGAGTCTATATACATAGTACAAGATCCAAACTTATGTTGGTTTATGAGCCTAAGGTCAATGACCCGTCCAGGCTCGTCTCTTCCACCACTATTTATTACTGGGTATGTATGTACCAGCAGTTTCATTGACAAAACACACCGTAAGTGATTGGAGAATGAGTTACATTGATCAAGAACCAACAGTTTTTGCAGGTTATTCCTAAGTAGTTAGTAAATACACTTAATGCTACGAAGGCTGAGGGGTGAGTGACAAGGACTTTGCGGCTTTTTTTCCTGGACTGGCCTTACTATGATTGCCTCAAGCTGAAGGCTTATACCGCATTTACACATTTGTACTCGTCCGCCTTATATCACTCACTGACATTCGCGAGTGGCATTCGAAAATTCGTCCCTACAATGAGAATTTTCACATTCGCGCTCGCGTTCTCCATCGTCACTCGCCGAGGTTTCAGTATCGATGCGAATGGACAACGAGGAAGTCGTCCAGCCTTTGACTCGAGCGACGGGGCGAGTGCAAGGCGAATTTGTGGTCGGTTCACTCGTCATTCATCTCGTCGCGGGAGCCGGGAGCGAGTTTCGGCCACAAGTCAAAGGCTTAGGACGAACTTCTCAGTTGTCCATTCGCCTGTACATAATGAACTGAAACCTCGGCGAGTGGCGAGGCGGAACACGAGCGTGAATGTGCAAGTGCAGGTCTTTCGTGTGTTGTCTTTCCCTTGTTCAAAAAAAATTCACTCAGAATGTGCTACCACATATTATTGGGTCTCCTGCCTTTCCAAATTTCGTAATAATCGGAAAAACTTAACTAAAGTTTTGTAAGTAGAAACAATTATTGTTCGCTAGAGTAGGCGCAGATAAAAAGTTCCATTTGGATCATGATGAAACGTATATGGGACTAACTGGGGACCAACCCAAACCTGCGAAACCTGAGTGGAAATGGTATTGTTGCGAGTTTTTACCTTGCAGCGGCATTTCACGCATTTCACTTCACCGTGGGAGTAGAGTCTGGGATGCCATTGCTGGCCGTTGTGGTAGGGGCCTCCAACTGGGTATTTACATCCGCCTTGAGCTAGGATTTCTTCGTTGATGGCCTCGGGTGACTCTGTAACGCCTTCCTCTCCCTGGATCTCCCTCGGAGATTGTGGCGGCGCGTTCGGGTCCAGTAAGGCTGTTGGGCAGACTTTGCAACAGGCTTTCTTATCGGGCTTCACTGCAACTCGCTCGTCACAAGTCAACGGAGGGCACGTCGTTCTCGAACATGTCACTCTCAGATCGTTTGCCTGTATCGACGGAGGAATAAATTAACACTAATCTATCGTGTTATTCAGTATTTTAGTTTACTATTTTTAATAATAAATTACCTTGGAATGGAGCATGAAAAACAAATTTTTAACCGGGATGAAATTAAGCTAGGTACCAGTATTCAGTCAAATATTGCTAAATGGAATCAAAGAATTTGGCCCTAGTCATGCCAGTTGTAAAAAACGCTGCAAATCCCTGCACAACGGTTTATTATTTTGTACAGAATACCCTCCTGTTACAGATCACAGGTCTCCGTATAGATAACCCTTCTATATAACATTTTATTATGTACTATTCTACACATATTATGTAGATCGCGGACCCTCCGTAGGTTAGAACCTAACCCCGTACTCGTTACTAGGTACCTACCTAAACCGTTGTGTAATAATTTACCTGTATAGGTTCCCCTTCTACGGAGATAGAATAAAGAACCGTTGTGTAATAATTTGCCCATCAATAATACTTCAACGGTTGTTCAAGTTGCAAAAGTACCTATCAACAAAATCCAGCCCCTTCTTGGTAGATGAGCCGTTGTGTAATAATTTACCGTGGTGTAATAATTTACCGTTGTGTAATAATTTACCATTGTGTAATAATTTGCAGTTGTGTAATAATTTGCCATTGTGTAATAATTTGCCAATCAATTACCCATCAATGAACTTACATAGGTGTGTTATTCTTCACAGAATAGTGAACCAAAATTGCTTCCGTCCGCCGCAGTTGGCACTTCCTTTAGTTGCCACGAACCAAAATTAATGAAATTTGGTTTGTAGGTCCGACTTGGTATCTAGCTGGTCCCCAAAGCTCGGAGTTTTTACCCCAAGTTTTTTACCGGAAGTTTGTACCGGAGTTTTACCCCAAAGGGGCAAGAGAATAGGTGTTGAGATTTTCAAAACGCCGTTCGGAAGTTTTCAATGAAGCTTATGACGTATGGATTTGTATGACTTTATTAACCGATTACGAAGTTGAGGATTTTTTAAGACCACCTGGAGCATTGTACCTACGTCCAGCCGCTCGTAGTAAGGCTCTGAAGTTTGAGCGATAAAGTTTCATCAACATGATTGTAAATCATACAGTATACATAACGCCAGCTTAGATTATATATAGTTGATAAAGAACAGCTGAATATAATCACGAATGGTTTTATATAAATCAAGTTTCTCGTTCCGTGATATTTCATTTGAAGATTTGGTTATGTTGGATTTTGTTGGCAGTTGGGGAGGAGGGGGGATAAACCATTCTGTAACAATTTGCAGCGTTTTTTTACATCTCAAGCGTTAGTAAAACGCTACACGCTTTACTGGACGCGGTCTTCTGGCATTGTATAAATTCAGGATCGAGCCACTCAGCGCTGTATTCCCTTTTACTAGGTACCAATCTCCGTAAGCCAGCCATCTCTATTCCCCAGTACTTGGAACAGACTTGCAAAGAGTGGAATGTATTTTTGTTTAGTTAGATCCTAGTGCCACGTACCGAAAGTTTGCGTTGTCATATATATATTTTTTTGGCCAAGACGGACATCCCTCCCCTCCATCTTCCCATAAAAAATCATAAATTGGCATCCGCACCATGAGGATAAAAGGAAACAGGTAAAAATCGTTTATTAAAAACCAAGATGAAATAACTAGGAAAAGACCAGAAAAATACATATTTCAAACGAGATCGCAGTTGGATGGTAACTAGAAAATTCATCGAAATCAGTCCTCAGCTCCTTTGTACCTTCATATTTCTCAAAAGATGTGGTAGGTAAATATTATGTTCGGCTTCAAGTGAAATAAGGGACGCAACTAGGTACATAAAAATTGGCACCTATCAAATAACATAAATATATGAGCTATCATATAGAAAATATAAAGGAGAGATCTTTCTTCCATGCTTCAACCCATGGAGCCAGTAACGCTGTACACCTACGACTCCCGTTTCGGAGGTGGTGAAAGAACGGACGTACGTACACAGTAACGTGTAAAATACATGCCCTCCGTACGAAATACAGATATATGGCAACCCTACCATAAGTATGGTCTCAGCCCCAACTAGAAGCATTCTTAGTTAAGGTATTAGGTAGGCGTTAAGTACAGTATAACACCTCGGAGTCTGAAGGAAGGTACACTTCGATACCGAAACTACCACAAATATTCTGGGTAACAGGTTCCTACTGAGCTTATAAAATATTCCTTACGTGACAAGTGCAGGTGGTGCAAACATCGAAACCGTGTGGTGGAAGGTAAGGATGCCAGCTAGAGCTAGGTGGGAAATATTGGCCAGCCATTTGACATCCTGACGTTTCGTCTTGGTCTTTTTCTTCAACTGTAGTTTCGTCTGTAATAATATCCAAGGTATGAAGGTTTCCATCGAAAACTGATTTTACGCTAAATAGTGAAACAGTTCTTACGAGCGGGATAATCAGAATAAGGTCAGTAGGTGGGCACTCACTTTGACAGATAGGGCAACACTGGCCTTTGGGGAGATGGCGGTTACATGAGGCTGGGAGTGCCGGGCATACAAGGGGCTCACACGTGAGCTGTCCAATGAGACAGTGGCATATAGTGCACGGATCTGTTGCCGACTTCCACTGGGAACCTTCCTCGTGGTATGCTCCTTCGTGGAGGCAAGGCCCAAGATTAGGGGGAGTGAAGGGATTCACTCCTTCGTCTAGAAAAGGACCGTCCAAATCATTCTTCGGGTTACTGTAGTCGCGAGTATGGTAATCAGGAAGGCAGACGGAGGGCACGTTAACCTGTGAATATTATGAAATTTGTTAGTAAGTACTTGAAAAATTGACGCGAAAGAAGTAGGTAGGTGAGTGGGTGGCAAGAGTTGGTCCTGGTGGCGGTTGGTCCCGTTCCTGAATGAGAATCGATGGAGCAAGTATAAAATGAAATAGGAGAAGGAACTGGTCATTTATGAAGAGTAGGTACTTGTTTTCAAAAAACTCACTTCAGGCCAGAGTGCCCTGAGCAGCAGCTTTCCTGAAGAGTGCTTAACTTCGAGTTTCACCACGCCGGAGTTGTACAATTCAAGCTCTCGAGGAAGTAGCCCAAGAGAGGATCCTTCGATGTGGTTACTTCCACTGCCCAACAGGTGTTTCGTCTGAGGAGCGCCAGGCAAGTCCAAGGGCACTTGAAGTAAGTAGAGCGAGTGATCCCCTTCTTTGGTCAGCTCAACCTAGAATACACACGGCCATTCATAACAGCGTTACACAACACGGAGAACACAAAGAACAATGATGTAAATATACCTTCACGTTAATAAATGTGACATGTGACTTTACCTCGTAATGGAGATTGCAGTCCATATCAAAGTCAATCCAGGCTAACCCTGACAGCTGGCTGTTCTCCGGAGTGTGGGCCAGCCCTTCGTTCGTGAGGAGCAAGGGGGACTTGGAGTCAATCGGAGATGCGACGTACTTTCCCGTCAAACGTCCTCGGATGACGGACTTCGACGATTGCGTGGCAACGTTCACGCCGAGCTCGCCGGCGTAGAGCATTTCCAAGTATTTTGGCGCTGGAGCCTCCAAGCTGCCGTTCGTCCAGCCGTTCGACGTGAGTTCGGGGCTCAGATCCTCCAGCTCGACAAGCCTTCTCTCAGTAACTGGAAACAGATGAATAATTATTAGGAAGACCGTAGTTGAACTCAATTTTGTAACAGGGAGGGTTTTCTATCACAATGAGTAAGTTGAATACCTTCCTACATAAATCTCAGAGTTCGGCTGCTTCGTCGGACGCCTAAATGAAAATATTAGTAGTGGGTAAACAGCCAACACTGTTCCTCATGAGAGCGTCAAACTCTGTACCCACTCTGTAACGTACTCTCCTATCTTCACTGTAAACCATGAACAGCTTGTAGCTACTACTACTGATATAATGAGCGTTTATAGGAAAAAATTTCCGCCTAGCTTTGGAGATTTATGTTTAGACAAATAGAGGTATCTACCTAGTAAAAATATTTTATTAAAAAATTAACTTACACGTAAGGCTCCATTGAATAATGTTGCTAGAAATGAATGCTAACGAACAGATTGAAATATGCTACGAGTATTTTCAAATGGCATCGAAGGCATTTTTCAATAGTTTTCAACCCTCATCTTAAAATAAAAATGCACGCAACATGCATCATTTCCGTATTCAAACGTGGCGAGGTTACGTGTCATTAACGGGCGTACAAAAAATTCAAAAATGAATTTAAACGAAAAATTAAAACACTGTTCCTTTTATAAGTTTAAAAAAAAACGCAAGAGTGAGTGCAATGTGAGTGGTGTTAGATCGAAAAACAAAAGGAAGGGACAACACGACGGATAGAGGGCACAAGGTGTTCATACGTATTTCCCTGGTGGATAACTCAGGTCTTATCCTCGACGTGAACATCTCAGGTGACATGAAAGATCGAGAATTTCACGATGGGAAGCGAATTTTAGATTTGAATTATCGTTTTCTATTTGGCACAAATCCTCCAATATGTAGACGTAGGTAGGTACGTAATTCGTAGCTAATGCATACTGATAACACAGAGTTTCCGAACGCATTACGTTTACTATACAATGAATTAGGGACAACCCAAGCCTTTATGTGAGGAGCTGTTTGAGATTTAGTCATAGATTATTGTGAAATAAACAGAATTCGAATTACAGAATACATCTCTCATGTTCAGCAGGTCTTCAGGAGCTGGAACAGTCCATAAAAAAAGAGATTGGAAGTAGGTACACTACACTACGAATTGCTGTTAGTATTATAATTTAAATAAATGAGCAGTAGTAGGTAAACTCAAATCGGTAAGGAAGTAAGGAAAAGAAATATTAGAATTCTACCAAGAAGCAAGACCTTAGTCTAAAGACAGAATAAAGACAAGAGGGGAGTACGAGTAGGTAGGTCATCGAAATAATGAATCGGTGAATAGTTATTATCCATGGAATTTTCTATTCCATTTTGACAATTCAAGTTTGTCGGACTTTCGCTACCTACATTAAAGGTAATAAATTAGCTGTCTTTGCCAATTATTATGACCTTTCATTAATGAATACTGCGGTACATTTTTGAAAAGTTCTCAATAGTTCGGGCCAAAAAAATTGGGAACCAGTTTGGAGTCGAAGTGTAGGACCACTGATACGTCGGGAGGAGGACCATTCAGAACCATAGTAAGTTCTAATGGGGTATGCGCACGTATTTTTTTCTTTTTTATTATTTTCAATAAGTATCTTTGGAATCGAACGTGAACAGTTTTTACCTCCCCCCCCCCCCTTCCCAATTTCATGGTTTACGTTTCAAGGGATCGAATACAAACATTTCCATCCGACCGCCGTCCTCGCCATCTGCGGCTTTTTCTTTAGTTCCCATGAACCAAAGTTCACGAAATTTGGTGTGTCGGTCCCGTTTAGACTCTTGTTGGTCCTCGACGCTGGGCGTTACTGTCACTCAACTCTAAGGGATGAAAAATAGGGGTTGAAATATCCAGAGTATCCCTATCTCGGAAAACTGTATTTTGAGGTGTGGGGTTTCTCGCATTTTTAAATAGCTTGGATTTTTTCCTGCATTTTTGAGACCATCCGGAGCGTTCTACGATGTTGCCATAAAATTGAATTTGCCCTAAAGAGCAGCGTGTATGCATGCATCAACCTGGATTGAGAACGCACATCACTTGCCTCGTACCCATGTGCCCCGTATCTCGGAGGGCTAGGGGTCGGAATTCCACGCTGAAGGTCGCAGTTTCGAATCCCAGCCGGGACCACAAAAATATTTTTCACTCCACATCTACAGTTTACCTTCAGAACTACATCTGAATTTTTCCATTTTACATACTGGTTTTTATGAAACTGTAATTCCCGGGCCGGATCCAGTACTCCATTTAGGGCTTTCCTGGGGGGAGCTCGAGGGTAGTTACTGACCACAGAAAACAGTGATCTACGCAGAAGGGGCATCTATACAGGTAAATAATACACTATTGTGTATTAATTTGCATTTTTTAAATTTTTAAATTTTGTTAAATGGAAGTCGATTCCTTCGGAGTTCTTTTTATATTATGGTTTCCAACTAATTCTGACGTCGCTGCACCCCTCTCGCCTGCGCGGTTCCCCCCTGCCCACTGTGACGTCAGAATTGTTAGAAATGTTGGCAAATCATAGGAAAAGAGCTACTTTTTGTAGGACAGTGCGGTTGGTGTCGAAGTTCTCAGAACGGAATCTAGTTTCATTAAAAAATAATATAAACCGCTTTTGACCCATGCGCATACCTAGAATACTGTCCAGAACGGGGTTGGATACAAGTCGAATTTGATTCACGTAACAGAATCTATTTTGAGTATATATTGCCCGAAAAAACCGACTGTTGAAATATTCAGAGCACGAATACCATAAGCTGTCGAAATTTAATTTCTCCTTACCCAAGCCGATGATGACGGGCCGTGTCACTCGATCGATCCGAACGTGAAAATCGAGTCGCCCATTTTTGTCGACGAAAAGCCAAGCAAGTCCTGCACTCTCTCCCGCTCCTTCTTCATCTATATGGAATAAAATACGAAAAATGTTCGTTATAATTGCAGCTAAGGAATTTAATTGGAATACGATGAAACATCTGATTCGGCATATATTGCAGGATAATTAGGCGATTTTAATAGCAACGAAAATTGACAGTGTTGGAAACTTGTAAGGTGTAGGGCGATCCCTACTACGAGCAACTGGCAAGAGCTTTCAGCCGGGCCCTATAATGATGTGACTGGAAATATACAAAAGGCCACTCTTACTAACTTTTGGATGAACTGGCTTAGAATGAATTACACTTATCTGAAAGAAGGAACAAACACAACTACAAATAGGGAACATAAAAAAAAAAATTTTGAGGATACAAAAATTTACAAATAGTTTCAGCCAAAGTGTGGACAACTGTAATCATACAATTGTGGCACAGGATTGTGGCCATTCCACGGCCGAAAGCTCCACAAAAACCGACGACTAGTTATTTTGTGAATAACATTTGAAAATGAATTTATACTAACCCTCGCCTGGTTTCATGAGGGCTTGAAAAGTTTCGCACACAGCCCTCGGTCGGATGAGGCCGTCAATCGCACGACCGCTGGACCTCGAGGAAATGGTCAGCCGAAGTTTGTTCCTCGAGAGAAGTCGAAGTTCCGAACCGCTCACAGCCATGCTGATCTCCATCGTGTTCAGGTCAGGCGAAGCTTTGGCAACTTTGACGATCTGATACGTAACAAGAGGAAAGGCTTCAATTTTACCATCCATAAAAAAGATTGAAATAATAGCTGTCAACAGCACCAGGTTACAACAGAAGGTGCCTAACACATAAGGTAGGTACCTATCTACATACCTATGTATAATATAGTGATCGTTTTTTGTATAAAAATTCACAGTAAACTATACGTACCTTGAAGGCAAGTATTTAGGAACCTATTCCCAGGAATTCCATAGTTTTTTCAGTACATAAACCAATATCACAAGTTGAATCAATTCATGGAAAACATCATTCATTCTCTGAACGGCATAAGCAAGACGATTGCTTTATACATTTGTGTACTTACCCTATTTGATTGACTTATCATATTCAAGGCGAATATAAGCGGTACGATATCTTGTAGACAGGTATCATATTGAAAGTTGAAAATCAACAAGATCTCCATAAATATTACGGTTACAGATGTTCATAATTGGTTTAAGGAAAGCCATCTACTAGGTATATTTAGTCTACGACATTCAATGGTACCTACCTAGGTAAGTAGATCACGTGTGTATACGCAGAGTAATAATCACCGTGTACAGCAGAGTAGTTATGGTATTTTCTACTAGGAGATTCACAATCGTGTTTCTGACTGTTCAAATGAAGTAATCTATGATTATTATGTTCAAGAAATTCTCTAATACGGGTTAGCCATTATGGGTCATTAAATGGAGTGGTTCGAATATACAAAACTGGCAGCTGACGGTTACTTCGTTCATTCCTATTCCCTTTGAATGTAGAAATCAGAGGGAATATTTACATATTCCCTGATAACTACATAGCTAAAAATAACTGGTTCATTGTTATCAACTAGTTTGCTAGTAATACGTAATTGCATGATCTATGACAAATTACGTTAAGAAATACCATCTAGATGCACATAGAACACGGTGCCCATCACCAGCGAAAGCCGGCAGGAAGAATTTCATTAGAAAGTAGGTAGGTAGGTACCTCATCGAAAACAGAGTTTTCCCCATCGTTCGTGGCGAGACGAATTGTGACAGGAGCATCAACTGCATCTTCTTTGCTGAAGATGGTTCCAGCGAAGACAGCTGTGATGTGGATGGAAGGTGGTGTCGTTGAGACGGACACGATGGCAGTTCCTCCCGATCCGTAACCATCCCCGGCCAGAAGCGCGCTGTACATCTCCGTCTGAAGAGTCCGGTATCTGTACAAAATATCAGATTAATTACCAGCAAGGTAGTGCCATTATACATACATTATTGGGTTCGGTAGTTACCCATCACTTGCGGGTAGGTGAAGAACGTGTACATCTGGCTTCTTGTACATCTGACTGATCATGATCACCACAGAATGTCAAAATAAACTCGGTTCCACCATGGTAAGGTACCCACAACCACAGGTACTACAACTACCACAGTTTGGTAACTAAACCGCTCTGATAACGGGTATTCGATCATTTGTTGTGCTGTTTTGAAGGGTTTTTGAAAGACTCCTCCGCAAAAAAGGATCAATTCAGACCAGTTCAACTGAGGGAACGGGCAGCGATTTTCTGCAGTTCGAAGGGTTATTTTATATGGTTTCGTCCACTAAGAAGTAAATTACAAGTAAATCAACTAATTTTAACGGTGCTGTCACGGTGCTCAAATTTTGGATACTTTTATTCTTTACATTGGTTTCTTCAAGCAATACACTGATGGGGTTTGAGATTTCGAAATCCTAATAAAGTATTACTGTGATGTTACATTGATTGGTCGTGTTTTCCCTTGTTCCTGCTGTAAATTGAGGGTGGCCAATTTACACCAGTAACATACATGCATGATACATCTTTTGTACCTCTGGCTGATTCGTCCACGTTTGGACTATCGTGAATCGGCTCCTTTGACTATAGTGTGACTTGTTTCTCGGGAACCTCGCCAGATAGTTACTGTATAAGAAAATTTCAAATTGCTGGGAATACATGCTAAGTGTTTTATCACTATAATCTGGATTTTTCAAAAATCGGCCAGAGTTACCTATACATCCTTTCCCTACTTGCCCTTCCCATACACGACCATCAGGAAACTTAGGGTTTTGAAGATCAGTAGAATGCCCGGTTAAAAAGGATTTATACGGACGAATCAGGCTGAACACAGAAGTTAAATGATCGAATTCAGTAAGGAACTATATTTAATTGACCGTAATCATAAAGGTCCACTTATAGAGAGAGATCAACCATCCACCCACCTAACTTGTAAGATGACCTGCTTAATAGATATCGACGTTGGTTCTTGAAAGATGATGTATTTTGCCGAATACCTAAATGCTCATTCTTCGAAACTATCAAGTTAACCAAGATTTACTGCACTACACTGCTCCAAGATCGTCGGACCAAACATGAGAAGGTACGACAGTTCCTTCGATACAGATCATGTTCTCAAGTCGAAAAGAATATTGAGCAATATTTTTAAATACTGCCCCAAACGGGCTAATAGGTTCCTCTCTAATGGCTCACTCACCTGTATATCTGCCCCGAAATATTTCTCTTCTTATCCGCCCAAATGAGGCTGGCAGTCAATTGCTCTTTTCGTATCAACTTCCTGTAATCCCGTGGAACTCGACGCCAGACGCCGCATATCTTCTCTGTAGCATTCTGATAAATGCTACCTGGTCCTAGTTCCTGTTAGAACAGAATAAACAATTTATGTATATAGCGACTACTCACAGCTAAAGGGAATAATCTTCCTATGTAGCGCATCCGAATTTATCGTTTTATTCATTGTGAAGCACATGGGGTAAGTATAATTGGTTATTTATACAGCGTTGTTTCAAGTGTTCAAATTTCACAGATGGTCTCACATGAATATCAGCAAAAATTGTGTTTTTACTGAAAAGCTCATAGTCCAGAAAATAACTGCTCATGATGAACTGAATTTCGTGGGGTTGGGTTTCCGTTGATGACAGGAACTTGATGGAAACTTCAACTTCACTCGCGTATTACATAATTCACCTAAAACTACTAAAGTACCTGTGCCTGCTCACTATACTTTAGATTGCACGCAATTGAAAATCATCTGCTACAACCAAAATTTTCTGGTTACCTTTGTTAGCTAGTATTAGTTCTAGCAACATTTAATTTCCGTCATTATTTAGGTCCACAAGGAGTGTACCTACGTAGGACATAGTTACAAGACAATTTTTTTCTTTAAATTAAATTTGCTTGCGAACGAACATCGAACGAAAATGATCGTGAAGTTGGAAGAGAGAAGAAGGAAAAAAGATTACATAAAAGAAAACAGAAATTGAAAAAGAAGAAATAATACCTTTTTCCATTTTGATTTATAAATATAATCTGAGATTGACAATTTAATGATATAAATTATATTTATCTTTATAAAATGTTAGTCGATCTTGTTCCAAGAAACATTTTTTTTTTTTTTTTTTTTTTAATAACGATAATTTTTTTTATAATATTTTTTTAAATATTTTATAATATTTTTATAATAATATTTTTTAATAACGATAACTTTATTGTAACAACATTACATTCTAGTTGTGATGGATAATAGATTATAATAAACATGGAAGGTGTTGCGAGGTTTTTTTTTTTTTAAACCTTTTTTTTTTTTTTTTTAATAAACGAGAGCCTGATGAAGAAGCGGAGTTTCCCCGAATGCGCTGGCATAAAAAAGGCGAAAGTATTGTAGTTCTTATCCTCATGAGGAGAAAAATGCAAGAAACCATCAGCAGCAAAAAGTTTGTTATCCTCCCGCGTTTTTGTAATAAATAATATATAAAATGAAAATCCGTTAGGGGTGATATTTACGAGAGTTTCAACTCTGGGAGGTGTAGGGAAGATGTCATCCCACCGGGACTTCCGTTATTCTCCGCGGATGCAGTTTAGAAACAACTTCTCCCAGCGATAAACAGTACAGCGCCTTCACAAACATGAAAGTAGGGGAAGCTTTTGTTTCGTCAAGTTCAAGCTGAAGCATCTCAAGTCCCACTTGGGAGCCGGGTCGCGTATAATCGCTCCTCACGGTTTGTATTATGCATGCTCGCCCTCTTGTCCAGAAGAGGGGGAAAAAACTTGAAGGAAAAAATTCCCTAAAAACGACAAACCGTCTGAAATATGATTCAAAAGTGAAGAATAAACTTTCTGTAGGAGCGGGAGAATATTATACTTTTTTTCTTAAATAAATCTTTCAAACTTCACCGAAGAAACGACAAAAGTTAGTAGGTTCGTCGCTTCGTACAGGATTGCGGTTGCTGAAAGAAATTCTGTGCAATCAGTAATGACATCGAAGGAAAATAAATTATGTGAAGTGACAAAAATAAAACAAAATACAGAAGATCATTAATTTTGAAGTTAATTATTGGAAAACAACTAAGATGGCACAGTGGAATTCAAGATCTCAACCACCCTCAATTATCCATTGATATTCAACCAACTTTGATGAATCTTTCCAAGTTAATGAATATTGGCCGTTGGAATGAATGCATCATGGTTGTTATCGACTCGAGGATGCCATAGGCTACTATGCTGTTGGGTTTATTTGTTGACATTTTAGGAACTGATTTTCCACTACTGATCACCGGAGAATGTCCCATACTCGGAATGCCATCAAAGGATCACAGCTGTCAAAGGATCAAAGGATCAGACAAATTTTTGCTGGGAAAATATTAAGAAAAATATCTCGGCAATCAACACTTTTGACCATAATTATGTAAAAGTAGCCACAACAAGTACTTAGAAACGAAATAACGGAATCATGGAACCAACGGAATCAATGTAATATTAAATTTTCCTGTTATTATTTTTTTTCCAGATTTCCCTCTCATCTAATGCCAAAAAGTAGGTATATCACCAGTATTTTTGGTGATCTCGTATAAAAAACTTTTGGGATTCCCAATTCGTTTTGTTCAAAAACAGCAGTGAACCAACTACAATGAACAACCTTCTGAAGTATAAATAGGAACTGTAATAGCCCCTACCAATTGCAATTCCATGACAATCTCCCATTATACTAATAGCTATGCCGGCGTCTACCTGCAATAAATCCTTGTACGACGCGCACTTTACATGTCTGATTGTCGGCTATTGTATGCGCAATGATAATCGCTCGTGACACTCCTTTACCACTTCCAAGGTGATCCGTCTTTAAGTTCGTCGAGAGCGTTCATCTTGTTTTACATTAGCAATGTTAAAACGGGCTTCGTGCTCTTCCCACGGGTTGCGGGGTTGTGGGCCTTTCTTTTCTTTTTTATTCTTTTTTTTTTTTTTTTTTTTTTTTTTGGGAAGGTGTTACAAACAAGGCACGCCGCTCGGGTGATGGCCGTTCCACCCGCAACGCCCTCGAACTGTTTGTCCCTCGTCCGACCCCGGAGCGAATGTAAGCACCTAGCTGCTTTCTTCAAAAGACATTCCGGAAAGCTCATTTTACAGTGGAATTTACACGTAAAAAAAACAGCCCATGACCATAAAGTATTTTACATTCACTGAACAACCAGCTCAGTACAAACCGAAGGACATCAAAGGCCCGCGGTGCGTTTTTCTCGAAGTAGCGCCAGAAGATGTATTATTAGGTGGGTACTTGGGAATTATAGTTACGATGGAATAAAAACTTGTTGATACGCGAGCGCCCGCGGTTGCCACCGTAGCTTCGTTCTCTCATAGCTGGAGTCTACAGCAGACACCGAGACTTCCCTACCATTCGGGAGGATCAGAAATTTCGTGCGGTCCACCACAAAGAAACCTCTGCGAACCACATAGCTTCCTCGTATCCATTACTTGACTGCAACGCAACAAAAGCGGGATCACCCGCTGTAAATTTCACCGAACTAAATTTCTCTTTGGTGCAGTCGGGGTGCCGAATTTGATGGGGAAACAGATGAATTTAAACATATTTCGACTTTAACATTTGTCTGCGCATGCACAAACGTATATTTCTTCATAATTAGCCACATAACTCACGGATTACAATAGACCAAACATTTGACCTCATCAATATTATAGTAGGTACCAATAAGAAAAGCAAAAAAGTACCTACCTATATCTACCAATTTTTTGCATTAAAAAATACCAATGTGTATGCGGACAACCCGTAGAAGACACGGTGATGCAACGAAATGCAGTACGTAGGTCAGTACTACCTGTAGCTAAAGGTACCATAATAAAATTGTTGGTATTATTCATTTTGCCGCGGCAATAAAAATGGACACCCATAAAACCATGATAAGCCAAATCCAACGATATCCACAATAGTTCAAAAGAATTGAGTGATAAATGGTCTGGCGCCGGGCACGAGAAGAATGTTTGACATTCCTCAGACGACTTGGTTTGGCAGGGATTCAATGACTCTTTTACATTGGTTAAGACGTCTTGAGAAAATAAGTTGGAGCAAAAACAACCAAAACGATTTATGGCCCTGATCAGCCTTAGCTAATTATTATAAATGAATCGATATCTGTTATATGAATAATACATTGACTCCCATATAACTCTGGTGGTCGCTTGTAATTTATAATACAGGTTGAATTATTCCATGAACAGATTGAGATTCACAAGTACATAAATTTTTGAATAGTGTAAATTAGATATAAAAACAATGATTAATTATATTTATAACAATGAAATCTTGGTGTTTCTTCAATGTCACTGGTTTGTTGTAGGTATCCATGATTTCATTACATGTTGCTCCCAGAATATTTGTGACCATCAGCAAGCTAGTAGGCACGCTATCACTTTCATCACTCGGGCCTATTTCAAAGATAACCAAGTTCTCAAAATGTAGGGTTTTATTTCAAGGAAAACATAGTTGTTCACAAAGAAAAACGGAGTTATTGAAAAAATAGTCTATTTCCACTAATACACGAAAAACGCAACAAACACTGTAAAAAAAACCAGTTTTTTTTGCGTTTTTCGTGTATTAGTGGAAATATACTATTTTTTCAATAACTCCGTTTTTCTTTGAAATGGGTTTCCACGATTTCTTCGCGAGTGATTTAGTTCGTATAGTTGTTCACGCTCTGAGGAACCATAGTTGTTCGTGATCTAAAGTGGGAGAGGGAAATTGGAAAATCCAGCTACTTACCGATGGAAATATTCAATCTAATCATAGTTTCAAGTAATTTCAATTATTAATTAATAGCAATGAGTAATCAATTGTTTCATCTCGAGCAGGCTAGTCTCGCAATAAATGGAGATGTATTAATTTTCTTTTCATGTGGTAGGTACTCGTCGCAAAGACTCTTGTGTATTGTTTTGGGAGACCCAAAGCAATTAGTTCCAGGATATATAGGTAGGTATACATGTAAAGACGCCGAGTCACTCAGTAGAGGTGAGCTTTTAATGCGCCGAGCTCAGCTCATTACGACACATTTGTAGGGAGGTATAGAGACATTGTGGCGGTCACGGTATGGATTTGAAGTAACACAAGACTCAATAAATTATGCTAAGTGCCAGTCCTCGTACTGGGAATGCAAGGTAACATATCGGTGCATTTTAATACCACTCTTCAGCCATGCAATCGTATTTTCCTTGATGACTCGATGTTGGTTCTGGCATAGTCCACGGATTATCACATAGGAATTCAATTTTCAGTACTGGAATTTATCAACAGGTAGATCGGCATAAGCTACAGACGCTTTAAGTGCATGGATACGTAGGGAGTTATCAGGAAATTTATTTAAGACTGCACCTAGGTATCGAGGTGCTTTCAGAGAAGTTCTGGTGACCTACTGGGTGTCACCTCGACTGTGTGTCAAAACACAATACTAAAAATAATTGTTATTCACTCTATATCCGACGGATGTCACAGCTACAATACACAAACCTTCAGTCCCAGTGAAACCGAACAATTTTGGTTAGGATTGTATGCCCAGCTTCTAGTGTTTCAGTGAATAAATGCGAAGCCCATTTTTTGCTCTCAGACGAGCGAATGTCAAGCTCCCCTTAATTTTAAAAATCTGTCGTCAGGTTATATGTAGAAAATAAAGGAAATAATTATGAAAACCTATACTATAAATCCATAAATTGCCTAAGAAGAATCTCTCACAGATGACAGAGTTGGTCACGACTCGCTAGGAAAGCATTCTGAAGCGTTGAAATGAATTAGGATGGTCGGATGTCCATCCGCAATCACGGAGCAGTGTATGCATTATTCTCCTGGGTGGTATGGACAACAGGATCAACAGGAATTGAAGCCTGTTGTGGCTGTACGCGAATGCTCTATGTATACGACTGGGGAAACTTGACATTAGACAATAAATTTAATCGCGTTACTGTATGTACCGAAATAGGATGGCTAACTAACTACTTAGCAACTCGAGTGGAAAGTAAACTGCATCAAAATTGAACTTAATTAGTACAACCGTAATTCATTTTAACTTCCTTGATATTCAGCACTTATAAGTTATTTGGGCCGTTGTTTGAATTAGTATAATGGTTGGATTTTCTCAACGTAAAGTGGGTTTACACTTGACTGTAGCGAGAACAGGAGTCAGATTATAATTAATTAATTTCTATTGAAAGAGCTTCTTACTAGGATGCCACGTCACCTTTAATTAAGTTTCTTCTAAGTCAATTAAATTACTTATTGGACTCCGACAAATTCGGAGCATCATGATTCAGTTTTAACAGTTATTAGTTACCTACCTACCTATACTTAGTAATGGAAATAATTGGCGATTTATAAAGTGGAGAGAAAACCATCGATTTAAAACGGGCGATTAAATACTTTTTCCAGTCACGGTGAAGAAGGAAAACAGACATAGTTGTATCCTAATTCTAGTACTCGAAGGGACCAATAAAACCTATATATATGGTACGAGTAACGTGTAGACGTCGAAAGCTAATAAGTAATCTAGGCTGTGAGGTAATCATAACGGGTTTCATTGAGCTGTTCCCTGAGGAAGGTAATTCTGAACGAATTATGTTCCTTTGATTCAATCGGACCTCTAAATAATGTCGTGGATGAACGGGTTATCAATGTTTCATCTTGAATGAAACGGATCTCGTCTAATCATAATGGCGATCACTAGAGTTCGTTATTCGACCCGTAAACTGTAATTAGTGGGGAGCAATCGTGTAAACTAGCTCTGAGAAACATGCAAATAGGAAGCAATTCGAGATATAGGTACAGGTACAACACTTTTGACCCGGATTTCGGGCAGACAGCTTCATTATTTTTTCTACACTATGACTGACCGATTTATGTTCGAGTCTTCTTAAGATGTACTTTTAAACCCCCGGTATTTTAAACTTTTCCTGGCTACCTCGATTTCCACTAAGTTTGGCAGGTAGTTGGGTAGCCGTAAAAATGAGGAAATAAAAAAACAGAAACTATCGAAAGAAACGCTGCAAAGTCCTTGTCACATGGGTTTATTATTCTATTGGACATAACTACAGAAATGCTGGATGTTCATTTATTATTTCTTCCATGTGCAATAATTGAAATAACTATTTTCGCCCCTAAAACACTTTTTTTTAAAAACTATCTTTGATCAGTGGTAGTGCCATTTAATCGTCTTGATCCACGTGTTGACACTTTTTCCAGTGTTAATATACAAATTTATGGTGATTTCAGACGATTTACCAGGTTTTTCACTCATAAAAAATCAATTTTGGGAGCTGAACATTTGGTAGAACTCAAATTTCCACTCTTTGGTCAAAATCGACTTCATATTCGGTCTTCTCGTCCCCAAAAACATCTAAAAAGATATCTCAAAACCTCATGTTACTAACATGGTACTAAAACACAAAAATTACCTATTTTTATACACGTTTTCACTCATAACACCCCTGGGTATATTCAGATCGGGCTGCAAAGTTTCGGGACACAACTAGGGCCCAAATGGAACATGTGTGCGAAAGAACGACTTTTTTAGACCGAAAATGAAGCCGGTACACGTGATACGGCGGACGGACATTGCTTTTTTGGAATCTACGCACCTTGAAACGGAAAAGAAAAAATTTTGAGGGGGTGTTATACAAATGTTCTGCTGAGCGAATACATAGGTGTATTATTCACAGAATAATAAACAAAAATTCGATTTCATGTACCTACGTCCATACCCTTCTAACAGAAATTCATTTGTTTATTAAATTTATATTTTATGAGTTTGTTCATCAAACAGGATGATTCCCAATTATATGTTTTCCTGTTGAGATTCTTCATTAATTATTTGGGTAACCAAGAACGCAAGTTTAACAAATGTTCCAGTTTTTAATGTTTCAATAAAAAAGTCTTTTGCACGAATCACGATATCTTGTTTACTAAATCTCACTCTACAGCTATAGGTACCTCTACTCAAGTTACATCTATAGGTTATGGGCGTGTACCTGAACCTGTAAGGGTGAATAGTAAATTTATTTCGAGTTTCGTTAAGGAAAGATGGACATTTCGAAGTCGGTAAGAAATGGACTCTTAGATGCTCAAAAGCATTCCCTGTGCGTTAGATGTGGTGCACGGTAGGTTCAAGAGACCAGAGGATCCTGGAGCAGTGGATGATGAGTCGGTGATGAAGTATATAGACAGGATTTAGAGACGTATGACCTGAAAGATTGCAATATCATTTTGGCGCTAACTACCAACATGACCGAGGAGACTCTGAAAAAGTTTTCTCAGGCGCTCGGGATGTTTGGGACGAGCTGCATCGTTTGTTTGATGGTGTACCAGAGGATAAGGCATACAATCTCTGCATGAACTTCTTCAGCTATCAGAAAGAGACAAATGATGACATCGTGACTGACATGAGCAAGCTGAAAAACCTGTGGAATGGCCTGAAACTGGAAGTAGCTAAAGATGCTGGTGAGGGCAAACGCCATGAACTTCCTGAGTTGTTCCTGATTTGTAAAATCCTTGGTACTTTTCCGGAGGACTATTTTTCGTTCAAGAGCAGCTGGATGTTGGTAGCCAAAGCTGAGAGGAACATAGAGAACCTCACGAATCGGTTGTGCACTTTTGATAGAGCTCGGACGAACAAGAATGGTGGTCCACAAGAATCTGAAGAGACACTAACAACAACAAAATATGTAAAAATTGAACAAAAGAAAACGAGTAAAAAAGTATTGAATTTATTGAATTTGAAATGTCAACTGTGTCCAGAAAGGACACTGCATTCGTATGTGCCTGAAGTGGATATCAGGCGGTTGACCAAAGAAAACGAGAGTGAAGGGGCAGACTCTTGCACTCACTCAGCAGAAAGTAGTGAAATTCTCACGGTCGAAGAAGACGCCCAAAGTTGGTATGTGGATAGTGGAGCGACCACTCACATCATTTTGAGGAGGGAACTGTTCAAGTCCCTTGAATTGTTCAAAGAAGGGCGCACCGTGACTACAGCAAATGTCCAAGTGTTAGAGGCTGTTGGCAAGGGTATGGTTGTGGTTGAAGCTGATTTAAATCGGAAACGGAAAATTTTGAGACTTTCTGAGGTTTGGTATGTGCCTGGGATTCAGAAGAATTTGTTTTCACCACTTTCTGCGCAGGATAAGCTTGAAGGCAGTGTGTTCAAGGCGACATCAGAGATGTGTACCTTGGAATGGAAGGGCCAGCGTTGGCTTGCTGGAACAAGAAAACGTGGGGGAGGCCTTTACAAGCTAGCACTGCATGACGTCGAAGGATCAAGCATTACTGAGGTCAGCAAAGTCACACATGACGATAATTTTCTCCAACTTTATCATGAAAGACTGGGTCACTAGAATAAGAGATATTTCTGGCGAAGATGGGCATAAAAGTAGACCTTGATAGCGAATTGTGTGAAGCGTGCTTTTATGGCAAAGCACATCGTCTGAAGTTTGGAAGTAGACCAAGAGCTTGGAAGCCGGGTGAATTGATTCATTCCGACGTTGGAGGGCCTTTTCAGAGATAGCTATCCGGGCACCGATACTACGCATTTTTAAAGATGATTTTTAGTAAATACAGGTAGGTATGTGCACTTGATGAAAGAGAAGTCAGAAGTACCATATAAACTAGAGCAAATACTGAAGGAGGCAAAATCCCTAGGGCGCGAAGTAGAAGAGCTTTTAAGTGGCAATTGTGGAGATTTCGACAGTGCAGCTGTGAGGAAAATTTTGCTGGAGGAAAGTGGCTGCAGCGAACGAGAGAACAGGACTCTAGTTGAAACGGCAAGATCTATGATGCATACTAAAGAAGACATTCCTGAAGGGTTGTGGGCAGAGTTAATCAACACTGCTGCATAATATGTTCTGAACTTGTCAGGTCCTACAGGCGAGAACGGCAAAACACCTGCTGAGCTTTGGACTGGGAAGGAGACTCAAATTAAACACTTGAGGATTATTGGAAGCACCTGCTGTGCGCATGTTCCCAAGCACCATAGGAAGAAATTCTGCACGAAAGTAGTGAAAGGCGTACTGGTTGGCTATGGTGGTTTTGACGGTTACCGCGTTTGGGTAAAATCTTATCCTACAATTGTTCGTTTACGTGATGTGGTTTTTGAAGAGAAGCCTTTTCAGTCGACAGGTGGACAGGTAATCTTGGAACCTTGTCAAGAAGAAAACCAACAGAGAACGGATCAAGAAGAAAAGGGAACCAACGAGGAGGAAAACGATCAAGAGGTAGAGTCTCGAGATCAAGAAAGCAGAGTTCTACGAGACCGAACTGCCCTCAGATTGCCTAGTTAAGAACGTTGGTACGGCGAATCAAGTTGGTGACATCACTACGAAACCGCTTCATCAACCAAGGCATTTGCAACTACGCAAGAGTATGGGACTTGGACAACTTGGAGGGTCTTCAGAAAGTAATTAATGAGGGGGAGTGTTGAAATTCTTCATTAATTATTTGGGTAACCAAGAACGCCAAGTTTAACAAATGTTCCAGTTTTCATTGTTTCAATAAAAAAGTCTTTTGCACGAATCACGATATCTTGGTTTACGAAATCTCAATCTGCAGCTTCATCTAGGTACGTCTAGGTACATCTATATTTCCAACAAACAAATTTTTAATGTAACTAGGTACCTACTAATGGACAATCAGAAAAGATGGAATTTAATCTCAAAAGAGAAATTAATCAATTTGGTTGGTAAAACTTTGGGTGGAAACAAACATTATTTACCCACATCGCTTTAACGATTGAAAAAAGATGAAAATTACTATCAATTTCAATGACGTTTGGTAACCTCTGTATTCTCACAAAGGTTCAATTGTAACCGTAATCGATTCGGAGGGGTAAATAACTATGGGGTGGGGAAGCAATAAGGAGAGGGGAGTTGTATGATGATTCTCTTAAATTATCAAATATCTGCAAGTAATGTGCATTATATGAGTAAGTAGGTAGTTCGTCAACTTACGTAAACCATTAAATCAATGATTTTTCTTCTGACAATAAATTATGCATAATATCCCCAAATGAATGTTTGGCACTGAACTCACCGAACTATAAAATTAATAAATACCCTGAAAATATGAAATAAAATTAAAATCTTATGTTGTACCCTATAAATTGGATAGGAGAAACACCATAATATTGAAATAAGATTTCTTTTAGAAGAGACGGAACAGTGTATTTCACAAGTTCGAACTTCACATAACAACAACATTTTCCGATCCCCACAACATAACAACAACTCCTAATCATGTGGTAGCAGTGGGGTTACTCCCACACTATGAATCCCATTTACAGGTAATTAACTTGACAGATCGGACGCCCATGAATTTCTGGAGCTCGTTAGGGGTTGGATCCATGATGATAATCCCTCGCGAATTTCAGCTGACTCCCTATTTGGAAGGTATACTATTTAAACAACATCGATCTTCAATTTTGGTTTATTATTTTCAATAATGAACCATTGGAATCGAGCATGAAAAAAAAAATTCTTACCCCCCCTCAAAATTTGATGGTTTACGTTTCAAGGTATGTAGAATCCAAAACTGCAATAAAAATATTTCTGTCTGTCCGCCGTACGCCGTACGCCGTACGGGCCACTTTTCTTAGTTACCATGAAAAAAAATTGATGAAATTCGGGTTATAGGTTCCGTTCGGCGTCTAGTTGGTCCTCGAAGCTCGACGTTACTGTGAGTCATCTCTAAGGGGTTCAAAATAGGGGTTGAAATTTTCAAAACGCCTATACCATTTTTTTACGTGAATATTTTTACGGTTTTAAATAGTTCTTGAACTTGCGAGTTTTTTAAGACCATCCGGAGCATCGTACGTCCAGCCGTTCGTTCACAGTAAGGCCCCAAAGTTTGCACCGACAGGCATTTTCGACTCCAGTGTGAATGAAATTGTATACAATTCAAACCAAATCTCGTAACCAGAGACGCGCCCACAATAGGAATTTGTGAATACGGCCAATCATTGGTAGGGATCACCTGATTATATTGGCGGAGTATGAAGTCGAGTTGGTTGTTCTGTGATATTATTTCGCTTGAAAAATGATGGCTCTTTTGGAGTTTGTTGGTAGGTAGTAAAACTTGAACAAACGTTGAAGTATTATTGATGGGTAAATTATTACTACGGTAAATCATTACTCAACGGTAAATTATTACACAACGGTTCATTATACCATCTACGTAGAAGGGGCTGGAGTTTGTTGGTAGGTACTTTTGCAACTTTTTTCACTCCTCATCAACAATTTCTTTTCAGAACTTCATTATGTGTGTTTCTTTTTGTTAGGTACTGTTTGTCATCGGCAGAATTATTTTAGCAACATTTAACTCGTGATTTAGGTAGGTACCTAGTAACGAGTACGGGGTTAGGTACTAACCTACGGAGGGTCTGCGATCTACATAATATGTATATAATAGAATAGTACATATCATATTATATAGAAGGGTTATCTATACATACATAGAGCTGTGATCTGTAACAGGAGGGCATTCTATACAAAATAATAAACCGTTGTGCAGGGATTTGCAGCGTTTTTACCAATGAAAGCCTGAGAAATTCATCTGGGGAGAACAGGGGATAGAGGAAGTGAGCGAGCGCAGAGCAATTCCATCTTTGAGAAGAACGCTATGAATAAGCGGTCGGATTGTCAACGCTGTCGACGCCCAGCTGAATTCCTCGGCATCTAATTAACCTTGAACTCAAAGTAGGTTCACCAGCGGCCTCAAAAACAAATGGAACGTCGCGAAGTTGAGAGTTGTTGGCAGGGAAATCCGTCCCGAGCGTCAGCAACTCTACATTCTCTCGGTAGACGAAAGGAGAAATTTCTTGGGACAATTTTTAAGATGTCAACCCGGGAAAGACGTCGGAATAGCTCAACGGATGAGTGACGGAGGATTATTAGCAGCAAGCTACATATAACCTCACCGTTCATGGGGTAGTTAGGTCCTACGTTTAACACAGATAAAATCGTCGCAGGTTATGATTAGACCTAGGTACATAATTATACTTTGTTATTGAATATATCGACTTAAAGGCTGGATACTTCAGTGTTCCCCTCCCCCATGGACGTATAAATATAGAGTAGCATTTTGGATAAATACCCTACACAAATTTCGCAGTAAGATGGAGGGTACAGAAATCCGATGAAGTCACACAAATAGTACAATAATTTCTCTCGCTACTTCTATGGGCTATGTATCAGTTTGTGTATATAGGTATGTTGTTTAAGTTTGATATGCATGTGCAGAGAGTATGTTTTAAAACCGTAAAAAAATTCTAGATAAAGGCGTCCCGCAGATTTTAACCCCTATTTTTCACCTCTTAGGGATGACTGAGAGTAACGCCGAGCTTCGAGGACCAACTAGACCCCAAAAGGGACCTACACACCAAATTTCGTTAACTTTGGTTCATGGTAACTACCTAAGATTTTAGACCAAAATATAAGGTAAATTTAAGACTGAAACTTTTTTAGAATATCAATTCTTCGCTGGTTGGTCAAAATCGACTTCATATTCGGTCTCCTCGCCCTAAAAAACATGGAAAAGGTACCTCACAAGCTGATGTTGCTAAAACACCAAAAAATCATGTTTTTGCACCCATTTTTCACCCATAACACACTTGGGTGTATTTCGATCGGGCGGCAAAGTTTCGGGACACATCTAGGTAGGGCACAAATGGAGGCTGTGTGCGAAAGAATGAATTTTGCACACCGAAAATAAAGGTGGAAACGGATGATACGGCTACGGCGAAAGGTGGCCGGACATTGCATTTTTTTTGGAATCTACGCACCTTGAAATGTTAAAGAATCAAATTTTAGGGGGCGCTCAAAAAAATTTTGCTGAGGGAATACATAGGTGTGTTATTCACAGAATAATAAACCAAAACCATACCCACATACAAAATGTTTTCGAGCTAATGCGTTCTGAAATTTTCAACACCTATTTTGGAGCCCTTAGAGATGACTGACAGTAACGCTGAGCTTCGTGGACCAACGAGACCAAAAATGGGACCTGCAAACCAAATTCCATCAATTTTGGTTCATGGTAAGGAAAGTGCGAAGTAGGCACGGCGTGCGGGCTGAAATTTCTAATTCCATTTTCGGATTATACGTAGGTAGGTACTTTAAAACGGAAACCTTCAAATGGTGGGTGGTGGGGGGGTATTTAATTTTTTTTCATGCTGGGTTTCAAAGATTCATTACTGAAAATAATAATCTAAAACTGGAGAGAGCCGTTACAGTCATCTCGTGGCTATGATAATAGTCCATTCATTGGAATGAATTAAGGAGGCTGTCAGCGGAGTAATTGAGACAAGAAGACAATTGATATGGGAAAAAGCTCTTGAAGATACCAATACGAATTGATATTTATAGACTTGTTAAACCATTGTTTGGAAGCGGAGCTGACAGAAATGCTTCATTTTCCCTCGTGATCTTTTTATTTTGTCGGGAAGTGATTTGGGCATCCAACTTTCATAATGTCAGTGAAGTTTGTGGTCATGGGTACTGACTGTGGGGGTGGGGTGCGAGTATTATCAAGGCGCTGATTCACCGCTGCGCTTCAAAGAAAATACCGTTCGACGAGAATAGAAATTGATGGAAAAGAGAACCCTAGATTCATTTTTGGGGTGGAGATAAACGTAATACATACTACGGCGAAGAATCATTCCTTTTCCTGGAGCCGAATTTACAGTTGTGAGGAGGTACCTATACATCTACCATGTTGATGATCCCAGTCAAACATACATAAACGTTGTATGAAGAGTATAATTCATTACCTGTTCACTGATAATGTTCCCTGCAGGGTCCAGAAATTGTATCAAGGTGGGCCTAGAAGTGGCGTAGAAGGAGTAGTAGAGACTTCTCTTATGGAAAGAGAATCTTCCAGTTGCTGTTTCTTCACCCGTGAGCACGCTTGCAAAATCTATTTAAAAAAAAATATATATTTTGTGGGTAAATTTAAATAAATACTCCTGCCATCACTCGTTCACTGGACTGGCCACCACGCGTTTCCTATGGCTATAGCCTTTCATTCAATTACCCAAGTATTTTACCTAGAGAAAAAACGAAGTGTACACATAAATAATGAACTTTATAAAGGGTAGTGCACTAGTACACATAATAATGCTCCGTGTATGTAAGTAAATACCCCTAATCCTGTATGTAAATCAGATTTTTAGGTAAATCTGATGTTCGTGACAAGATAACTAACATACCTAATTTATATCGCTGCATTGTCAATGACTAAACTCCAGAACGGATTTGTAGGGAGTATCTAACGGTGATGAATGAATAAATAAATAGAACGGGTAAAATATCATATTTTATCGTGAACAATCGTGATGGCCACGGAGTTTGTTAGTCTCTTCGTGGTTTGACTGGGATAGGTAACGTAAAATTGGCATATTCAATCTGAATTCAATTTGGCAATGTCAATGTCCTCATTATTTTTATCTTCTGAATCCAAGATTTCTGCGTTATTCTACATTCCGTTCTCTCTTGTAACTTATTCTGGACTATGTTGTGTAAGCCGTGATCAAGATGCAATGGCAAAGTTGATGTATTTAGTGGATATTTTAGGTTTTGCTCACAAAATAATGTTTAGTTAACATTGTCCACATCATCGTTCTTTTGACGTCATGACGAACTCCGAGTTGGTCATGGCATCATTACATTCGCAGTGGTGCCAGTAATGCCGGTAGTAAGGAAGATCTGTGTTTTGTCTAATTGTTCACTGTTTTTGGCATAATATTTCAATTATTCATAAATATTATTATAACTATTATTAAACTTATAAACATTATTATATGGCGATCAGTAAGCTGGACGTACCCATAGGTAGTACATAATTTGGGTTCTATTGAAATATTATGGGATGAAAAGTGCTTTAGTTCCCCTAGTAGAGTATTATCTTTATTTACATGTACTATAATGCCTGGGTAATTTCACTACCCACTAAACTTTCCTAATGGCTTCGTCCGCTATTTTGTTCCATCGTCCCTGAATATACCTACTACCTACGCTAAGGGAAATGGACAAAATAATACGCTATGTTATATTCATGATGAAGTAGGCAATTTCTGTGAAATGAATATCTGGAGGGGTTTCATCGCAGGGGTCTGTCACGGTTAGCTTCACAGTCTGAAAACCTACCGTTCATCAGAGAAGCTCTCTAGCCCACCTCTGCCTTTGAAATTCTGAGGATGCCCCCGCCTCCCCAGTGGGGTCTTTCATGTTGTTGAAAACGCGTTTGTCATAGCATTATTCCCCTGTGGCCCACCCTAATTACCTCCGTAGGTCTTTCGGGCCCGTCAATGTACAGCTAATTATTCCTGTTGGTTCCCTATTTTCGGGTCGTTACGCTGGGGACTTGGAATCAACGGCAAGAGGGACCACCGAAGAAGCTCCCCTTTTGTTGATGTTCATTGAAAATCCTACTGCTTCTGAGAAAACTCACTAAAGACACAACTGTTCGAATAGTTTCCGGAGGTGTTTTATGTGGTTCCTAGCGGCTCAGGAAATCGCGGCTTTGAATAAAAAGTAGACAGTTGCGAACACCTCGATTATACCATTTTTGAAAACTTCCCTATAAAATCCATTCGCCAAAAATACCTCAAAACTGCTAAGGCATCACGTCACAAAATCTACACATTAAGGAAAAAGCGTCGGGTTCTTCTATATCTCGATGTAAAAGGGTTTACAGTGCCCAATCCGGATGGAAAAAAAAAAAAAAATTCGATGTGCTGGGTATTTTTATAAGGGATAGATTTCGAATATACGCTATTTCATATACATACTTCAAATAGGTTTTGGTGCCAAATCCTCAGGAATGGAACTGACCAAGTTTCTTACAAGATAATTTATAAATATTAATTAAATCAAAACAAATTATTGGAACTAACACAAAATTCCTTATTACTGGGAGAAAAGCACATCAACATTCTCTATTACTGTGCGATGGCGCTCAAATGGCCAATTATGTAAGTGTAGTAACAATCTTCATTATCTCTTTTGTAACATCAAGCAGAACGTACATACCAAAATGAATTAAAAGTATAGTACCTTACTACTATGATAACTGAGCTACTAATGAATTATGCTATGATGTTAGGTAAAGCTTCATAAGACATCTACAACAAATTTATGGCCACATTTATGTGAAAGGATGGTGTAGGAAGGATGGTGCAGGAAGGATGTGCCTATAGTAAGATGGTGAAGGAAGGACGTACAGTAAGCTGTAGTAGTGTGTTGTAGTCATGTAAGGTTAGCTAGTGTAACACGTGGAAAACCCATCGATCACTTTCGACAAAGATAACGTGGCGGACAGTTTTGGAGAGTTCCTCGGTGGTCTAACTAAACTAGTATTAGCTCGACGGAATGTCGTTGTTACTATCAACTTGCGGGGTCATACCTTTGTGTTGTCATCATCCTCTCACATTACTTCCAATGCTAGAGATGTTTTACATTCCAATTTCTCTCGATCTGTCTGTTCCCAGCCATAAGGACAACAAGGAATGCCAAGGACACCGATATGTGCTTCTAATGATGCATTAGGGTTATTGGTAGGTGTGGTGGCAAACTTCCCTTACATTTAGGTAATAATAGAAAATTGAGAGCCTAGTAAGAAAAGAAGGTGCCGTAAATCTGGAAATGTTTGTGTGGGGGTTACCCACAGTTTCATGTTCAAGCAAGTAAATGTTAAACTGACAGGCCGAAGCCGGCGTATATTATATTATCATAATATACACTATATAATGTATAGTGTGTAGTAATGTATTATATTATATTGTAATATAATGTATTATACTATATTGTAATATAATATATTATATACTAAACACTATATACTCGTATATAGACACAATGACAGAAGAAGAATTCAAGGAAGAAGACAAAATCAAGTCAGAAGACAAACTCAAGAAAGAAGATAGTGTGAGACAGATGATTCCAAACGGCAACAAAAAGTACAAGACAACAACACAAAATAGGATCGAACAGTAAATTTCCCGAGCCGTTTTCCCTGAAGCAAGGAGCTCACAGAACTCCTCGCTGGAAGGGGAATAGCTGTGAGGGTTACCCACAGTATCAATTTAAAATGTGCGTGACCCAGGTTATTATAACCCGCCACCATGTATATAATTAACAGTTGTGAAATAAAATGACTTATTGATTCGTACTTGAACCACCGACTAATTCGCTAGAACCAAACTGCACTAAACCGACACACAACGGATACGACAAACGATAATAGTTGGTATAATTTCCAAGCTTATCAACAACTTACATTTCATATTTTTGTCGTCATCATCGCTCGGAGCTGTGACATCCTGTGCGACATCCGGGCCTGGAACAGAAAAGTAAATGAATGAACTATACGGATACAACCGAAGTTTGGTGAATATGTAGCAATATGAACAATTTTTTATTTTTTATTTAAAAAAAATCATTTAATAATTTTTTTAAATAATTTTTTATTTTTTATGTTTTTTTAAATCATGTAAACTTTATTGTTATTAATATAACATTACCATTTCGGTGCTTATGACTATGTTGTCCTGCATGCAATTATAATTAATTAACAAGGCTGGTAATGGTATAAATAAATAAGTAACAATAAATTTAACTATTTAACAATTTAACTATTTAATAAAATTAACAATAATTTAACAATAAATAAAACAACAATAAATATGAACAATGAAATAAGTTGGCTAATGGCTCTGGGGGGAGCCTGTAACCCCTACGGACCGGGTCCCCTGGTGGCGGATATGTCTGGTAGGAGTTCATCTCCCGCGGACCAGCAGGAACAATGGTGGGCAGGAGCATAATTATTTTGGTTAGGAGTTGGGGTGCTTGTGGGCTGGTATTGTGCACATTAGATTCACTGGAGGTACGGGACATTGGGGTATGCGCAAGTATTTATTTTACTCTTTTTAAATGAACGTAGATTCTATCCTGAGAATTCTGACACAACGGCACTTTCCTACGATAAGTAGTTCTTTTTCTATGATTTCACAGATTCCGGTAATTCTGACGTCTTGCACTCCTCTCGCCGGGGCGGGACCTCCCTACCAGCTCTCGTCAGAATTACTGGAAACGTTGAAAAACCGTATAACAAGAAATAGCTACTTGGAAATAGCTACCTGCACTGGTAGGCATATGCGGGTCCACGCCAGAGGAAACAGCGTGTGAAAAATATTGGGCAGGAAGACGTCGAATGAATGATACGGGCTTTGGATTAAAAAAAAAAAAACTACTTATCGTAGGACAGTGCAGTTGGTGTCAAAGTTCTCAGAATAGAATCTAGTTTCATTTAAAAAAAAGATATAAACCGTTTTGCGACCCATGCTCATACCCCAGTGATGTCGAAGTGGCGAAGGTACTGCGATGCAGAAGGCAAGAGGGAAACCACTGCTGTAAAATTCCTAGTAAAATTGCTATGAATGATGAAATCACAAGGCCTATTTTCCGAGTGGCGCTAGGAGTAACATTCAACCAGCATGATGAGACATTTCACAAATGCAAGATGCAACATTCAAGTATCGCTTGAATGAGCACTTTTGACTCATCCAGTCTCTTACAGAATAAGATTAACTTCTCGTCGTACTGAAAAGATTAACTTTAACGGACCAGAAAAGAATGATCCCTATGGCTGATGTCTGATGATCCTGACCCATAAAAATAATCTTGGATAAAACCTATTATGTCGAGTTGATCACCCTCATAGTGCTGACTGTATGAATGATGAAACATTGTTTCCAATAGCTTAACATGCATACCATACCAAGCCGACAGCAAAATATGTCAGAGCTTATAGCAATTTTTTAAATTTACAGCCATTTTTTTTTCAATTTTTTTTCTGGTAACGAACGCGAAATTCGACATTTTAAAGGCAACAAACTGTAACGAGAGCTTATAGTCATTTTTTTAAGTAACGAACTTGAAATTCAACATTTTAAAAGCAACAAACTGTAATAATGTCAGATATATTATTATAATATTATTTGCTTAGTGGCTCAATCGTCTCATTAGAATCCTAATTGAGTCCTATTTGAATCCTCTTCATGATATTTCGTATGATATCATGGTATGATTGAGCCAATTATTTAGTTATACTCATGATAAGAACCTTTCATTTTATAGGGATTTTCAAATCTCCTTTCGTTTATGGAGATGT
This sequence comes from Leptopterna dolabrata, assembly GCA_954871275.1. Classification (NCBI taxonomy): domain Eukaryota; kingdom Metazoa; phylum Arthropoda; class Insecta; order Hemiptera; family Miridae; genus Leptopterna; species Leptopterna dolabrata. The sequence continues at coordinate 47,348,932 of OX940978.1, read as the reverse complement.
TCAAATCTCCATAAACGCAAATGCAGTCAAATTAATTGTTGAGCAATTATAAATTTAATAGGAATGATAGTAATTCAACATTCATTTCTAGATTGTGGTACGTCAGGTTAATAGACATAGCATTTAAAGCAGCTCACATGTTGTGAGCTCACATGCCACAATCTAGAAATGAATGTTGAATTCCTATTAAATTTATAACTGCTGAACAATTAATTTGCGTTTATGGAGATTTGAAAATATAAAAGGGATGCTTAGGGTGAAAAGCTAACGTTATCCTTTTCAACGTGAGTAGAAGAGGAAAATATTAAAATACCTATCAACTTATACATAATGTCTTGTTATATAAGGATTGTGATGAAAAATTTCAAGGTCTAGGAAACAACTTTTACAAAGAATCTTGATAAGTACGCGTTTCGAAACGAAGTAATAAAAAGCGCTCGAAGTAAAAGCTAGTGAAGTTGTTAGCTTGAGAGGGAAACGTATTTTCACTTGTCGATTATAAACTTAAGTGCCATTTTCCCCGATAAGGTGTCGAGACCGGCGAAGCACTTGAAGCCCGCCATACCTTAACTTTTACCACCTTACCGACAGAAAATCGCCACTTTTCAAAGCATGAAGGTGAATGTATCTCTTGTGTAGGCACTTATTATGGAAAGAATATAAAACCCGTAAAAGTCTGGCTGGAGGTCATGAAGTGCGAAAAGGCCATCCCCACGCCGTGACAACAGATCCGGTAGAGCCGTAGGTATGTGGAGGTACGTTGGAAGTCCTTAGAGATAGAGGAAGCATTTTTTAGTCATAATTCAAAAAATTGTGGACCAAGTACAAGTGGAAGATTTAATAATTTGGGATTGATAATAGAAATAATTAAAATTATTTTTTATGGGATTGATGAGTTACCTAGTTGATCGAGGATCCGATCAACCTGTAGACCAGGTAACTATCAATTCCTTAAAAAATAATTTAATTCCCAAATGGTTGATTGAAATACACCAAACCGAATCTTCCCTATAATTACGGAAACAACAATCCACTGGGTGGAGTACCTAGTTTGGGACAACTCTCAATCAAAGCCCCAATTATTGGGCAACAGCTTCATTTAAAGAACCTCTGTTTGGCAATTCATATAGAACATCTATTTGGATTGCATCGTAACTCCGCCAATCTTCATGAAGCTATGAATATGTTTGTGTCTATACTTTATATTCTATGCGTAAAATATATACGAATATATAAACCCATCAGAATCAACTCTGCGCCTGTCGCCAGCTATCGCTTTTTCAATTTGTTTATGAATCACACAGTCACTCTATTGACAATCACAACGCAAAACTCTTCTTTTTTTTGCACAGCTACCGCCTCCCTTCGCCACCGTAACTAACGTTCAACGCAGCCAGTACATTATTTCCCACGGATGAATCCATTCAGATCAACACGTGTGTTTGGAACACGTGTTGATCTGAATATCTTTCTCCTTTATTGAATAGTCCTGTCTCTCTCCCGCCGCAATTTTTCCCGCCTTATAATCGCAGTGACGCACCGACTTCACTTGCCGGCGTCCGTTTATTTATAAAAGTTTTGGCTCGTCGACCCATTGAGGCGTAGCTGTAAATAGAATTAATCGCTTGCCCTACATTATCGGTTCGGGCTTTACACCGGTGGTCATACCATGCCCTTTACCGTGCTTTTTTTCTATAGATACCCTTTTCCATAGCTGCAGATGAAAATTTTTGTGTTCATAATCCTAATACCTAATGTCCTTTATTCGGGACAAAAGTCACACCTGCATGTTCAGCCAAAAACAGGCAAAACGCAGGGATCAACCGAAGTCGAACATTCATTGGGATACTGAACTAACAGATACGAATCTGTTTCTGACCGTTCCCGAGTACGTATCCAAAATATCCAGGAGCAGTGATTCACCACCATCAATTCAATGTAAATACTTACTAAACTGGAATTGAAACTAATAGAAGGAAACTATTTTACAATATAATAATTATAATATTGGACTTGTGAATAAAGCCGTTTGGATTGTTTTTTGATTTAAAAAAAAGAAAAAATTAAAAAACTACAAATTATGACATAAAGGTTTAATATTTAGCTGTATAGATGCCCCTTCTGCGTAGATCACTGTTTTCTGTGGTCAATACCTAACCACGAGCTTTCCTCTGGGAAAGCCCTAAATCGAGTCCTAGAGCCGGCTCGGGAATTAGGTACATTTTCATAAAAATGCGTGGGATTCAATAATTAAATCATTAATAATTATTTGTTGTTTCGGTGATGAGAACATTGAGGTAGGTGAGGTTTGGGTAGGTGAGGTCGAGAAGGAGAGCATAGGTTATGAGGTAGCTGGTATCCAAAAAGGTTAGACCACATTGGCGAGGCCAGAAAGGTTACCACCACTGGATACTAGAGGTTGTGCCAAGGAAGGTTACACCACATTGGCTAGGCCAGAAAGGTTACCACCACACTGGGCTCTATTATGAGAGAGATTAGCCAGCCATAGAAGAACATTCTTTCCCGCAGGAAAGAAGAATCCGTACAGAAAGAACGCTGGTGTATGGATCACGCCAGGAAAGCGTGCCAGACTTGTTTTCCGTCAGCTCGGATCAGTTCGGTATAATTCGTTTTGTTTTCATGCCGTTAGTGGGGACTCGGACTTTCCTGCTATCCATCTTTAAAACTGCAGGATAGGTTGAGAGGACTCGCTTTCCCCCCACAGGACAACAATCCGTTCAAACCCGAGAGGGAAAACCCCATACACGTAGACTCTTTCCCGTCGGTTATGAATAAAGTGAACAATCCTAACGGATTGGTTTTTTCGTTAGTGGGTTCGACAGGATTACGAATCCCGACGTGATGGAACGGCGTGATAACTTGACAGGAATGATGGCAGGAAAGTTTTGCCGTTAGTGGCGACGAGAGGATTGTGAATCCTGCCAGCTTTCCTCCAGGATTTCACTAAAAGGAAAGAACGTAGGGAAAGAATGCTCGTCTATGGCAGGTCATTGAGGAGGAAGGTAAGCTGAGAGAGAGAAGTCATAGAGTTCGAGTGAGATCGGTAGAATGACAAGCTGGGCAAGGAGGGCGCCTCATAAAGGCACCTCTACCCTCCTCCGGTTCACCGACGGCGGTTGAAAGCCGTTGGGGGATCGATGGAGGGAGAGCTACCTGGTAGCGTCCCTCTTGTCACGTAGCTCGCCTTCTCCTTGGCTTTATTGGAAACAATTTTAAATGTACATTGAGTGGCAGATTATAAAGGGGTACCACAACCGTTGTTATTCAAGAAGCATAACGTTTGTTCATGTTACAAAAGTACCTATCAAAAAAATCCATAGCAGTCATATTCTTCATATCAAATAATATCAAGGAACAATCAACTCGATACGAACTAAATCACTCGCGACGAAATCGTGGAAACCCATTTCAAAGAAAAACGGAGTTATTGAAAAATAGTCTATTTCCACTAATACACGAAAAACGCAAAAAACACTGTTAACAGTGTTTTTTTTGCGTTTTTCGTGTATTAGTGGAAATAGACTATTTTTCAATAACTCCGTTTTTCTTTAATCAACTCGATGTCATACACTCATCCGTGATCATAATCTGGTGTTCTCTAGTAATGATATCTAGGCCGGATTTATACCTTTTCATTCAAGATCATGTTGAAGCTTTTCGGTGCAAACGGACGGCTGGAGGTACAGTGTTCCGGGTGGTCTCAAAAATTCTTTAGTTCAAGATCAATTTAAAATCTAAAAACCATACTCTTCTATTGAAAGTTTTCAAGCTGCGGCGTTCTGACTATTTCAACCCCTATTTTTCACCCCCTAGAGATGACTGACAGTAACGCCGAGCTTCGCAGACCAGCTAGACCTTAAATGGGACCTACAAACCTCATTAATTTTGGTTCATCATGTTAACTGAGGAAGTACCTACGAAGCACGGCGTACGGCGGACGGACAGAAATTTTTTATTCCATTTTTGGATTCTACGTACCTTGAAACGGGAACCATCAAATTGGGGGGGTAAAAATTTTTCATGCTCGATTCCAAAGGTTTGGTATTGAAAATAATAAACCAGTTTACTTAGGTTTTTTCGTCCACAATTTTATTGGGATAACATCATCCAAGTGTATTTTTGCGCTGATTTTGAAGAATTTTTTCCACTACTATTGAAAACTCGACTATTGAAAAGAGATGTAACTTGGAGTTGCTGTTGATTTTTGAATTTAAATTAATTTTGATTGACATTTAATATGAATTTTGATACACTCGGCTACGCGAATCGTCGTCTTCCAGTAGATTTTATTGATGTTAATAAATTATGTCAAGTGTAGCCCGAATGGAAATCAGCAACATCGAATTTCATAATATTAGTACCGAAAAGTAGGTTATAGGAGTGGAACGAGAGAGAGGAATCGGCTTATTGTAATAACTAATAAAATATACGTAACCAACCAGATGGTCAAATCGGAAGTAACTTGAAATTTAGGGCCAATGAAAAGCGAGAGAATTGCTATGACAGTAGAGCTACAGTAGATAATAGATGTATCTATGCAGAAGGATCGATTTGAATGAATTTCGGAAGAGATCACGATTAAAAATACTTAGCAGCTCCAACCACCTTCAAACGTCAACCGACTGTAGTACCACTACGAACTGATCAACTCGTACAGCTGCACTTCACTAATTTTGAATAGGTAGGTTGGTACAAATTAAATAATAGCAATGCAGTATAATTTGAACTGATCTACAATCCTGGCATCTCCCACAGCCACAAGAGAACCGAATGACACATGGCGGCAAAGAAGAGTCTGAAATCTGAAGACAATTTCGTGTAGACAAATTGCAGATTTAATTTGAAGACCATAAGGCTCCCTCGAAAAACGCCACGGAGGCAGATTAGCAGATGAACAAGACGTAAACGAATTAGTTTTGATTTACGGGTAACTACGCTAGAAATGGCAACTCACCCCTGGCACTTCAAGGATGACCTAAATTCGGTTGTTTAAAATCAACCTCACCTTCAGCTTGAAAATTATCAACGCGCTCTGAATAAATGCTGGCAGGATTTTGGAAAGCATTCATAACCGGGATTTCTGACGAGTAGCAAACGCGAAATTTATTGGAGTCTAACAGTCATTCTCAGTATTAATTTATTACCCAGTGGAACCCTTGAGTCTCTTTATAATTTTCACATCTCATTCAATATGAACGATGTATCAAGTACTCACCAAGAAACATGAGCCAGTATTTATAGTGAATTATTATTGCAGATTTTATCTAAGAAAATTTCTACGATGACATTTTTTAGAGAATATTTGAACGAACCCTCTCTTTGAAAAACGTCATTGCAAGAGGGAAGATTGATCTTTTTCGCACTGGAGGTACATATTAAATACTCGATCTTTGGAAATATATTTGTTAAAACCAGCTAAAATATGTTAGAACAAACAGAATTTGTAGATCAAATGGCTGCGTGATAAATTCTTAACTTCTACGTCCATAACTTCCGAAGGAAGTCGATTTGCCTATCAGTTCTATAACAAGTAATATGTGTGAAGCTTATGGATAGGGGGGGGGGGGTAGGGGGGATCTGTTCGAATTACAGCGCCTCTCGCGCCAACCCAGGTCCGTTTTGCGCTAATATCTGATATGCTCCTTTATTACATTACTCGTACTATCATGCACGACATCGGACGGACAGATTTTTTTTCCAAATTCTCTTTTCAGATTGTACGTACCTTGAAACGCAAACCATCAAATTTTGAGAAACGCCAGACTTCAACTTATGAATTGTTTAAACAGACCTACAGATGCCGCCAGCGAGATGGCGGAGGAAGCGGACAGACGTGAAACAATAGATGGCGCCTCGTCTGAGATCCGATATAATATGCAAATTGTATGGGCCGAAAGGAGCTTCGGCCCCAAAACCACGCCTTCGTCCTATTTTTTTTCGAAGCTAATCGTTTTCGATTTAGAAGTCAAACGAGATTCCAACAAGAAGAATGATGTCAACAATCAGCGATCTATTATAATAATCCTGACTGGAAAAAAATTTGGTAGGTACCTATCAAAAGTGGGAAGAAGCCACCGCCAGGTGCTGCTGGCGGTGTCCTGTAAATCGTCACCAGTGAGAAATCGCTACCTTTTTTCCATTCGTAGATGCGAGCTTGCGAACATCCACACTACTTGTCCGTAGACAGAAAAAACGCAAAAACATATTACTAAGTGAATTCAAAGCTTGGTATGGACTACTGGCGATTGTCGCACATTTTTACATGGTAACGATTGTCACTGGTGGCTACTGACGTGTATTCCTATAGCAAGCGTATTGAAGGAACCTTATTTACTGCTCTTTTCATATTAGGAACCTCTAGTTTGCAGTTAAGCTTTTGGCGATTCCCACGTTTAACTACAGGAATATTCTTCGTATCAAGAATCAAACGGCTTTAAAAAGATTCTTCAACGACTAAAGCGTTTATACGGTCAACGGGATTAAACGATTCGTATGAAGAATCAATCCTGATCATAAGGAGTAATGTATCATAAAGAGACAGAAGTTTAACTGAAATCAGTCACTGTTACCACCATTTTGCGTCATGTATACAAGCGAGAGTCGAAAACACCTTCTTCCCAAACCCAAATAATAATCCCAATTACATTCAACAATCAGAACAATAGGAGCGTCTGCGCATGCACAAATAACGAAAAACCTTGTAAAGCGTATATAACCGGTTCCATTCGACCGATTCGAATGAAATTTTAGGAGTCATACAAAGAAGGGCGCAGGCCTCCTATAAGTTCTACAACGAAGGAGGAATAGGATTAAATTTATCGAGGATAACGTCCTATATCAACATTTAAGCGGCGCCTACTTGATGAGAGCTTTACCAATGAAAGAGTATCTTTCATGTAGTCCAGGTGTAGTAAAAATATTCGCTATACACCAGCTAAATTTATTAATCATACCAACGAGATCAGGAAGCTACACTGCTCGTCCAACTGGTAGACATTTCGTTGTTGCGTTGTCGCATTGTTATGCATTATACTCATGAGTGCACGTACTATTTACTGATGATATAAGTGTGCTCGTATAATTAAGAAATCGTTTACTGATCTCAAAATATTAGCAAATTGATATTCAGCCGTTAGAATTGCAAAGAGAACGAGGGCAACCGGATCCACATTTGAAATTTGAAGGCGACAGACCACACCGGCTACTTGTTTGTAAATAAGAGGGTCCCCTGGCTCATGGAAAATCCTCGAAATAGATCAGTGTAAAACACTCGAATGAGGCTAACGCACAACTCACTCGCAGTCCCCACCGGCCCTGGTGACTATACTTATATTTTGCATGAACGTCTGGCCCGGTATAATCCATGGATTACACTGCCTGTCCTGCAATTCTATGAGGTCGAACATAATCCAGTTCTTATCCGCGGTAAGGGCTTATTTGCGAAAACGACCGACCAAAACGTAACTAGGTTATAATATACGAGGTAGCGAAGATGATGAAATTGATCAGTTCTTTGAGCTTTTATGAGGACTACCCCATGCATTCTACGTACAAAATTGAGCCACTAACTAGAAGTTTTTAGGTGCGTCCAGAAGCTAGGCCCTTTCATGACAATAGAGGAAGGCCAAAATAAAAAGTTTCAGTCATGCAGCATGACCGTATTCATGAGCAAATTTTTCAAGTTCGTAACATCATCTATTTTAACGATTTTCTACCAAGGCAAATTCAATTTTTGGGGGAAAACATTTTTATGATTAAGAATACATTCATGATTTAACTAATCACATTGTAAGTAGAAGAGCCCTCCTGCTATAAAAACTACGATAAAAGAATTAGCTGAATAGTTAGGATATTTACTATCAATACCTACCTATGTTATTTCGGGGATCAAACCCTATAAGAATGAATTGAAGTTGTATAACAAGTGCATAATGAAACATTTCTCTTGTTCGATTGGTAGGCTAAACAGTTTAGTGAGCTCTGTAGTAGTATTGGGTACTCTCTCAGTTCGCTTATATTCACCATTTCACGGTTTGAGGCCGTTCGAGGGGAGAATCGATTAAGACATGAATGGGAAGCTCGGGGGATTATACAGGCGATACTTCCTTATAAAGTAGGTGGTGATGGCAAAGACTCGCCTTCATTATGTTGTTATTCCTGAAGGCACGCCTCCTGGATATTTCTTTCCTTTGCCGCTGACTAGAACAATCGTGATCGAAGCTTTAAGAAACTGACATCGCCACCCGATTTAACATCGATCCCTGAGCCACCAACCCATCCCACAGTCACGAAACGTTTCTCAAAAGCCCGAAAGAATGAGAATCCGAGCGGGAATTCTCGCCTGGACCCTCTCAATGTGATAAATTATGTGTACACATTTACATGTAATTGATCCAGGTTTTACGACCATCGGCGCCACGTACGTGCAATCTAACAGACGAGATCTGTGGAACAACGTTTTCGGGCACTTTGAGGGAGTGTGGGGAATCGAGCTTTCAATCGTCCTTTTTCTCTCTAATTCAAATAAGATGAAAAAGAGAAAGACTAGCGGCGCCTCCTGTCCCGCTAAGAGCCTCCGTATCAAAGACATCGATTGCGCAACGCACCTTCTACACTACTTTGATAGCCACTAATTCTTCATTTCAACACAGGCTTTTCTACCTTGGCCACATGATGCGTTTGAACACAAAATGGCTGGACTCATCCGTCTTATGTCACAAATACTCCGAATATGATTTCACAATTTATACTTTTACATTCGATATTTCAAATGAAGAAGCAGGAAACACGAATGCACGAGGAATCATTACGAAAGATTTGAACACATGAAATTTCAGCAGGGTTGATGAAGCCTTCTATTCATTCCATGAAAAGGATGGGCTGATAGGTAGAAAACGCCCACAAGGCGGGATATATGAGTAGCGGATGCAACCGTCACGAGGCGAGCGGGAGATGCCGAGCAAGCAGTGACTGGAATTGGGATTTAAACACAGTATTTCATAAATAAAAAATTAGTGGTGGTTATGTAATCCCTACCATCACCAATGAGTTCTAGAATGAGTAAGATACCTACCAAATTATAATTTAATGATAATGCACATTTCTAATGGAAGGTATTAAAATACACTCCAAGTAGGTAATTCAACTCGTAAAATAATGAAAGTGATTCTTGACCGACATTATGTGTTCATATGTGTGGCAAAAAAAGAACTGTTATACAAGATGTTTCCACTCAAACTCGGCCTAAAGCAGCATAGCTATATTTCCTATATTTTAAGTTCATTTTCGTTCTGAATTTTCTTTTACACCTGCAACGTCTCACTCTCTTTTTACGCGAGTGCGGATTCGCACGAGCAAAATCGAGTTTTGGCGACGGTTCAAATTTTTTCTTGCCTTTCCTTTTCACACGGCGTTTAGAGTTTCACGTCCAATAAAAACGTACAAATTGTGGCGTCCGCTCTCGCTAAGACTTCCCTTCAGTGTTGTGGTAGTAGAATGAAGTAAGGTATTTCGCGATTTATAAATTAGGGGAAAACGTTGATGGACAAACGTGGGGAACGGCGAGAGGATAAATAGTGCACAACAAGTTAATTTGTCTTGAACTCCATTTCTTCAAGAGTTCATAATAAATTTCATTTTACGTTGAGATGGGCGCAGAGTTTTGTTCATTGTTACCGACCTATAATTATATCACGACACCATAGGCAGGTGGGTAGGGTGTATATATTATATTATAATATATGGAGCATACAGGTGGTGGGAGTTCTATCGATGCAAAGCTGAAGTAATCTCTGTGTCTGTCAGTATGTTCTCAAATCCTAGACCCACTCACCTCTGAACTGTTTGTCAGATTTTGATGAGATTCACATTTACCGCAGGGAATTGAGGAAATTTTCCTCCTTCGGCAGTTTTTACATGTTCCCATACGAATTCCATCGAAATTGCGCGTAGCTCTTCAATTCGTCTGAGACTGCACAAACACAAAACTTACGTCACACTTTTCACGAACGTCACAAAAATGGCACGAAGTCTTCTAAATGTACTTGTCAATGGAGGAAAAAACAGGGGAACATTAGATGGAAATGTAAGGGAGAAAATGGGTAATTTTTATCGAATTCAAGATGTTTAATAAAATGCATTTCGGGTAGTTTTGATTGACTTAATAGCGTGTTGCGCGGAACTCTATACAGTTTTGTGGAAGAAGTACTAAAACAATGTTATATCCGCCTTCATGCGTAGGTGCTCAACTTCAGCAATCCATCTATACAAGCTAGTGCAACGCGTTTACCTAAAGAGGCCGCTTAGAAGAAAGACTAACGCGGATCACTAGGTTCACTTAATTCAGTTTGGTGGGAAATAAGTAGGTACAACCTGCTATTAATGTTCAGTGTAGCTTCTGGGCTTCACACTCCTCCAAGTTTAATGTTAATTAAAGAGCTCCCTCTACTCCATAGTCTATGCAAAACTATAGATATGTGTAATACAAATCATCATACATATGTACACAAATAGTGTTACCTATAGTGGTTACAAACAGTGGTACCTATATTGGGATTGCACCGATTAAACCCATCTGATAAATTTTGAATTTTTCACTTAATATGTGCTAAATGACTTAATGTCGATAATTAGAGACGTTCATGGGCGGAGCTTAAAACATAAATCTCTTCTATTCGAGCCGAGAGCGAAATATTCTAGCACATCAGGAATCTTGTCACGATGGGGAAATAATCATCTTCACTGGCGGAGACAGGTGCGACAACTTGACTCATTTTCTTAAAGAGTGTCTTCTAAGGTTCTGGGTGGACAAAGGTTGGCAGCGGTGTCGAATATTTCATGGCTCGTTGAACTTACCGCAACCTCTACGTTTGGCCCTCTTCTATTAGCTACGAAGAGATGTATGGTGCACATGACACTTTTGAAGTAAGAGGAAAATGTTTGGGACGGGTTGTAGACAGCATTAAATACAAAATTTATGACTGTAGAAATGACAAGGACGTATATGGCAGGTGTTACTTCACGATACATTGTGTTAATATACCATGGGAAATCTCAACATCTCTAATTACAGCAAATGAAAACTCTCACTGGCGAAGTTGAACGATGGAGATGTCCGACGGTGGGACGGGAGGGGGGGGGGGATATACCCTGCTCTGGAAATGGAGTTGTTTTGTTCAAGAAGTTAGATTTGATCGTGAACTTGAAAGTTGAGAAATATTTCAATTCTGAGCAGGTCAACGTTAAAATAGGTCTAGGAGTAAATAACGCGAGTGCTCCATGGTGGCCTTGAAACTTTATGAACGGTATTCACTTTTTTTTATTTCTTCAAATCCACGTGGAAATCAAGGCAACGAATTTGTAACAACCGCAAAAAACCGCATATTCAACTCTAGTGTCTTGGCAACAGCTAGTTTTCCCTATTGAAATTACGGGTGGGTGGTTTTGAATGGCCCACGTCATTTGTTCAATTACGACTTCCCTGATGGACAATTTTTTTGGCACGGTTACTTGTAAAACCATCTCCAACAAATTTGTGAGGAGAGGGATCAAATTATGAAGTGGACAATTAAAATTGATAAAACTCGTATCTAAGAGACTTAACACTTGATATTCTAAAAACTTCCAAAACTAAATCCTTAGAGTAAAACCCTAATAAAACGCTGCCAAGTCCTTGTCACATGGGTTTATCATTCTACTGGACATACCTAAAGAGATGTTGGCTGTTCATTTATTGTTTCTTTCATATAAAATAATTGAAATAGCTATCTCTGGTGGTTTCCACCAATTTTGGCCCCCAAAACACGAATAAGGTACGCTCCGTTTGGTTTATTATTCTGTGAATAATACACCTATGTAATCGCTCAGCAAAAAATGTTTATAACACCCCCTCAAAATTTTTTCTTTTCCGTTTCATAGTGCGTAGATTCCAAATTACAGAAATGCTGGCTGTTTATTTATTGTTTCATTCATGTAAAATAATTGAAATAGCTATTTCTGGTGGTTTCCACCAATTTTTGCCCCCAAAACTTGAATTAGGTACGCTCCTTTTTTTTTCCTTTTCAAATTACGATTGGTTATTGGTTGTGCCATTTAATCGTTTAATCGTTTAATCGTAATTTAATCGTTTTATCCACGTGTTGACACTTTTTCTAGTGTTATTCTACAAATTGATGGTGATTTCAGACGATTTTCCAGGTTTTTGACTCATTAAAAAATCAATTTTGTGAGCTGAACATCTGGTACAACCTCAATTTTCCACTCCTTGGTCAAAATCGACTTCATATTCGGTCTTCTCGTCCCCAAAAACATGGAAAACGATACCTCAAAAGCTCATGTTACTAACATGTTACTAAAACACAAAAAGTACCTACCTATTTTTACACACATTTTCACTCATAGCACCCCTGGGTATATTCCGATCGGGCTGCAAAGTTTCGGGACACAACTAAGGCCCAAATGGAGCATGTGTGCGAAAGAGCGACTTTTTTAGATAGAATATGAAGCCGGTACACGTGATACGGCGTACGGCGTACGGCGGACGGACATTGCATTTTTGAAATCTACGCACCTTGAAACGGAAAAGAAAAAAAGTTTGAGGGGGTGTTACAAAAATTTTTTGCTGAGCGAATACATAGGTATATTATTCACAGAATAATAAACCAAAAGGGAAAACCAGACAACGAAAAACTCGAAATAATAAACCAAGTAGAAGTATAAAGTAATATATTAATGACAAACCCCATATCCCGAATATCTTGAGAATTATTCATAACATGAATGATTAATCCGGCACATAAGAATAATAACGCCTTAAAAAAAGCATGGGCTAATAAATGAAAAAATGCTAAATCAGGAAACCAAGAAACAAGATTGTTATTATCAAGCCCAAATGGTAATAATTTATTGATCCATTAAAACATTGACAGTGGAATCCAACGGATCTAAGATATGCAGAATGGTACGCAGCGAAATATTCTAGTAATAGTAGATACCCATTTCCATAACTATTTCATAAATCATCACTGTTATTTATCATCTAACATCTAAGAAAGATCAGGAATCGGTATATATGTTGGAAACAAGATGGTGCGATTGAGTTGCGTAAACAGATTTACATAATTAATTTATTTATGTATGTACTTGTACGGTTTGCGATTCCATGCCAACAGCCATGATCACGCGCAACTATAGCTTGATCGAATTCAAATCGCTCGATTTGAAACATCTGTATCTTTGTGTACCTGTATGGGGAATGTGGGCACCAAAATGTAAATGGCTGATAACCAACAAGGCATATTATTATTTTTACATTGTGAAGTCTGCAGTAAGGTACAGGTTATACCATTTGGGAAGACATAAATGTTGTGCGGGTCAGCGTTCCACCTGTAGATTTAATCATTCGTTGAGGTCAATAAAATAATCCCACCCGCTCAAGCTTTTATGACTTCAAAAGTAGCGTTTTTCTCTCGAGTAATGACCGGGGTGTTGACTTGTTGTAATAATACCTTTGAATAAAATCCCTCATCAATCAACTAAGCAGAACTGGCTTGAATTTGAGCGAAAAACATTAAAATATCACAACATAGGGGAATCGTTAGGTACTTCAATTTTAAAGTCCAAGTTTTCCGTTACTACGTAGATCATGAATATTACCGAATAAACGACGAGTGACATACTTGAAGAGAGAAGTGTAGAGTGTACTTGAATCAGTAAAGTGATGAACGTAATGAAACTACTCATCAATTAACTGATCTGGTAAACATTCTCCACCGTTCTTAGCAATTAAGGAAATCCCAAACCAACCATATACTCAAACGATCTTTATCGTAAGAAAACTAATTTTCCAAATTTTTTTAAATGCAGCGAATTCATCCTAATTTTAAGCATATTTTAAAATAATAAAATTTAAAACTATTATGTATGATGATTATCTATGAGCACATTGTTCTCATAAATTTTTCACGATTTTTCGCTATTTTGTGCTCCACAAATTAAATGTTGACCAACGTTTTATTTTCAGAACATTCCCGCCTTCGAAATCGTTTGTAGTCACAGAATTATGGCGAACTTTAGATTTTGTTCCGTTGCCTAACGTCAGACATCGTCAAGAGTGACACAAATGACACTGGTGGTGGCGGTATGTATAAGTAAAAACGCTTCAAATTATTACACAACGGTTTATTATTTACCTGTCTAGATGCCCCTTCTGCGTAGATCATTGCTCTCTTGTCAATAACCCCCAGCTGCCCCCAGGAAAGCCCTAAATGGAGTACAGGAGCCGGCCCAGGAATTAAAGTTTCATACAAATGCGCGGGATCCATTAATTAATTATTTGAAGTTATTCATGAAGCATAAGTTGAATAATAAACCACCCTTCTGCGTAGACAGTATAGATAAACCGTAGATAAACCGTTGTGTAATAATTTACCCAGCAATACTTCAACGATTGTTCAAGTTGCAAAAGTATCTACCAACAAAAACCAAAAGATCCATCATTTTTCAAATGAAATGATATCACAAAACAACCAACTGAACTTCATACAGCCGTCCGTGATTATAATCAGGTGACCAAAAAAACTCTTTAGTTCGAGATCAAATTAAAAAGTAAAAAAAACTATACCCTTCAACTGAAAGTTTTCGAGGTATGGCGTTCTGAACATTTCAACCCCGATTTTTCACCCCTTGGAGATTACTGACAGTAACGCCGAGACTCGAGGGACCTACAAAAAAAATTTCATTAATTTTGGTTCATGGTAACTAAGAAAAGTGCGAAGTACGGCGTAGTGGTTTTATTCGATTCGACACGTAAACCATCAAATTTTGAGGGGGGGCTAAACTTTTTTTTTTTCATACCCGATTCCAAAGGTTCATTATTGAAAGTAATAAACCAAAAAACTGAATATTCGAATTTCCCAAAACGGATTTATTTGGAAAAATATCCCAAAGTTCGTGCACCAGAAATATTCCAGATTTGCAGTGCAATTCTCGTGGAACCAGTGGGTGATGAACACTGCGTCCGGCACACTGGTAGAATTGGATGCAGTGATGACTAAGGTAACACCTTTGAAACTTTGTTACCTACGTTATCATAAATAAAAGACTTCGTTAAAGAGATGACAGGAATAATTGTGGCCTCTACACAGGATTTTCTCGATAATTTGCTTGATAAATTTTCTGCCTCCTACCTCGATGAATCACCCTCGCGATGAGTGGTGATCTCGGGACACCGTCGCTCCGTGCCCTAGTGAACGTCTTATAATAAGCTTCCCGTCTTGGTTATAACAGTAGGAGTAGACTGGGAGACGCAAATATGAGACTGGACCCCGTAGATGCAGTCGGGAGCCCTAGAGGGCACCGACCTGATGATTCCTGGGCCCGCGGCCAGACGCGCTTGTAGCCTGACAGCTCTCCTCCATCCTTTAACTTGTCGGGTGTGAGGTGTCGAAATAAAAAATATGCCCCCCCGTTTTACCCCTTGTTCTTCATCCCCTCTTTTGGACAACCACGCCTTCCTTTGTTTCCCCAGCATCATTCAGCACTCATCGTCTCTCAGTGCTGACGTCCGATGCCATCCTCGGGCGGATATGAGATGTCTAGCATCCCAGTGCACACCGGGTATCTGAACGATTTTGTTATTATACCTACCGAATGAAAAACGTCATAAATGTGCCATAAGAATTTTTTCGTGCTGGGTTGATTTTTTTCTAATTCAACCTATGGTGCTGAAATTTGAAATATGATTTGTCTCCCTGGTTCTTTTGTGCAACCTGGTAAAATGAACAATGGGGCATTCCGATTAGTTGATTGTGCACTGAGGCTGATTGCTATCCAATGACACGTGTGATGCTGAAACTTGTGATCGCTATGGTACAAAGTGATATCTAATAGAAATAAGGTTGGTAGGAATTCCGAGCAGCTGAGTGAGCATCGAGGCTAATTTCTCTCCGATCAGAGTACGATGCTGCAATTTGACACATTCTCACGCAACATTATTATTACGTATGATATTGAAACTTGAAATCCAGTCTCTCTGGTACAAATTGATAAGAATGACATGACAGGGAGGCTGCCCGACCAGCTGAATGAGCAATAAGGCTAATTTCTCTCCAAAGCAACCTATGGAGCTGTTGTTGCTATAATCAGTACTTTTTAATAGTTAATTATAAGCATAGTTCAAATGAAATTACGTTTCAAAACAATTGGAAAGATTCGATGACATCACCGTAAACAATTGTATCAAGTTGTCCTAACTTCGAAAATAACCTTGGCTGAATGTGTTGATGCTGCGACAGCATCCATATCAGGAAGGAGCGCGTGGACGAAAAGCACCCACCACGATGCCGTTTCTCGAGCCCATGTTCATTGTGTGAATTCACAGGTTTGAAGAATCTAATTTTGGAAACCAGATAAATACAGACTATTTCTTCGAACTCATTCAATTTTCCCATACAGTTTCAATGTAAAAACACTGGATATGATTACACAACGGTTTATCATTTTCCTGTATAGATCCCCTTCTGCGTAGATCACTGTTTTCTGATGTACTTACCTACCATCTTGCCCCCGGGAAGCCCTAAATCGAGTAATAGAGCCGACCGAGCAATCAAAGTTTCATAAAAATATGCAGCGGATTCGAAAATTCCATGTAAAATTATTTGATGTTATGCAGGAATCATAACGTTTAGTTAAAAAAAACGCTGAAAATCATTACACAACGGTTTATTATTTACCTGTATAGATGCCTCTTCTGTGGTCAATACCTACCCTCGAGCTTCCCCCAGGAAAGCCCTAAATCGAGTACTGGAGCTGGCCCGGGAATTACAGTTTCATAAAAATGAACGGGTTCAAGAATTCTATCATTAATAAATTATTTGAAGCATAAAGTTCGTTGAAGTTACAAAAGTAGCTGTCAACAAAATCCAAACCGCCATCATTCTTCAAATGAAACAATGTCACAGAAACCAACTCGACTTCATACAGGTATTCCCATGATTATAGTCAGGTGTTCCCTAGCAACGATACCGCTTGATTCACGGTCATGTTGACGAAGCTTTTCGTTGCAAACGAATGGCTGGATGAATTTCTGAATCGAGCGTGTTTTGGTTGATTATTTTCAATAATGAAACTTTAGAATCGAGCATAAATTAAAAAAAAAAATTAAGTACTTTCCTTAGTTATCATGAACCAGAATTAATTAAATTCGGTTTGTAGGTCCTGTTTGGGATCTAGTAGGTCCGCAAAGCTTGGAGTTACTGTCATTCATTTCTAAAGGGTGAAAAATAGTGGTTGAAATTTTCAGACCGCCGCGCCGTAGGTTGAAAACTTTCGATAGAAGGGTATATATGGTTTTTAACGTTTTGGTTTATTATTCTCTGAATAATACACCTATGTAATCGCTCAGCAAAAAATTTGTATAACCCCCCCTCAAACTTTTTTCTTTTCCGTTTCAAGGTGCGTAGATTCAAAAAATGCAATGTCCGTCCGCCGTCCGCCGTACGCCGTACGCCGTCCGCCGTATCACGTGTACAGGCTTCATTTTCGGTCTAAAAAATTCGTTCTTTCGCACACATGCTCTATTTGGGCCCTAGTTGTGTCCCGAAACTTTTCAGCCCGATCGGAATATACCCAGGGGTGCTGTGAGTGAAAATGTGTGTAAAAATAGGTACTTTTTGCGTTTTAGCAACATGTTGGTAACATGAGCTTTTGAGGTATCGTTTTCCATGTTTTTGGGGACGATAAGATCGAATATGAGGTCGATTTTGGCCAAGGAGTGGAAAATTGAGGTTGTACCAGATGTTCAACTCCCAAAATTGATTTTTTATGAGGCAAAAACCTGCGAAATCGTCTGAAATCACCATCAATTTGTAGAATAGCACTAGGAAAAGTTTCAACACGTAGATCAAGACGATTAAGTGGCACTACCAATGATCATGGATAATTTGAAAAAAAAAAAAAAAAGATCGTACCTACCTAATTTGTGTTTTGGGGGCCAAAATTGGTGGAAACCATCAGAAATAGCTATTTCAATTATTTCACATGAAACAAACAATAAATGTAGGTACAGCCAACATTTCTGTAGAATAATAAACCCCATGTGACACTTTGCAGCGTTTTTAAAATTGATCTTAAATTGATCTTGATCTCTTTTTTGAGACCACCCAGAGCATTTATGTCCAGCCGTTCGTTTGCACCGAAAAGCTTCTTCAACTGATAGTGAATGAAAAAAAAAAAAAAAAAATAAATAAATCCCGCCCGGATATCATTCCTAGGGAACACCTGATTAAAATCACGCATGGCTGTATGAAGTCGAGTTGGTTGATCTGTGATATTATTTAATTTGAAGAATGATGGCTCTTTGAGATTTTGTTGATAGGTACTTTTGTAACTTGAAAAAACTTTATGCTCCATGAATAACATCAAATAATCAATTATTGATGTATCGACTGCCGTGCATTTTTATGAAACTGTAATTGCCGGATCGGCTCCCGTACTCGGTTTGGGGTGTTCTGGGCGCGAGGGTAGGTGTTGACCACCGAAAACAGCAATATTTACCTGTATAGATACAGGTAAATAATAAATAGTTCTGTAATAATTTGCAGTGCTTTTTTGCCCTTTCCTTCTTCTTTGTCCTCCACATCCATTGATAGATCACGTTCTACCGTATAAGTATTCATGTATTATAATGTAATTTGTAGGTAGTGAGGTTCAAGATAGCATGTTATGCAAGAAGAAGAAAATAAAATGAGTAACTTACTCTCTACATCTTCAGGGCAGACCTTGCAGCACTTTCCGGGATACAGGACTGGCTCATCACAAGATGGTTTGGGGCATTCGTTTTTGATGTTTTTACAATGAACTTTTCCGATGATTTTCCTCTTTTTTTGAACCTGCAACAAAAATAGTAAATAGACTGAAGTGAGTGAGTAACATATAGTCGTAGGAGAGAGTGAATTGAGCAAGCAGTACATATGCCTACCATAGGTACCAATATATTTGTCAATAAATGAGAGATTCGTTGTACGAAATCAATCAGACATATATTTTAGTGAATGAAATTACTAATGATGCTTAAATTTTATGGTCACAGGCACGAGCCCAAAAACATAAGACTATTATAAATATGGTTTCTCCATCACGTACTGCTGCTTTCATTGAGTTTTTAAATGTCTGTACTCCCCTTTCTGCTTGACCATTGCTTGCTGGGTGGTAAGGCGCAATATATATGTTTTTTAAATTCCTAGTCCCTTGCAGAATTGAGTGAATTTTGAGCTCGTAAATCGCGTCCCATTGTCAGAAACAGGGACATGCGGGATCCCGAAGTATTCCGAACTCAGCTGATAATGCCCAAAAGAAGAAGACGCCGAGGACGACGAGGAAAGATGATTTTACTCGGGAAGCAAGGAAGATTGATCGAAAATATAAGAGGAAGCGGCAAAGATGTAAGTAAATTTCAGGTTCAGACTAGCAACGAATCAAGTCCCAAAATGTTCGAAAATTCTACATGAACACCATAACAGGTCTGAACAATGTTCATCATTGTAACGTCCCTTTGGCCTTATGCACAACAGGTACCGTAAACTGGGGTTATTTGAGTAGAAATCTGAGGTTTTTTCAACTTTTCACCTATTTAAAAATTGATAAATATTGAAACAAATATACCATATGAAACCTCTAGGTCTCTAGTTTATGAAAATAACTTGCTGGTAGACCATAAAAATAGTTATTTACGTTTGAATGCGTACTCACTCATTAGACAATGAGAAGTGTGATTAAATTATAACAGTCTCGCTTTTCGACGTTTAGGCCCATACAAGATTCATCTACTCAATTAAACCATCAGAACTTATAGCCAGGGAAATTCTATAAAGAAAAATATGCATTGAAACTCAAGGAACCTTCTTGATGACAGAAACGACCAACCTACCAGTGCTACCAACTTGTTAACCTCTCCTCTTAACGATGGTTCTTTCGAGGAATTTCTTTACTAAGCCAAGAAATAGCTCTTGAAGGACGAAAAACGTCGCTTGTCATCAATTCACCTCACCGACCATTTCACCACAGTTATGGTTCCTATTTCATTTCTGGTGTACGATTTCAGCTTGATGTTAGCATGTTTTACTCGTAATATTTTTTATCTCAGGATTTTCTTGAGAATATTTGGTAATTCACATCGAAACTGCAGCTTTTATGCCTACTTGAAATTCGATATCACGCCCTCAACATTTCTGGTCGTGAAAGTTCTACAGATCCCCTTCTTGGAATTAATGCTGAACACCTTAGGCTTGAAAGAAACGCTGAACCTTCTGGATCCGGCTCTGAGTCGTTTGACGTTATCCTGCGATACCCGTATCTCAGCCCTATTTACGCAGACGTATTTACGCGTACTTAGATGGATTTCTGAAATCTTCTGTTGGACGAGTGCAAGAAGGCTCGATTTGGCCTCCTTCCCAGTTCAGGCACGAATTGGTTCAGTATAAGATTTGCTTTCGGGTTCAAAAGCTTCACATATGTCACATAGACGTTGATAGGCAGGGTCTCCTACTTTCGGGAACGATGTAAAGTTTGAATTTATTTTGCAATCGTTTTAAATAAAAATACCAATTTGATTTATATGGGTCAAAAGGCGGAATGACTTAAGGGCCTGTACGTACATCTGTAGGTTTTCCTCCTTTATAGATGCAGTTGATGGCCCTTGCGATTCCATCCTCGTCGGCAAGTTTATATTTTTTTGTATGATTAAGTGAAATTCGAAGTATGAAATCAATAGGAAATACTTTACAGTTACTTGAATTTCAATACTGCCTAAATTACTGAATGATGCACAAATCGTATGGACACAGGTACGAGCCCAAAAACATGATACTATTATAATATACGTACTTACACACGTTTTCTATGAAACCGTAGTGGCAGATATTTAATCTAGGTAGATGATACCAAGGACCCACTGCAATAGGAATGACCCGTAATGTCATACTTCGAAAATACTCTTAACAAGCACTCATAAATTCTAAACTTACGGGCCTTCACAAGCCAAAACAAGACGAAAACTTATGTTCTTATCTTAGGGTGGCTTAGAGATAATGTAAAAAGGCCATGCAGGTACTTTTCCATTTATATGATGGGATTTTTGGATCCGTGATTAAGACTTGGCAAAAAAACAGGAAACTGATAATCTCTTGACTGAAACCGTAACCACGACTGAGGGTAGGTTTCAGATCACCCTATCTAACTTTGTTTTCAACAAAGTTGGAATTACCTCATCAGTTCCTCCGTTTCCGTGCTTTCCCACCAATAAACTAATACTCAGACAATTTTGGGTCAACTCATGTTCACGATGAAGTCACATAGACCTCAGATTCTGCTCCTGGTAAGCTGAACTCAAGAAGTGCTTCGCCTCCTGCACCTGTTCAAGCCAGTCCGTTACATTATTCACTGAGGGTGTTGGATGTGAATGCACTTCATTTGGCATGCAGAAATTAGAAGGGGAAAAGTCGTAAAACCTAATTTGGTTTCTTTCTGAGCAGAGCGTGGGCAGTGAGGCAAGCCGTTTAAATCATTACCAGTTCTCATAGTACAATAATTATCACCTTCCTACGATTCTTACAATGTCTACTTGACAATTCAGCAGACGCCGCGGAATAAGTTGTACCAGGCGACGCTATACCGTTAGCCGACACTCAAGGATATCGTGTTTGTTTGACGCTTTCTCCTCAATTTCATTCCGACTGTCAGCAACAGTTATTTTCATCAAGTACCTCTCGGTAATTCATTACCTATTTCTTCAGTTGGAGTAAGACAGCGATGATGATAACGATCGGTATTCTTTGCTTTGCTGATTTGCGGGAATAGTAGAATACATAGGCTGCGTTTCCTGGTTGTAATAGTACGTTGTACAACTAAAAACGAGCTCGTCGAAGAAGGACACTGAACTATAATATATGTAATTTACTGCAGAGAACCCTGCATACCTAACATGAGGGAGGACATCATAAAACGCTAAACGTAACTTCTACCACTACATTTAGAACAACTATAATAAATGAACTATACAATCAACTTCACGTTTATCAATTTGATGATTTAGTAATCTATATTAAAAAACGCTGCAAATCCCTGCACAACGGTTTATTATTTTTGTATAGAATACCCTTCTGTTACAGATCACAGCTCTATGTATAGATAACCCATCTATATAATATGATATGTACTATTCTATACATATTATGTAGATCGCAGACCCTCCGTAGGTTAGTACCTAACCCCGTACTCGTTACTAGGTACCTACCTAAATCACGAGTTAAATGTTGCTAAAATAATTCTGCCGATGACAAACAGTACCTAACAAAAAGAAACACACATAATGAAGTTCTGAAAAGAAATTGTTGATGAGGAGTGAAAAAAGTTGCGAAAGTACCTACCAACAAACTCCAGCCCCTTCTACGTAGATGGTATAATGAACCGTTGTGTAATAATTTACCGTTGAGTAATGATTTACCGTAGTAATAATTTACCCATCAATAATACTTCAACGTTTGTTCAAGTTTCACTACCTACCAACAAACTCCAAAAGAGCCATCATTTTTCAAATTAAATATTATCACAGAACAACCAACTCGACTTCATACTCCGCCAATATAATCAGGTGATCCCTACCAATGATTGGCCGTATTCACAAATTCCTATTGTGGGCGCGTCTCTGGTTACGAGATTTGGTTTGAATTGTATACAATTTCATTCACACTGGAGTCGAAAATGCCTGTCGGTGCAAACTTCGGGGCCTTACTGTGAACGAACGGCTGGACGTACGACGCTCCGGATGGTCTTAAAAAACTCGCAAGTTCAAGAACTATTTAAAACCGTAAAAATATTTACGTAAAAAAATGGTATAGGCGTTTTGAAAATTTCAACCCCTATTTTGAACCCCTTAGAGATGACTCACAGTAACGTCGAGCTTCGAGGACCAACTAGACGCCGAACGGAACCTATAACCCGAATTTCATCAATTTTTTTTCATGGTAACTAAGAAAAGTGGCCCGTACGGCGTACGGCGTACGGCGTACGGCGGACAGACAGAAATATTTTTATTGCAGTTTTGGATTCTACATACCTTGAAACGTAAACCATCAAATTTTGAGGGGGGGTAAGAATTTTTTTTTTCATGCTCGATTCCAATGGTTCATTATTGAAAATAATAAACCAAAAGAATGAAAATAAATACATAAGTGAAGGCACATCGAGTTGAAATAAGTAGCGAACCAAATCATTCAAAATTACAAGGAAGTTTCCTATGCATCTATAGGGCCTAAATACATAAGTCCCACGGATATTGGTACAAGATCTGTAAAAGCTATCTTATTGATCTCTGACGATTTGATCAAGTAAATTCTGATTGTAACTAGGATTCCACTGCTTCCCAGTTGTACATAAGGAATTCTTGCACTGAATATTTGAGAGATCCTGTTATTAATTATCTCTGGGATCTCAAGTAATACTGACATTTTTATAAGGATTTCTTTAGAATAATACGAGCTAAATTTATCACGTGGCGGTGTGGCTGTTCTCGAGTAGTTTTTTGGTCCGGTGAAGACGGGAGACTCTTGGGGAAGCCAAATCGATATCCCTTTTTAACCGGTGATAATCTCGCTGGTCTGGGAGAGGGACACTCAAGGCTCCACCGTCACACTCCTCATCACTCTGTCACATGGTAGCAGAGCGTGGTTTGGTAGTAAGCGCTGAGCAATTACCATACTCCATTCACTTTTTGCGGCCTTACCAGAAGGATAAGCCCAAAGGTTTCCATAAGGATCCCTTTACAAACATCCTGTCCCTTTGATAATACATACGTCTATTGGCTTCCTCTTTCCCCCCTTTATAGTGCCAATGTAGTTAAAATATAATGAGTTCATTTGACGGCGAGCAATGCCGTGCCCCAATAAAGCCGCAATAGTTGTTCAATCCTAACGATGGAGGTTGATCACCTAGAGGTTGCCCAGATAAGCACAATTCACTGGACAATAACTTCTGACAACATTTTTTCTCCGCCAATACTCTTATGTAGGAGCTTTGTTCTCCACCAGTAAAATATTAATGAGGTACCATTACGATGGAGGTTAGTCATCTTGACGTTGTTCAGATGTCGTTTCCTGAACTAGCACTTCATACTACTTTTCATTCCTAATTTTCCCTGTCATGCGTCTGCTACCCAGAAGTATGTCATGTGGGGAGGAGTGTGACGGTGTGGCTGCTCTCGAGTCTTTTCTGGACCGGTGAAGACGAGGTCGCTTGGGGAAAGCTAATCGATATCCCTTCTTAGGAGGGGGACTCTCGAGGGTCCACCGTCACTCTCACTCTGTCACAACTGCTTGCATGATATCTCAGATATTTAAGCAACTTGTATCGCACACAGATGCTCAACATGCAGCAAAGTCAGAGTACCATTAGTAGCTGCTCCCAGATCCAGGATGATATTAGCCCTCTAATATTACCTATAGCGCCTTGTGGAAATGCTCCTGATGAGATGGATGAATGGAATAAACTGATTTAGCGTTTGTGATACTGACAGGTGTGCGAAGCAGCACTTTTGAGCAGCGAATAAGATTTTATTATTTGTTTCTAGACTTTGCAGGAAAAGGATCTGTAGGCCTTGTACCAGGAGTTGTCAACCCACCCAGCCTAGAGCCTGGTGGCCGAGAGTACGCATTCACTCCCACGAAAACAGTTCCCGATGTAAAATTTTTTTATGTACAAATATATCCGCTTCTCTTTCAAGTCAACCTTCAGCGGAGATGGTGGCCTACTGGAAATCACAGCAGTCTTCGCCCCAAGAGGGTTGGACCGGGAGAAGGAGGTCCTGATGATAATTTAACTTTTTTTTCTTTTCTTCCAGGAAGCCGAGAATCGAAGGAGGAAGGACCTCTAAGGCCGTTTTAAGGCCTTGGGAACCTCCCAATCACATAATTTTCTGCGTCGTTTCAACTGAGAGCGGGAATTCATCTGTTTCTTTCAAATGAGCTCTTCAACCTGTGATTTCCGAACTTTTAAAGGCTGCGTTTATCGTTGACGGCGCCAAACGGGCCTGTTAACGATACCACCTTGTTCATACGCATATTTAATTATGCTAATACGATCCTCGTTTCATATAACAACAACGAGCATTCCCGTCCACAGCAGACAAGAAGTACTTCTCAAGTACCACATGGGAATTATCCAGCTGCCAATATGCTAATGATTAAACACTAGGTACTTAATTTGGTTTGTCCTGGTTCGAAGACGTTTCCTGGATGATTAGGACGATAAATATCAGGGTACTCATTCAGAAAAACAGCACAATATCACCCTTGAAAATCATTGTGATACTCACTATCAAAGTGAGCTGAGCTGTGAAAGAAGCATGCCTACCGAATCCAAACACCCAAAAGGATAGATGTGTTTTTGGGATGGGGGACAATCCGAAATTTCCGACACCAAAAAATACAACGCTGTAATTCCCCAGAAGCGAATTAATTTCATTCCTGTTTTGAGCTACGAGGATGAAACACGTAGTGGAGCCTCTGTAGGACTGTTGAGTAAGAATGACAATGTGGGAGATCCTCCCAAATCAGTTGAGGGAGCCTTTCTTCAGTCCCAAAATTTCTCCGTTTAACGCATCACACCACATTTTCTTCGCTTTTACAGAAAAACATTGAATATGGGTATGCAATACGGTACTGACAATTCGTGCGTCCAAAAACGTATCCCTGATTCAATGTTTTTCCGTGAAAG